>JAJIBD010002112.1:0-79600 GCA_021461705.1 Cryptotis parvus | reverse complement strand
ACTCATGTATGTATCTTAAAAACAGGCAGCTAAAAATAGTCCTAATGCCAAAGAGACATATTTTTGGGGATGGAAGATTTTGCTTCCCTTCAGGAGAATATAAAGTACTGAGTCTAGGGACCTTATTTCAGTTATACATGAATTATTTGCATACCCTAAAACTGTAGTAAGCAGCAAAACATCTTGCAAGCACTTAAATATTGGTTTGTTGGGTCGATGAATAATGAAGCAGGCACATAAAAAATGAGGGGAACAACAAAACTCTTAAAAATGCATTAACTATCAAAGAATTTACTATCCATCTAAAACATCCATTCTGAATAATATTAGTGAGTTTCTTGTAATTTAGTGTGTTCACTATTTTTCAAATATGTTTATAGTCAATAAATAATTTTTAAATAAAGCTTTATTCAATTTCCCAATCTATATAGAAATTTTAAAGTCCAAAAGGCAAACTAAGGAGGGTGCTAGTTCCTAAAGCTCACTGGCAGGGTCTCCGATGGTCTGCATTTTAAGCCGGGCACATTTGCATCTGGGGAGCCAGAGCTCCACCCCTTGGGCTGTGTGGCTGGTCAGGTACTGGCAGGAGCAGGTCCCAGTACAAGCTGTGTGCCCGCCCCAGCCCCAACAAGAGGCAGGAGGCAGTGCAGGGGGGATAGTGGTAGGAGCCATCAGGCACCCCACTGCCAGTGTGGTCTGAATCCAGACAGGCCTGGGAACACAGATACCCACCCTCCACTGGCAGAGAGCACTGGTGGGGCCCACGTGCCCCCATCTTCAAAAGCCAGTCGGAGAGGGTCACAGGGGAAGGGGCGCTCTCCCGGGTACTGGGATTGGGATGTCGCTGTGGTAGCTGCTGAAACTGGGCCCTTGCTCCTCAGCACCAGGCCTGAGGCCCGGGTGAAGGGTGCTGGCCTCTCACATAACCAAGCCCAGTACCATGTGGGTCCCTCAAGCACTGGGTGCAGCCCCTAACCCAAGCCCACCCCAGAACAGGGTCAGGCCAGGGTCCGGACTTCTCTCTCGTCAGAACTCCACCCAGCAGACCAGCCTATCACAGCCTAGCTTGCATGGCCAAAGCAGCCGCATGGTTCATCAATAAATGCTGGACTTAGAGATGTGTACAAGAGTATGCTACCTGCACGCAGAGCCTGGCAAGCTACCCGTATTGTATTTGATATGCCAAATACCAGTAACAATTATAGACCTCATTCGGGAATGGATTGAGGCTCTTTATGTTCCTGGAACAAGCAGATGCCCATGGGCTCTACTAGCATGAGACAGGACATATGGAGATGCTACTGGGGCCCACTCGAGCAAATCGATGATGAACGGGAAGACAGTGATACAGTGATACATTTGCATGTGATATTTTTCAAATTTTAGTATTCAGAAGTAGATATAGGGGCCGGAGCGATAGCCCATCGGGTAGGGCGTTTGCCTTGCACACGGCTGGCCTGTGCCACCTGGGTTCGATCCCGGCATCCCATATGGTCCCCGAGCACCGCCAGGAGTAATTCCTGAGTGCAGAGCCAGGAGTAACCCCTGAGCATCACTGGGTGTGACCCAAAAAGCAAAAAAAAAAAAGAAGTAGATATAGGCATAAAATTGGTGATGCTTATAAAAATAATTGTTAATAACTGCTACAAAATTTCTATTTAAGGAACTTCTCCCATTTACTATATATACATTCAAAAATAATTCATGTGTCAAGGTATTTCAATAGCAGCAAAATGCCTTCTATTGAAGCATAAAAGCCTTCAATATGTTCATCAATAAATATCTAACCAAATATTGACAGATTATCTTCTAATCACTACTGTGTATAACAGGTTAGGGAAAAATTGGTATATTTAACTTATTGTGCGTGTATATATATATATATATATATATATGCTAAGAATTGTAAAAAGGTATATCTAAACACGCAGAAATAAATTGTCTTTGCCTACATTATTTCAGAAAAACACCTGGTTTGATAAAATTGGTCCTCTTTAGAAGGACAGTAAGAATTAAAGGATTAGTTGCAGACAGTTAAGTAGGGGTGCCTGGTAAGGAACTTTTTGGGAAACACCAAAACTTAAAAAAGAGATTGGAAGCCCTGAAAATCCCAAAGGCATGGAGATCACATCCCTTTGACATGAAAATCCCAAGCTCTGGAGAGGAGTAACTGGAGGCACCACCCAGAAACCCAAGGCCCCAAACTACTGAAGAATCTAAAGAACAAGAAAGACCCACCAATGGAGCCAGGCTTGTACTCTGGGCTGGATCAACTCCTGTATGAAGAGAACTCCAGACCCCTGCAGGCTTTGCATCTAGCCTACTCCGCATGCCAATCAGAACTTGACTCTTCCAACCTACTACCCTCCCAACTCTGGTTCTCGCCAAGGCTTTTGCCAGTCTGAGAAGTCCCATTTCTCTCTTGAACAGGTTTTCTTCTCTTTCCCTTTGCATCCTTCTAAGCAAATCTCTTTCAATAAAAACTCCCTGTTTCAGGATTTGCCTCCTCCTGAAATTCTTTTCAGCCAGGAAGGAGACAAACCTCAGCTCCTGTGCTGAAGTTAGGACTGACTTTCCTTTCCCTCACTCCAGTCTGAGACGTTAAGGATAAGGCTCATCTCTCACATGGTACCAAACAGGTGGGCGTCAGATGCAGCTTGGCTGCTGGCTGCCTCCTGGGCTGGCGAAAGTGAGCGTCTGTTCCTGTCAGTGCTCAGAGCAGACTTTACCCCACTGCAGACTTTCCCCAATGGGCGAAGGTGGGTGAAAGCAGAGAGGTGAGAACACTCTTTTCTCAGGATTACCTCCCTTGCTCCCCTTTATCTAGCCACCTGCAACAGTGGAATGAATGTAATCATAGCTTACCTGAGTACTTTATTAGAATGCAGTCAAGATACCTTTAGGCCTAGCATGCCACAAAAGACTTTACTGAGGGAGTATTTTCTTCTGAGATCACACAAGTTATTGACAACACAAAGAAAGAGGAAATTTACTCATACCCCTAATTTTTTCTGCTTGTCAAATAATCAAAGTAACATCAGACAGGGTGGCAGCAGGAAGAAGGAGGATGTTGGTGTTAGGAAGTGTGCACTGGTGGAGGGCTGGGTGTTGGAACATTTTATAACTGAAACCTGATCATAAACAGCCTTCTAACTCTATCACAGCCAGAAAGTATTTCTGCCAGAAACTGACACATTTAAAACTTGATCTAGTCTACTGAGAGAACCTAATTCCTCTAATAAGAAAAAAATCTATCTTTTAGTATACATTTAATTTTTTTATTTGGCCCTTTTCTTTTTTTTAATATTATCTTCTTAAATAAGCCATCAAGTGGCCGCACGGTTCATCAATAAATGCTGGATTTGAGAGATGACTACAAGAGGATGCTACCTGCACGGCAGAGCCTGGCAAGCTACCCATGTCGTATTTGATATGCCAGATAGCAGTAACAATTACAGACCTCATTCCCAATGACCTGATGGAATGGTTTGAGGCTCTTTATGCTCCTGGAGCAAGCAGGTGCCCTTGGACTCTATTGCATGAGACAGGTCATATGGAGATGTTACTGGTGCCCGCTCGAGCAAATCGAAGATGAAGGGGAAGACAGTGATACAGTGAAATAAAATATATGTGAAATAGGATTCCGAGAGCCTGTTTCCACCAATGTAAATTAGTTATATTCTTGGATAGTCCATGTAATATATATTTCAACATAGTTGATTTTGATTCTTCAAATTCATCTTTAGAAACCAGAAGCTATATGAAAGGGACTTCACAAAACCTTTGGTTATTTAAAATTTTTGGCTAACTAAACATTTTTTGGCTAACTAATGTAGGTCTAATTTTATTATTTTATGTTTATTTGCTTGATTTTTAGCCCATAGAGTGAACCATTAGGAAAATCTTAACACACAACAAAAATGACTATTTCAAAATAAATAAAATACTTTTATGCAAATAAAACCTCAATAAACCTAGGCATTTCAACTCCACATGAAACCATCTGGTAGTTGGATGACAATTACTTTATTATTAGAGAATAATAACCTGAACGTGGAACCTTATTGAAATAGGCTTTACCGTCTCAATTAAGGATGGCCTAAATTTCATCACAGGGATCCCTTCCCCCCCCCCCCCCTTTGTGTCTGTTTTGGGGCGATGGTGGGGGAAGGGAATGCCATGGTTTACAAACTGTTATTAGAAGCTGTTCCAGCTCCACTTCCCTTGTGTCATTTTTCCAATATCATCGGTTTTTGGTTTTTGGCTTTTGACTGGAGAAGAACATAAATACCCCAGACTTTCATTTTTTATAGGAAAAAGAGAAACTTGGAAGCAAATGTGTCTCATTTTACTTTAGGAAAAGCAATAGGGTTTTGTAATTATCTTAGTTCCAGGAAACTGGTTGGAACTCTGATATCATCATTTGTATCACTTGTCTTCCCTTCGTTCATGGATTTGTTCGAGCGGGCACTGGTAACATCTCCATATGTCCTGTCACATGCTAGTGTAGCTCAAGGGCATCCGCTCCCTTCAGGAACATGAAGAGCCTCAAACCATTCCTTCAGGTCATGGAAATGAGGTCTATAATTGCTACTGGTTTTGGCATATCAAATACAACACAGGTAGCTTGCCAGACTGCCATGTGGGTATTACAATCTCAGTAGTAGACTCTGATCCCCTGCGTTTACTGATGATGCACTATGGGGAGAGATCGGCTTTTCTCTTGGGTGGAGTGCTGAGGAGCTGTGGAGTCTGGATGTTGAGAATGACTGACCTCAGGGTGTGGGGCTTCCTCTGGCTTCTTGCTAGAATCATTGGGATGACAAGCCAGGGCAGAACTCTCCTAGAACTGTATACAGTGTATAATTGTGAAAGATCCTGGAAGCGACCTGATCCTAACTTCCATTATTGTCTCTGAATGTCGTTGACTGAGACATTTACCGCCCCTACGGGAACTCCATAGGCTGCTCCAAGTGGGGCCAAGCAGTGCAGCTGTGGGTCTGGAGTGGTGATATCATAAAATTTATAAATGACTAATGTCCTTCATTTACCAAAACATACTTAAGAATGGAACTAAATTAAGGTAGCAAGCTTAAAGTTTTTTTTAACCAATCCATTACAACAGAACACAGGGATTTAGTTTTTCTTCTTTTTTGTTACCAAACAGTATCTCCAATAAATATTTATCAAACACTACCTCATTGGTGTATATATCTGAGTCATTTTCTTTTATTATTTCAGCAGTGAAAGCCAAGTTCTCATAAAATTTTTCGTGATTATTTTTTGGTGGTAGAAGCAAGGGAAATTTTAATTTTCATTTGGTAGCAGATGGGGATTTTTCATATCAAAATTTTAATCTTCTAAAATACAACTTTTGCTTAGCAATTTAATTTTGACTTTGAATTTCATTCCGCCTCCTAGCAGAAAAAAAATAATGATCAATTCAATTCCAGGAAACCTCAGTAAATGTATTTTTTAAATTCATTTGAAGATTGAAACTCTTTCAACTGAATATAAAAATTTAATCAACTCATTAAATTTCACATCTTCATTTTTCTCCCCTGAGACTCTGTATAAATTTATCAGTCAGTTTGCTGAAAACGTTTTACCCTGGGCACTGTGATTCGGCCTTCTGTTCCACTCCCCATTTGCATCCGAGAATCCATTTATGCCATGCAGCCTACTTGGTCATAACCATTCTACTGTCTGGTACAGAGTGGAAATACTACTCCTGGACCAGGTCCAGACTTGCAAGCTGTCAATTCAAACACTCAGCCCTGAAAAACGACCTGTTGTGACCACTCTTTCTCCACACATTGAAGTTCTACCTGGGAAAGTGAATCACTTTTCAGAAACATTCATCTGTAATTTCTATAGCTGATTCTTGCCACCCAATTCTCCATCTTTTCTACAGTGTTTCACATTTCCTCATGAGAACCCAGAAACAAAGTTTTCATCATGCATAATATTTCCAATAGTAGAATTCTTTTTCAAAACTTTTATTATTTCTTTTTTTTTCTTTTTTTAAATTTTTTTTATTTTTACAATTACAAAGATATACAATTAAAAAGTTCATATTTGGGTTTTGGTCATACAGTGTTCCAGCACCCATCCCGCCACCAGTGCCCATCTCCCACCACCAACGTCCCCGGTTCCCTCCCCCTCCCCAGCCCTCCTCCATGGCAGGTTCTTTATTTCTTTCCCTTTCTCTCTCTTTCTCTTTTCCTCCCTCCAGACTATGGATTACAGAACATACATTAAAGGGTTGTCATGTGTATCTTTTTGCCTCTATTTAATGCTCAGTTCTAGGTTGGCATTAGTACCCTCGACAATTGTTAGTACACTGTTCCATTTTCTGTCTTACCTAGCCTCTGACTCCCACACTTTGTGATAATTTCCACCTTTGACAGGACCTCTAGCAAACAGAATCCAAATTCTCATCAAGAAGATTATACATCATGACCAAGTAGGATTCATCCCGGGAATGCAAGGATGGTTCAACATTTGCAAGTCAATCAACATAATACATCATATCAATAAAAGAAAAAAATAAAAACCATATGATCCTATCAATAGACGCCCAGAGAAAGCATTTGATAAGATCCAGCACCTGTTCATGATTAAAACCCTCCAGAATATGGGAATTGAAGGGACTTTCCTCAAGATAGTTACAGCCATCTACCAAAAGCCCACAGTGAGCATCATTCTCAATGGGGAAAAGTTGAAAGCCTTCTCCCTGAGATCAGGGACAAGACAAGGTTGCCCACTCTCACCCCTTTTTATTCAATATAGTACTGGAAATACTTGCCATAGCAATCAGAGAAGAAAAAAGACATCAAGGGCATCCAGATAGGCAAGGAAGAAGTCAAGCTATCATTATTTGCAGATGACATGATATTATACCTAGAGAACCCTAAACTCTCTACCCAAAACTCCTAGAAACAATAGATGCATATAGTAGAGTGGCAGGATACAAAATCAACACCCAAAAGTCGGTGGCTTTCCTATATACAAATAATGAAAGAGAAGAAAGAGATATTAAGGAAAAAATTCCATTCACAATTGTGCCACAGAAAATCCAACAGTAGAATTTAAGGATTGGTTTACAGAGGTGGACACATTTGAAGGGACGACCCTTGAAACTGTATCCCCCAATTTTCCTTAGTCTCCCTCATGTAGATAGGAGACAAATATTATTAACTGGTTTATAGTCTGTTCATATTTTATTACAGGGAGTCTGAGTCACTGAATTAAAGGTTGCTTTACCTCCCCAGCAACATAATCTTACTAACACTGTGACAATGAGTAATTTTATAGTACTTTTCATAGCCCATGCATCAGTTTTTCACTGCAATATTTCAATACTGTTACACATTATGTTTCCATGCATGAATCCACATTAGCATAAGTTCTAAAATTATTTATCAAAATCTATGAAAATTTTGAATATAGAAAATGTTACTTTAGCCTTGGGTTTTGAATTACAACCTTATTGGATACAAAATATTATATTCACAATGTTATCTATTAAAAATGCTGGCACAATTGTAGATTTATAGATTCTACTTACCTTCAATGCCAGCTTGATTTGCTTTTCTTTCTGCAAGACTTGTTATACTGTAACCTTGAGAATGTTTTGCTTCGATATTCACATCTAATAATTTTTACCAGAATATTTTGATCCTAAAAATTCTAGGTCAATTTTTTCCTTGTGGATTTTTTTTAGAAATGAACAGAGACATTTTCATTTTCAACAAAAAAATTTTATAGTGCAAAATTTTGTTTTGTTTGTTTTGTTTGGTTTTTTGAGGGGTCACAGTCAGCAGTGCTCAGGACTCCAGTTTCTGTGCTCAGGGATCACCCCTGCCTGTGCTCAGGGAACCATATCAGGGGCCAGGGATCAAAGCTAGGTGAGTATCAAACCACTGTAATATCTTTCTAGCACCTATAGTTTTAAACAGTTGAATGTAGAGCAATTTTTACCTTATTTTGAACCAGTTAATTGATGTCCACATCTTTTAGATTAATCATCTTTCCTGATTTATTTAAACTCATCTTCAATATTATATTCACTTCATTGCTTTGCATTAAATGCCCTTAATCAAATCTAATCTCCATTTGTTCAGTTTGTATTCTAGCCCATTTTCTTTCTTTTATTCTTTTGTTTTTGCTTTTAAATTACATCTGGTATTTCTCTGGGCTACTTCCAGGGGTTTTCAGGGGGACCATGTGGTGCTAGGGATAGAATTTGGTTCTCTAAATTGCAAAGCATCTGTTCCAGTCAATTGAGAAATCCCTATTCTCTCCTCTTATCTTATTTCCTTGGTTTGCTTAATTATCATTTATTGTTTTTGAGGGTTTTTGTTTTGCTTTTGTTCATTTTCTGAATTTTTATACTTTAGATTAGCATTGCTTTTATTAAACATTTTTTACTTTCTTTTCTAACATTTTTTGTTTTGCATACAAAAATCATAAACTTTTCTTCATTGTGATTGATGTTGGGAGAATTTTTAGTTTGATGTGCTTTCGTTTTTGTGTTATGTTGGTTTATTATCACAATTTCCATCTGATATTTTCTAATTGACTTGTAATATTTCATTTTCATATATTGGCTACGATTGTGGCATGAATAATGGGGTGAAGGTCAGAGATCAAAAAGTTATTTGCCCAAAAATACGTTTTGAAAATTAGCAGAAACAAATTCTAAACCACAGCCCCTTATCACAAGGGAAACTCTTAGTTCAAAGACATAGTTTGGACTCAGGATAGAACTTTTGAAATAAACCTCAAGTCTTGCAATTAACAGTGTTTTGTAATTAAAAGCAATTCCCTGGTATTATATGAGCAGTGTGCAACTCAGCTGTCTTTACTGCATGCAACTGGCAGTGCTACAAACAGGTGTGCTGTGAGTCCTGTACGTGCTCTGAAAGGCGTTTCTCAGCATATACAACCCCAGAGTACTATTCTGACTCTGCAGTGTTTGAGCCTCAGACATCCAACAACAGCAAACTAAAGAACTGAGAAAAGGTGTTACTACCAGAACAAACTTTTTTTTCTCTGAATGACTTAGCTTTATGGAAGTACCAACATCCTCCTCTTCTAGATAAGATAAAGAAAGGAGCAATGTGCTAATAATTGTTGGAAATAGTAATGCCAGACTAGAACTGAACACTGAAGAGGATATATGGAGATATATGTGATAACCCCTAAATATATGTGTTGCAAGGCATAATGTGCAAGGGGAGAGAGAGAGAGAGAGAGAGAGAGAGAGACAGAGAGAAGAGAGAGACAGAGAGAGAGAGAGAGAGGAGAAAAAAAATTACTTTCCATGCAGGCAGGCTGGGGATGGTGGAGGGAAATGGGGCACTTGGTGTTGGGAAATGTGCACTGGTGGAGGGATGGGTATTGGAACACTGTATGACTGAAACCCAATTATGAACAGCTTTTAAATTGTATATCTCACAGTGGTAAAAAAATAAAATTAATTAATAAAAAGCCTCTTCTCAGTGAATATTCTCCTCCACCTTGTACTCTGAGTCTGCTCCCGAGTCCTTAGCTCAGGGCTGCTTTGCTTTCCTTGCCCTTGAATCTCTTGTATTTGGAGTCCTTTAATTAGATCATTGTGTTTCTTTTATTCCTGTGCATTTTTTATGTGATGTCAATTTAAATATTGGAACAGCCAAAGAATCCAAATGAGTATAAAAAAATTTCTTACTAAAGTCCAAGCATGTAAGTAGGTGGTAGAACACTTGCCTTACATGTATGATCCTCAGTTGAATTCCCAGCAACAAAAAAAATAATCAATTTTCGGGGCCAGAGTGATAGCACAGTGGGTAGGGCATTTGCCTTGCATGCGGCCAACCCAGGTCCAATCCCCTGGCATATGCCCCGAGCACCGCCAGGAGGAGTTCCTGAGCAAAGAGCCAGGAGTAACACCTGAGCATCTCCAGGTGTGATTGAAAAAGAAAAAAAATCAATTTTCCCCTCACTTTTCACCTCCATGATTTTGTTAGAGAACTTAGGGCAGCCAACATTACCCTAGAGGAAGCCCATAGCTCTGCAATCATTACAGTGGTAGAGGGTTTATATGTTAAATTAGTCACTTAGAAATGTCAAACCATCAAATATTGCTTCCAATGTCATTCAGCAACTTAGAAGTACATAGGATGCATGTCTAATTTTTAAATTTGTGCTAAAATAGTTGCTGAATGAATTTCTGAGTTTTGACTAAATCTAGGCCTTCTCAAATATGGATGGTTATAAGGCAATCCCATTGTAATCATTTTATATAAGTAACATTTTTATATTACCTAAAATTACCACTTTTAAAAAAGATTTCATACAAAGAATCTGAGTGAATTATTAGAGGAAAAACTTTAAAAATAATCCAAAAGAATATTTTTTGCAGATCCATCAGATTTGAAATCAAAATTTTCCCAGCTAAAAAGTATTCAATAAGTAACATAAAATCCTGTGATCTTATTGGTATTAAGGATTTGCTGAAAATTCTCAAGATCAAGACCTTTGTCATGGGATGGCACCAGAGTGGGACAATAATGGTCACAATCAAACCTACCGTGGCTCTGGCTATGGCTTTGGATGATTTGTGCTTGGGGCATAAATCAGTCTCTTGCTTTTAACAGCTCAACTACGTGATAGTTCCCTACGACAACCATCCAGCCAAAAAAATCATTCTTCCCTCCCAACCAGTTAGAAGCACTCTCTCACACAGAATCTCAATCTCCAATTCCCTTGGTGAATTCTCACATTTAAGAGAGTAACTTTTGTTATTTGAAGTAAGATTAACATTAAAAGGAAACTACAGAAAACATGTTAAACTTCAGGTGAAAATGTATTTTAACAAGTTTTAGTCCTCAATAAAAGTAAAATCCATTAATCTAGCTAGTTTATTTTTGAAAGATTGACATACTTCTTTCTTAAAAGTTTCCCCTTCTTTCTTAAAAAGTTTTCCCCCTTCTCGACTGCTAAAGTCACCAGGCATTAAGTGGTCCTGGGGTCTGGTGAATGAAGCAGTACCAATAACTAAGGTGGGAAACATACAATTGATAAGAATAAACTTCAATACTAAATTTCATTGAAAATAAATTCTTTATCGAATATCATTTTTTACATAATGTTAAGAGGATGACATAATGTTGTACAATATTTCCCAATTATTTAGAGATTCAATTTTGTTCTTATCTGAAGAGCTCCTTTAGAGTTATTTGCACTTTTTTTATCATTTATCTTCCATATTCATAGATGAAAAATTAAAATACAAGCAAAAGCATACTTGTGCAACCCAAAGAGAAAAGCAACTGGGTTATTTCTCATACAGCTAATATTTGTATCTCAGAAAAATATTTTCTCCTGTTCTATTTCTGGCTGCTTTTTTGCACCTAGTGACATTTTAGCACCAAGTCGCAGAATAATATTTTCAGTATATTTCTAAAGGCAATTAAACACAGTGCAGATAGTATAACTGAAGAAATGGCAAACTGAAAACCTATTGCCAACAGAATTATTGTCCAGAGACAATTACAACCATAAGAGAAGAGCATACTATCTAAAAACACTAGTAAATATTCTCAATCATAACAACTACAACAACAACAACAAAAACAGGGTACAGAGAGATGATACAGTGAGTGAGGCACTTGCCTTGCAAATAGATGACCCAAGTTCATCCCCTGGCATCACAAGAATGATCCCTGATCATAGAGCCAGAAGTAAACCCTAAGCATCATCAGGTGTAGTTGAAAAATGAGAGAGAGAGAGAGAGAGAGAGACAGAGAGGGGGTCAGAAAGAGAAAGTGATCCCTCTCCAATTGTTTGAATGCAGAAAAAATCAAGTAAACAAACTAAGAATTCACTTGTATCACTTGTCTTCCTGTTCATCAATTTGCTCGAGTGAGCACCAGTAAGATCTCCATACGTCCTGTCACAATCAAGTGTAGTCCAAGGGCATCTGCTCACTCCAGGAACATGAAGAGCCTCAATTCATTCCTTCAGGTCATGGGAATGAGCTCCATAATTGTTACTGGCTTTTGGCATATCAAATACAACACAGATAGCTTAGCAGGCTCTGCCATGTAGATGGTACACTCTTAGTAGTAGGCTCCCATCTTGAACTTTACTGATGAACCTCAACAGGGAGAGATTTGCTTTTCTCTTAGGTGGAGCGAAAATAAGAATTTTAATCCTAAAATATGTGTGTGGAACATTTCATCACTTAGGAAACTTGAAGTCTTATTTTTGCATATTCTCAGTTTTATGGTCTTTCTCATGCAAAGAAGTACAATTTTACTACTCTTGAAGGACAAAAATGCCAAATAAACTCAAGCGATGTTGTATATATCAAAGAACAGAAATTCTATTCTTTAAGGATAAAATTGTGCTACTGCATTTGAAATACTTAGCGTATTTCTAATAAAATCAACATACTTCTAGGTTATGACTCAACAACTTTACCCCTAAACAATAGGATGAATCTCTTTAAACAAAGACTCGTATGTGAGTGAGTGCAGCTCTGTCTTTCTGAGAACTTGGAATTATAACAAGACCATCATCAGCCTAAACTTGTCGACTTAAACATCCAGCAGGAAGTAAAGACACCCAAGTACCGATGAAGCACCCTTCATTTAAAAATACTCAAATTGTCTATCATTTGTATCACTTGTCTTCCGGTTGTTCATTGATTTGCTCGAGCAGGCACCAGTAATATCTCCATATGACCTATTGCAAGCAAGTGTAGCCCAAGGGCATCTGCTCGCTCCAGGAACAGGAAGAGCCTCAAACCATTCCTTAGGACATGGGAATGAGGTCCATAATTGTTACTGGTTTTTGGCATATCAAATAAAACACTGGTAGCTTGCCAGGCTCTGCTGTGTCAAATTATCTAAACTTCTATAATTTATAAGTTACTTAAGCAAAATTCTTTATTGGTGGGAAGCAGGGGCCACACCTGGCTGTGTTCAGGAGTCTCCCTTATCTGTACCCTCAGTCAGTGATTGGGCAACCATTGGTGTCAAAGATCAAACCTGTGTCAATAATAGACAAGGCAAATGCCCTACCCACTGTATTATTCCTCAGCCCTTAATCGAACACAGATCTATTTATTACAATGCAAGCAATTTATTGTCAAAAGGAATTCTCCTAATAATCTCCATACACTGGCAAATTAAATTTTCCTGACAGTAAACTCAGATCAACAAAATATCTGTTGTTTTATGGTCAGTTATAGGCAATTTTTTGTAAGCCTGCAACTGTGAGTTGTTTTTAGAATACTAGATGAGAAGAAAACAGAATATAAAAGAATAATACAGAACTAACTAGGAACTTATCTCTTACAAAAGAATTACTAGGATTATGAATAAAAAAAGATATCTCTAACTCAGACTATTCACTCTCGCGCAATGCAGTTTAGCCATGTGAGTTCATAGGTTTAGATATAGTCAATGTGAAATGAATCTGTGTGCTGATTAAAGTAGAAGCCATGTTTAGAATATGTACAATTTGGTTATTGGACTTTATGTGTAATGAGTCTTAACCTTTCTAAATAGCATCTTACAGTGACCACTTTAAAATACGATGTAATTTGGTACAACCTATACTGCACTTAATTTCCATTGTTTTGAAGTGACAGTGTTAAAAAGGAAATTTGGTCTATATGTATTCTGCTGCCTGCTTTTTCGAGCTTGAGGCCAAGTGCAATGTTGGTTGTTCTGAATTCTAACGTGCGTTCCTTGGCAACACAGGTAGTGCCCTTACTTAGGCCAATGCGCATGGTGAAATCTATCTAGATGGCATTGGGGATGTATAACATCTTGAAATGTGAGCTAGTTCATTTTCACAATATAATGTACTAATATTTTCCTAGCGCAATTACTTCTGAAAATAGCTCAAATGTGTAAGGTCTGGGGTAGGCCAAGAGTGTGGTACAGCATTCCCTGAAATACTTAGTAGCTAGTGACACTCAAGGAACACATTTTTGTGGTCAGTAAAACTTTTAGTAGAACAAAATTGCAGAAACTATAAATATATTAAATGGCAGCATATGGAATGTTCATAATTCTCAGAGAGCAACTTATTTATTTATTCATGTGTTCATTCATTCATTCATTCATTCATTCATTCATTCATTCATTCATTGCTTTTTTCACACCCGGCAAGATTCAGGGGTTATTCTTGGCTCTGCACTCAGGAATTACTCCTGGCGGTGCTTGGGGGACCATCTGGGACGCCAGAGATCAAAACCGGTCTGCCCTGTGCAAGGCAAATGCCTACCTGCTGTGCTATTGCTCCAGCCCCAGAGAGCAACTTATTTATGGCAAGAGTAGTTATATAAAGGAATACATGATACAAACTCTCATAAGGATTTTGTCTGTTTTTACGTTGGGATCACTTTCAATGGTGCCCAGGGTTTATTGCGTCTCTATGCTCATTAATCATCCCTGAAAATGCTCAGGGAACCCTATGAGTGACCAGGATTTCAACCAGGACTACAAAGATGCTTCAAATATCTCTATTATTTTTAAGGAAATTAGACATTTTCATGGAAAAAATAGGAAAATCAGGACAGAATTATGCAAAATATGTTATTGTTCGCACAATGACTAGAGTTATGAGAACAATAATACACTTTACATATTTCTGCTTCTCAAAGATTCCATATTCATTTAGTCCCCAAAGGAAAGATCAATAAGGATCAAAAGTGATTTTGCAACTGGTCACACTGAAAAATTAACAGTTCTATAATGAGACTATAAAATACGCTCCATCTTTTTATCTCTTGAGTACATATTTCAAATAATCCAGAAATAAAAACAATGGATTCTATTTTCTGGCACCCATATATGATATTTACTCTATCCTAAATACTTATTCTTTACTTATACTGCAAGGCCACATACATGTTTAATTAAAGTCTGGCCTGAAAAAGAATAAACTGCTACATTTATATGACTAGTTTTACAGAAAAAAAAAATGACTCAAACTGAAAGAGAAGCTTTTACTGATATTATGAATTGCCCAATTTTCCAGCACCTACCGAGACCCCAATTGCTAGGGTTATCCCTTCAGATTTATATGCCACAGCCTCTGGCTGCAGGAGACTCAGATTAGAGGCAGCCAAGCAATTATCACCAGGAGCCAAGCATCTTCTAACTGCAAGGGCAGAGTTCAACACAATCCTTGAGCAAAGTTCCCCAAAATGGCTGGTGTACATGGATCAAAGTCAGGTTGTAATTTATTGAAAACATTCAACTACTTAAGTACAACCTTATTCATAATCATAATTATCGAAATTAGATATTATTAGGCATTATTTCTGTTCATGAAATCATTTCTTTAATAATTGTGTAGTCCTGTAAGACAGTTGAATAGTCTTCAGAGCAAGCTGTAAGCTAAAACTAAATCCAGCAGAAAGCATCAGCAAACAGAACAGTGGCGATTATGAGGGGTTTGGGATGACTGACAGGAAACGAAGCAAGCAGAAATGTTAGAACAAATCCATAACACTGGAAGTATGTATCCAGTCAGAAAATGGTTAAATTCCTGCTCTTTGGGGTTCTCTCTTGTATTTATTATGAAGGCTGTGGGTAAACTCACTGTTAATGCTGTTTTTCTTCAGACTACTCAGAAACTAAGTTCTTTTTTCAAACTAGGTCCAAACTAGAGGAAAGGTAGACCCTAGTCCCATCAGCTGTCAGGAGAAAGGGCAATCAATTTCGAGTATGGGAAACAGAATTAATAAAGGCTAAGCTCCAAATGCTATTGCTTTTGTGTTTTGTTTGTCTGTTGGGTCATACTCAGTGTGTTTAGCACTTATCCTCACTCTGTTCTCAGTGATTACTTCTGGAAGGTTCTTGAACCAGATGTGATATTGGTGATGGAATCAGAGTCTACCATGTGCAAGGCAGGAACCCTGCATGCTCTTTGGTTCACCATCCATTATTTCTACACTATCTGTTTATTTCATTTTTATTTGGTGTTGCAGGTGTGGCTGTGGTGTCCAGCTGCATCAGCAGGTGGCAGACAGGAGACAGGCTTGTCTACACCCAGGATTCTGCCCCATGGACCATAGATGGTGGATGGTTGATGGTCTTGATGGTCTGACATAGAAAAAGACTGGGTCCTCTGGGATGAACCCAGAGCCACGGCAGAGCCTGGCAAGCTACCTGTGTTGTATTCAACATGCTAAAAACAGTAAAAATAATGGACCTCATTCCCAACAAATGGAGATATTATTGGTGCCCGCTAGAGCACATCGATGAACAATGGGAAGACAAGTAAAAAGGCAACAATTGAAAGATGTCTACATACATAAGTAAAGTGGCTTGTGACTCTAAGAAGGAATTGTATCACTGTCACTGTCTTCCCGTTGTTTATCGATATGCTTGAGCGGCCCCAGTAATATCTCCATATGTCCTATATCATGCTAGTAGAGCCCAAGGGCATCTGCTTGCTCCAGGAACATAAAGAGCCACAATCCATTCCAGAATGAGGTCTATAATTGTTACTGGTATTTGGCATATCAAATACAGCACGGGTAGCTTGCCAGGCTCTGCCGTGCAGGTAGCATACTCTTTGCAGTCATCTCTAAGTCTAGCATGTAATGAAGAACCAGCGGCGCCGCAAGCTGCCACACGAGCCAGACTGTGATATGCTGGTCTGCTGGGTGGAGTTCTGATGAGAGAGAAGTCCTGATGTGGAAAATGGAGGCCATCATGGAGTGGGGGTTGTCTGGCTTGTTGCAAGGCTCTGCTGGGCTGGCGGGCCAGGGCTAGAACCCGCCATGTCTCCTGGGCTCCTTGTGAGCGGCTGGGCACAGGGAGAGCAAGTAGCAGCTCTGCCCCACATCTGTCTCATCCTTCTTGCCTTGCAAGAAGGAATTATCCAGAAAAAAAATTAAGCAATTCACATCATTATTTTAAAGAATGAGATTTAAGTCTGGAGGTGTACAGGAGGAAAATGGCACTTGTCTTGCAAGTGGCAGACTGTGATTTGGTTCAGTCCTGCACCAGATATGGATGTCTGAGAACTGCCATGAGTGATCATGAACACAGAGCCAGGAGAGAGGCTGAAGCCCACCAGGTATTAAACTCTCACAAAAAGAATGTATGATGATACTCATAATGTTAGAACAGAAATGGTAGATTTGTTCTAACTCTTCAGATTTGTTCTAATCTTCAGCAGCACCCTCGAGAACATCATGTGACAATTAGAATGGGAAGGAATGGGAGTGAAGATAGATGGTCAGCAACTGCACCACCTCCGCTTTGCTGATGACATCGTTCTAATAACACCAAACATTAGCCAAGCGGCACAAATGCTGGCTGACTTTGACCGAGAATGTGGAAAGATAGGTCTACAGCTGAATCTAAAGAAAACTATGTTCATGAAGAATGAACTAGTTCCAGAGGCCCCATTCACTCTCAATGGAAGAAACATCTCTGAATGCAGCAGTCATGTGTACCTAGGTCGAGAAGTCAACATGATGAATGACCTAAAACCTGAGCTGCACAGGAGGAAAAGAGCGGCATGGAATGCCTTCAAAGGCATCAAAGAAATAGCTAAAAGGACAAAGAACCTCTGGCTCCGGTACATCTCTTTGACTCCACTGTTCTCCCTGCATTAACATACGCCTCAGAGACCTGGGCTCTATGAAAGCAGGATGAGAATGCTATTCGGGTCTCCCAGAGAGGAATCGAAAGAGCTTTGCTTGGAATATCACGCCTCACTCAAGTGAGAGAAGGAATCGGAGTTCCGACCTCCGTCACTATTCCAGAATCAGGGATGCTGTCTCATTTGCCAAGGCATCAAAAATCAGATGGGCTGGACACGTAATGCGATTTGGAGATGACCGCTGGACTAGAGCCATTAACGACTGGATCCCACGGTGTGTCTAAAGATCACGTGGCCGCCCACCCACAAGATGGTCAGACTTCCTTGTCAAGACCCTGAAGGAACGGTTTGAGGCTCTTCATATTCCTGAATCAACCAGATGCCATTGGCCTACATTGGCATGTGATAGGGTCCAATGGAAATGTTACTGGCGCCCGCTTGAGCAAATCAATGAATAACAGAATTCAAGTGATCAAGTGATACTCCTAAGCTAAATTGCTTAAGTATTTCACAAAAGTTCATCATATAAAATTATTTGTGAGGCCAAGAGATAGTAGAGACGGTTAAGACACACCCCAGCATCACAAGGTCCTCTATACCCAAAAATAATCCAAACACCACCAGAGTTTCCCAAGTAAGCTCCAGCACCACAGAATCTATGGACGTTTACGTTGAACTCCAATCTGCTTGCTGGAAAATTTCCACATCTTCCCAGGCTTAAGCAATACTTGGGGTGACTGCCCCACCCTCTACCCTGTCCCTCTCTTACAAAAAAGTTTCACATAAGTACAACTTAGAAATCAGTAAAGACCATATAGCCTAACATTTGCATGAAAGATATAACTCAAGAGAACTTAAACAAAAAACAATGGTGGTCACAATTTGTAGAGATTTCTAGGACATTCTATTGACAATAATATATGGAAAGAAAAAATAAAAATATATACAATTCCTGGAATACATAGCATACTTTGAAGACTCACAACACAGAATATGTTTTAAACTTCTATATCCCTGCTTGGAAAGGGCAGCTATTGTAGGACATCACAGTCAAGCACAGAGAGCTTCTCAGCTCAATATAGTCATTTTCACATGTTGAAATTTTGTGTTGGATCAATATCCCCTGATGTGAACCATTTGTCTCTTTTCTTTCTTCAATCAAAACTACAGACCTAGCTTATGTCGGGGAATAGTTTCACCTAATATAACCTAATCATTTGGCCATTAAATAATTCCTTAGTTATTCCACTAAACTGTGCATATAAATTTATCTCTTTTTCTAGTCATTTATCCAAAGCTAGTATTTGCAACTCTGACCCCTGCACAGACATATTCCTCATGGAACTGTTCTCGGTAATAAGTCCATAGAGCTATTCTGATACCAAGATAGGAGCTGAGATTACTGGATAAATAAACAGGGGCTATAAAATAAATGACTCAAAAACTGACAGGGAAATAATTCTGAGATATCTATTAATTAAAAATTGAATTTGCAAAAGCAGCTTCTCTTTGTAATATGATTTAAAAATTAAAATGTAGTTCTCAATTTTAAATGTTAACAGGATGCATGAAAATTGCTGTTGAATATTGAACTCTAGATTTAGGAAATGAGACACAAAAATGAATGAGAATATTTTTCATCTTTTTCAAGATAAAAATTTTAATGAACAGAGAAAAACAATAAAATGTCAATGGAATTCTTTTATGAAACTAAATGATGTAATGTTATTGTGAAAAGTAATGGGCTATTAAATTATCAGCTCCTTTGCATTTATAAAATAATTCATTTCATTTTGGTAAAGTTGTTTGGCAAGAAAAGAATATGGAAATTTCTTCATCGCAGAATTAAAACTCCAATCCCATACGTGGTTCTAAACTCCAAGCTTTTCTGTGTATAATCTAGTATTGTTCAATTTTTGTCTCTTACAATTAATATAATAAAGAATTATAAAAATATACTCATACTAAGAACTAAAAAATTGTGATGGGCTGAATAGTAAAGAAGTAACATGTTTATCTTGCATACTTGACTTAGCTTTAATCCCTGGACATCCATTTCTTAGGGAGCACCACCAAGAATGATCTCAGAGCACTAAGCCCTGAACAAGTCCTTGGCATGCCTGGGTGTGCCCCAATGCAAAATAATGGAGTTGGATTCTTTGGGGCTATTCCACTTTTGTTATGATTTTGAGTGCTTAGAGCTTACTTCTCACTCCAAACTAATGGATCTCTGCTAGTGGAAGGGATCCTAGGAACTATATAGACTGTGGGGAATTGAACCAGGGTTGACTGCCTGCTAGGCAAGCACTCTACCTGATACACTACCTCCCACCCCCAAGGAATATTCAAGTTTTTAATTATGAAATGAAATATGTTGAAAATCCCTTGGAGTGCATTATTTCTCCATTATGAAGGCGATAATGAGAATATTTCCAACATAGCTTCCATTCTATTTTTGATAATTGTATCAGAAATGTATAATCCTACTTAACAATAGGGTGGCACCAGGGGGTGGCACCAGGGTCATGGTGGAGGGCAGTGGACACTGGTGGAGGGTGTGGATTTTGGAGGGTTTATGGAAGAATCCCTGTCACTAACAACATTGTAAGCACAGTGACTCATAGAAGATTAAATATAGAGACCAAACAAGTTTAAAATCTTTTATATATATATAGAGAGAGAGAGTTGGATTGGATTATATATATATATATCATCTTTATATATATATATATATATATATATATTATATAAATATATATATATATTTGCTTTCGGGCTATATCCAGTGGAGCTCATGACTTACTTGGGTCTGGACTCAGGGTTCAGGGTATCACGGGGACACTGGGGATGGAACATGGATTGGTCTTGGGCAAGTCCAACACCTGAACCACTGTGCTATGCTCTGGCACCTTAAAATAAATCCTGAACAAATATTTTATGATGCAAAATTCTCTTGTTTTTTCTCCATAATTGTGTTTTGTTTCCTTTTCCAAAAGTAGTTGATGTGGAATTTTAAGACCCTTGGTAAGATAAACCAGGGGCTGTTTTCCCTATTCAGAGTTGATGCTCTAGGATGCACTAGTTAAAAATATTTGAAAAAGTACTTCACAGATAAATGAATTAGCGATATCAGCTAGCACTCTAACAAGGGAACATCCAAGAGCCTGGGAAGGCTGTCTCTCTTGTCTTGGACATTTCCTGTCTATTAGCCAAAGGAAGAAGCATTGGGCACGGCTGTTTACATAGTACTTCGGCACTCAGGAAAGCGTGCTATTAAAAATCTCTCACATACTACCTTATTAAAATATATATTATCATAATTTATTTAATCTTATGTTTAAACCATACTAAGTAAACAGTTTTGTAATAGTTTACTTCATCAAAGTACTTCATATATTTGAAATATTGATGCCATTCCTTTGCATTGTCTTAACATTAAATTAAATCTGTATTCTTTAAAGTAATATAATTATAGAGGCTGGAAAGCAAAGACTTTTATAAGTATATAGTGCAAGGTCAATTATTTAAATAAGAAATGGTAATTTTTCTCTCCCTGCTTAGTAATTAAGTAGAGAATGAGAGGTTGCCTTGACAACAGAAGATAGCAAAATAAAATGTTAATGAATAGTAATTGTTTTAATCATAATAAATGACTGAAAATAGTTGTTGAGTACCTAAATCATATACGAACCAATGCTACACACTTATTTTTAATAGAGCTTGGGTGTTAATTCTTGAAAATGAACTTGTTTAATTTTTGAACCAAATGAATGTGACATAAGGGATTCTAAGCTAAGTTGACCATCTCAGGCTTATCTCCTATCTTATTCCAGAACAACTGGAGAACTGTAGGAGAAACTAATGAACAACTGTCCACTCCCCAGATCCTATGTTTGAACAAAATGGAACTGAATAAGGCAAATGGTAAGGACACTGATATTACTTATAAAGTTTGTGGTGGAGAGAGCTGGGCTTCTTTTTCTAATACTGCACTACATCTTTTAGTGTCTGCTATGCCTAGGCACAGTTAGGAAAGTGGCCTAATATTGTAATATGCTTTTACACAACTTATTAAAGGAGAAGCAAATCCATAGATCAACTATCCATCACAGCAGGAAGACTGGGAAGGAGCTCGTCTCCCTGTCACTCCTACAAAACATTCTAATCGGCCAAGTGAATCTTTCTCTACTAGAAAGGGTCAAAAGACACAAACCATAGTGTCAAGGTTATTAAGACATAGAGCTGATTATTATAGATAAAATACTCCCATTCTAGTTTTGCCAATATTCTTAAACATTTATAAATATGGGTTTTATTTCTCTATTTTTACATGACTTTACTATTGTTCTTGAGGGGAGAGCTTAGTACCGCAGGGTACACTGAAAATATGATTCTATACTTGCAAAATCCACTTGCTCCAAAGTAACCAACTTGGCATTATGAATGTTCCAGGAGCTGCAAAGGTTAGTAATTATTCCCCAAAGAATCTGAAAGCTCATCCATCATTGGTCCATAGCTGTACCGATGCTAGACTGAAAATGAAGTCCACACAGTATGTCCTATTGCATACTATTATTTCTAATTTATCAAAATCTTAGTATTTGAATGCAACCTAAAATCATTTTAATAATACAAGACATTTTCGAGCACTAATATGTGTTTACAATTAAATTAAAAAGGCAAATTAAAGCCTCTTAAAGTGTTAAAATCTCACTTGTGTCACTTGTACCACTTGTCTTCCCATTGTTGATTTGCTCGAGCAGGCACCAGTAACATCTCCATACATCCTGTTGCTTGCTTGTGTAGCCCAAGGGAATCTACTCACTCCAGGAACATGAAGAGCCTCAAACCATCCCTTCTGGTCATTGGATTGAGGTCTAGAATTGTTACTGGTTTTTGGCATATCAAATATGACATGGGTAGCTTGCCAGGCTCTGCCATGCGGGTGGGATACTCTCCGTAGTAGGCTTTCATCTCGTGCATTTACTGATGAACCGCAATGGGGAGAGATTGGCTTTTCTCTAAGGTGGAGCTCTGAGGATCTGTGGAGTTCAGTTGTTGAAAATGATGGCTCTCATGGTATGGGCGTTCTGTCTTTTTTGCGGTGTGGGTTCTTGCGAAGCTCTGTTGGGATGGTGGGCCAGGGCTAGAACTTTTCTTCCCTCCTGGGCTCTTCATGATCAGCTGAGCACAAGGAGAGCTGGTAGCAGCTCTGCCCCATGTGTCATAGGCTCTGGATCAGGCATGGTGGGCTTGAAATAGGTTTTGCTGTAAGGTCGGACTCTGATGAGTAGGGCTTAAGATAGGCTTTTCTCTTGAGTGGAGCTCTGATGAGCTGTGGAGTCCAGATATTGAAAATGCCATTTAGGGGCTGGAGTGATAGTCCAGTGGGTAGGGCATTTGCCTTGCATGCAGCTGACCAGAGTTCGATCCCCGGCATCCCATATGGTCCTCCATGCGGTACCAGGAGTGATTCCTGAGCACAGAGCCAGGAGTAGCCCCTGAGCATTGCTAGGTGTGACCCAAAAAGAAAAAAAAAAAAAGAAAAAGAAAAGAAAATGCCATTTAGGCATTTTCAACATTAGGGGTTCAATCTAAGGATATTAAAGGATGTTAACTAAGGATGTTAAAATCTAAGGATATTAAATTGCAAAATTGTTTAAAATGCTTAAATATGAACTTTCTAGGTGAATTATCCATATGCACTTAAAAGTATGCTAATAAATCTTAGAATTTATATTCCATAACTGTCAGTTCAGTGAAGCTGAGTGAGCTGGTCACATCTGCTACTGTGTGCATTTTCTATGTTCATAATTAGCTGAAATGTTGGGGACTCCAAATATAGTTAGAGCTTAGCTTAGTCGATTTGTCCTTTCACTTCCATACTTTTCAGGCAAGTTTGTTAAAGGGTATATCCATTATAATTGCATGCCTTTCTAATAAATTGGTTCCACTTATATTACTGAATGTCCCCATTATCTTGAAATATTCTTTATTCTAAAATCTATATTTATACATCCAGTCTAGGTTTCTGATTAGTGCTTTAATATCAATCTACTTATCTATTTCTATATATTTAAAATGCATTCTTCATGTATAAATAGCTCTTGATTTGTCAGATGCAATCTGACAGACCCTACCTTTCTTAAGTTTTTAGTGACCATGTCATACAGATACAAGGCTGTTCATTGTCAGGTTTCACTCACACATTGTTCCAACACCCATTCCTCCCCCAATGCACAATTCCCACACCAATGTACCCCTTTACCCTCTTGCCACTCCCCACCCCTTGTTTATGACAGACATTTTCCATTTTCCTTCTCTCTCTCTCCCCCTCCCCCCTCTCCCCTCTCTCTCATCCCCCCCCCATTTGGATTTGGACATTATGGATTGCAAGGAGATACTGAGAGGTTAACATGTTTGTTCTCTTACCTATTCTGCACTCAGTTGTTTTTCACATGATAATCTGCCATTACCATTTCCCACATTTAGTAAAACACTGGTATCTATTTATATCCTATTAATGAATACAGTCAGTCTATATCAGTCCTTTTCCTTCTGACTAATTTCACTCAGCATGATAGTCTCCATGTCCCTCCATTTGCAGGTAAATTTCATAATGTCATCTTTTCTGACAGCCGCATAGTATCCCATAGTGTAGCTGAACCACAGTTTCTTTAGCCAGTCCTCTGTTCTCGGGCATTTAGGTTGTTTCCAGATTCTAGCTATAGTGAATCGCGCAGAAATGAATAAAGAAGTACAGATAGTGTTTCTGCTCTGTGTTTTTCGGTCTCTCGGGTATGCACTCGGTTTTTATATAGAGGGCATTTACTGTTTTTGTCATAGTTAGATCCTACCTTTTATTTCAAGTATACAAACACTTTACATTTAATGCAACTACTGTGGAGTTAGATTTTCACATATAATTTTACTAGGTGTTTTCCTTTTAGTCATTTTTCTTCTTTGTATCTCCCCTTTTCTCCATTTATTATTTATTTATATTGCCACTTTACCATATTAGTTATACTCTAATTTTAACTGATGATCTATTCTTTAAAGTTTTCTTGATTTATTTATATCTATAATAATATAAAAATTTTCACAAAGAGAGAAAGACTCTTCCAACATCACACTATTTTTTCTCCCATTCTTTCTGCCAGTGTTGCACATTTTACTACCGCCATTGTCAATCTCGCTGCTACTATGTTTCACTCTGCAGTTATTTTATTTAAAATTTAAAATTCCATAAAAATATCTTGCACCTACTTTAAGTACAGTTTTTAAATACTCTTCCTTTCTTCTGCAGATAACATATTTCTTCAAACATTAAAAAAAATTGTTTGTCTTGACTTTGTCTTCTTAACATTTATTAAAATTATAGACCAATGCTCCTGTACTTAAATGTCTTCATGCCTGTGCTGGCTTCCATAACACAACCAGCTCTTCAACAAACACACACAGAAATAAAAGGGTGACCAGAAATGGCCAGACATAATTTGTTTATAATTAATACTTACTAGTAATTAATACTTACTAGTATTAATTATACTAGTAATTATAGTTTATAACAATTTGTTTATAATTAATACATTTCCTTACTAGGAAATGGAATTTGACACTATTTAGAATTATATCAATATTCAGAGGTTGAATATCACAGACATAAGAACACTCTAAGACCAAAGTATCTTGTCATGCTTTCCAAATAGTTTGGTTTTAGCTATAGAGTCACCCAAATCAATCTTGTTTCTTAAAGCAGGACTTTTAGGTCTATTCAGAGTGTTTTACGCCTTTCTGGGCCTATTCATTTGTACATCAGAGAGGAAACCAAAAAGCTCTTCACATCCTGCATTCACCTGTGACTTTCTTCCCAGCTGCCTTCATAGCTGTCTACCAATGCTGTCTTCCTCAAATGCTGTTTTCATGTGATATCTTCTTCATGAGATGTCTTCCTCAAATGCTGTCTTCATGTGATATCTTCTTCATGAGATGTCTTCCTCAAATGCTGTCTTCATGTGATATCTTCTTCATAAGATGTCTTCCTCAAATGCTGTCTTCATGTGATATCTTCTTCATGAGATGTCTTCCTCAAATGCTGTCTTCATGTGATATCTTCTTCATGAGATATCTTCCTCAAATGCTGTCTTCATGTGATATCTTTTTTTTAAGTACTCTCTTCATTGAGGTCTTCATGTGCTGTCTTCATGTGATGTTTTCTTCATGTGCTGTCTTCATGTGATATCTTTTCAAACGTTGACTTCATGTGATGTCTTCATGCAACATCTCCATGTTCTGTCTCCATGTGTTGTCTTCATGTGCTATCTTCTTCATGTGTTGTCTTCATGTACTGTCTTCATGTGTGTCTTCATATGAGACTATCATATGCTGTTTTCATATGATTTCTTATTCACAGCTGACTTCATAGCTATCTTAAACGCTGTTTACATAAGCTGTCTTCAGATGAGGTCTTCATTGGCTGTCTTAATGCCATGTATTCATGTACTGACGAGCTTCTTGAAGATGAAAGGAATGACTCACATCAAGCCGTGAAGATGAGGGAATTTCATATGAGGGAATTTGTTTGCTCTCCTCACGTCCGTCCTTACACAAGACACAAGTCCTTACTCAATCTTGAATACCCAAAGAGGCCTCCACAGCTCTCATGGGCCACCATCTGAGTTTCTAGCCAACTTATTCATGCCCTCAATCTGCCTTTATTTCTGAAAGATGGTTTCACTGAATACTGCAATTGTTCTTATCAACTTTTAAAAAATTTATCTATCTTCATAAATCCACTGTTTAATGTTCTCAACATTTCTAACAGACCTTGTGCTATTTTGTTAGCTCATTCCACTGTATGCAATGCCTTTTTTTGCTTCTGATTCCCTTCAAAAGGTTTATTCACTATTTCACTATTTGTTTATTCACTATTTTCACTATTTCCCATTCCACCCTTAGATGAGTTATTGGTGTACTCTTTTTATCCTAAGCTTCCCATGTCATCATTAGTTATATTTAATGATATCTGGGAATTCCACGTCACCACTTCCATTCTCCTTCCATTCCAGCCCGGTGCAGGAGAGGTGAATGTGTGTCTCTCTGTTGGTCCATAGTTCCCAGGCTCTTAATATCTCCAAGAAAAAAAATATTTGAGCAATCAATATTTTCAAGGATGAATATATTTAATAATAAAGATGCTCAGATGCAGAGTTGGAAATAGATTTACTGGAAAGTAGAAGGGAAAGGGAAGGAAACTCCCCAATTGGGGAAGAACTTGTAGAGGATTAAGTTAACTATGGCTCTTTGTGGGTTTTTATAAGAAAACTGGGTCTTTGCACTACTTGCTGAGTGATAAAAATGTCAACAATGAGTGCAGTGATTTTACAGAGTGATATGATGGTTTATATCTTTTGGGTTATCTCTTTGGCCTTAGGTATTGTCCATTATCTCTAAGTTTCTGTGAGCCTAAATTCTGGGACAGAATCTATGATTTTGAAGACATATTAACTTCCCATTTATCCGCAAGAGCTCAAAAATTCACATGAACATTGAAAATGCTGGGGGTGGGGACAGTCCAAATGGACTGCTCTCAGAGGGCTGGGAAGGGGAAACTGAGGCTTCTTCTTTAAATCCTTTCTCCCTACTGTAGGTAGAGAGACTCTGAAAGGTTTATTCACTATTTCACTATTTGTTTATTCACTATTTTCACTATTTTATTTACACTAAACTTTCAGAGTCTACTGTAGGTAGACTCTGAAAGCTCATAGATCCTTGTATGTAATACACAGCTCTTAATGTATCTTCTATCTTCTGATCACCATTTTTACCACTTTAGGTTTTTTATATTTGAATTTATCATTTTTAAAAATTTACTGTACATTCATAGGGTTTATTTTACTCAGCTATATAACTATGCAGAGTGTTTGATGAGCTTATCAAAGGACAAATACCTTTGTCATTTTCTTATCATGTCCTCTGTGCTGAAATTCTACATCTGCTGATCTCTATTTCCCACCATTTCTTCTGAGGATACTTCACTCATATTTGAATTGTGTGATAATTTCAGCATTTGAATCTGGTTGTGGTGATTTCTACATCCTTTAAAATGTTTTGTTTTGATTAAGTGTGCTTTCTGAATCTTCTAATTTTTTGGTGAATTACCTTTTCCCCAGTAAATGAGTCCTGTGTCATCTGTTACCAATTAAAGTCTTTAGCACTTAATAATTCTGATGCAGTTCCCTCTCAGCACATACTAGATTTGGCACATGCTCTGGTAGATACTGCACAATAGAATTCACACAAATCTAGTGCCCGCTGGAGACTCTGCCCTGGAGCATTGCATTAAACCTAAAACAGGTCTCCCGCTACTGACCTATGGCTTCAGCTATTCTCACTGCCATTCTCCTAAAAGCCTACATATATAATCCAGACTCCATAAAAGAAAAATAACTGCTGCTTGGCTATGTAAAAAATCTAGAGCAAATTTTATACTCTAATATCTCACTTGTCTTCCCAATATTCATCAATTTGCTCGATGGGTGCCAGTAATGTCTCCATTCATTGGGAATGAGGCTCATTATTATTACTGTTTTTGGCACATTGAATACACCCTGGGTAGCTTTCCAGGCTCTGTTGTGGTTCTGGTTTCATCCCAATGGGCCCAGTATTTCTCTATGTCAAACCATCAACCACCCAGGGCCCACAAGGCAAAGCCCTGGGTGTAGACAAGCCTGTCTCCTGTCTGCCACCTCCTGATTCAGCCGGGCACTGCAGCCACATCTGCAACCTGGAGGGGCAGATGCAACCTCGAGATAGATGACAGCTATGTTTCTTTAATCTTAAAAGTCACTTATTTAGACATTACAGGTAAAATATTAATGCAAACAATGGAAACAACAACAAAACCATAACAGTAGTGAGCATTCTAAATTATTACACGAAATATATTATCTCCTGAATCAGGACAGTATGGACTTAAAGTTTTAGTATACATTCAAGAGAAAAGAACACTCTAAGACAATGATTTCATTTAAGGTTATTTTTCATGCTAATTACTAGAGATAATACATCAAGATATACTCTAGCATAACCTACTTATAAATCATATGCACCTATCTCCAAAAGCCCTTATGTGAATATTCAAAACAAAGTACTTTTGATCAAATCACCCATTTTATAAGCTGTCATTAAAATTCCTTGATCTTTATTAAGTGATTAAGATACATTTCTCATAATACCGATCTCTTCTGGTACCACTATTCCCATTTTCCAGAAATTCTGGCAACCATAAAATGTCCATTCACAGACGCCATTTTAGTAGTATTTTAGTCTTTGTGTGGTTGATTTCATTGACTTCAATCATTATTTTAAACTAGGAAATTTAAGTACTCTTCCTAGTACTTGAAGGTATGCATATTTATATATGCAAAGGATGGAAAATAACAATACAATTATGCATATCTCCTTAATTTAAATTACCTAGGAGGCAATAGGTCACCCATTTTTCATGCAGAGAGTAGAGTAGTGAATATAAAGAGTTAGAATATGGGCACTAGACCAGAATAACAGTCATCAGTGAGTCCACCGGGTGACCATTTATGCAATTTAATAACACTCCCCCTGACACCCAACACATCGTGAGCCATTGTTAAGGTTGACAGAGATGTTAGGAACAGTTAGTAAGCACGCCAGAATTCAAGGGCTACAAGAAGAGTAAAGCCTTGGATATTTCATAGTCACTCAGCAGGGAACCTTAAAATATAAAGCCCTACAGTTTCCTATTCTCGTTCTCTATATTTAAAAAGACCCTATACTATTTATTCTATTCTTTTCTGGGTACATTTTTGCTTTCACTTATAGTTTAATGTCTATACTGTTTTGTCCAAGGAATCCCAACCTTGAGATTGGGTTTTTGTTAGTAGAACTGTCTTCTACCTTCCAATTTGCTGAACAAAGAAAGTATCTCTTATAGCATGACTGCTAACTTTTATACCAACTTGTCCGGACCATGGACTCTCTAGATAAGCAGTATTCTGATGTCTGTGTGGAGGCTATTTGGAGGAATCTAAATTTTCCATTAACACATGGAATAAAATGTTACATGCTCCAACAAAATCATCTCAATATGTATGAGACCCCTGTAATTAGCTGAGTGCCTGAGACTAAAAGCGACCAATCTGTGGGGGCGCTCCTGCTTCTCTGCAGTCCAGCGAGGACATCCCATTCTGTCTTTATTGTCTTTGCATGTGAACTAAACCTTGCTGCCCTTCGGTTTCTGGATTTGAGCCCTGAGTCTGGAGCTCCCGTCAGCACAGACTTCCCTGACTCTCTGTATCTCCTACTGAAAATCTTGAACTTGCGAGTCGCCATAACTGTGTGAGTAATTACACAACATTAATAAAACAAACAGTGAAATATCATGTTGATACTGTTCCTGTGGATGACAGATAATTTCAGTATCATGGCCACAGGGACATTTAACTGACTTGATTTCGTATAGAAAATTATCATGATTATGTTTCCAGGTTCTTTAGAGAGAAATGAGGATAATCACAAAGTACAGTGTTTACACAAAATTCTGATTTAACAATTGCTTTTGGAGGTAGAATGTAAGCCTCTAATTGCTAACATCATCTCATGTATAATTATTTAAGATCTGTATTTGCTTATAGTATTAGAAAAATGAGACAACATGTAAATAAGCCTACCAATTAACATTATTGACTTCTACCCTGGGTTTAGCCTATGTAAACATAGGAAACTATCAAATCTGGAGAACGACCATGGCTCACAGAGTAACTAGGGTAATTAGGAAACATAATCCGTTGAAGTTGTTCAACAATGTTTTATCTTTGTGTAGTCCCTGCATCTATCATAAAATGCTAGTCTGTACAAATATTCTTGTAACTACCACTGGACATTACCAGTGGTGGTGCCCATTATGTTAGCCTCCAGGGTATAAACCTGAACATTAATTTGAGCCCTGATATTAGTCACAGTGGACTAGAGGAACTGGATAACCATCAGCTATATGAAAGGAACAGTTATGTCTTTCTTTCTGGGATGTGTAAGGAAATAGAGCATGCCAGAAGCTTAGATTCATCCCTTTGTACAAAGTAGATGGAATTGATGAATGAGAATTTAGGCACCTTTAGAACCAGGAAATTTCCTCCTGGGCTGAGGAGAGCATATGAAAGAGCACAAAGTTGACTTGTGAGGATGATTAGAAGCAATTTGATTGTCTCAAGCAAGGATTCTGTAAATTGATAACAGAAAGACAAAGAGACCTCAAACAAAAACATACATATTATATTGTATGTATGTGTTTAGGTAGCATATGATTTACATACTTAAGTGTATGTGAAGAATTCATGTTTTTATTCTGAATCAGTTAAAAAGATCTTTGTAGTTTTGAGTAGATTATCATAATGATCATATTTGAATTGTAGAAATTACCTTTAATAACAGTTCTGTTTGAAGGTGTGACTCATCTGTCTAGACAAAAGTTTAAAAAGGAAGAACAGGCCTGTGGAGTGTTTTTAATGAAAATGACTAGCCAAGAGGGGTGATGGTGATGCCAACGTGTGACAATGGTATCACAATGGTGGCGATGGCATCACGATGGTGATGCCAATGTGTCCGTGTGACATTAAGGCACAGACTACTGGGCTTTGGTACAACTTTGTACAACAGTGAGAATGTCTGAGTAAACTAAACTTTCTCTGTGAACTAATTTAAAAAGTGTTGATTCTGGTAAATAAATGAAAATTATATTGTTAGAGGTGAAGAGTCAGAGCCTTGTTTAACAACTGCGAATCAAAAGAAGCCATGTCACGTCCTGAGAGAAATATTAAAGAAACAGTGAAAGGAAAATAATTGAGATTCAGATCTATGCAATTATCAGTACATTTTTTATCCACCAAGAAGAATTGTAAATAAAAAAAGGATTTCTCCCGAAGGAAGATGGCATTCAGGTATGCATTAATGTACTATGATAGACAATATGTTGTCATTTGCAAAAAGTTATTCTTCGTTACATGATCAATTTCTCATCTCTATCAGCAGTAGATTGGAAGTTATCTTGTGGTCTGATTCTGATGATTAGGATATGAATGGAGGTCTAAAATTGGGTTTCTGGGAAAACATTTATAATTCTAAGAAAGTAACATGGGAAAGAATAGTGTTTCTCTTTCATCTCTGTGGTTTGAGGTCTCAAATGCTTTATAGAATCTACAATAAACTTGAAGTCAGAATTAAAATTACCAAATTTGAAGGACAGAACTAATCTGGTTTCATCAACTCAGAGTCATTTTATAATTCTTTGCATGTGCAATTATAAGTTTCCTTACTATTCAAGTTATTTTTATTTGGAGTTTATCACCTGAAATTTTAATTAGTGATTAAACTGGCTAATTTTGTTAACTTTTGGGGACTGTGACTTGTTTTTCCAACTTGCATAAATATTTCTGTAATATTATTGATAACTTTCTGATAAATATGGCTGATAATTTTCTTCTTTGATTAATATTTATGAACATTTGACTTTATGTAAAAGAGATGATCCTCCACAGCATCACTGTTTCTCATCCAATCAACTGAAGGTCTTAAAAGCAGTTACTGAAACCCTGAAGAAGAAATGCTACCTCCACACTGCATCTTCTGGACTTTGCAATTGTCTAGCTGAGATTACAAAATCAGCTCGTAACATCAACTCTTAACTCACCCATCTGATTTTAATCTTGACCAGCTATATAATTGGAACACCCAGATCCTTAATATAAATTAACACATATGTAAATTTGTATATATACATATATCATAATCTATACATACATATAATAAAACTGGCTCAATTTACCTACAGAAATTCAACACAGTGATGCTGTATTCTATTTTACAATTAATGAGATTATTTTCCAATATTTATTTCAGTATTTTTTACTTAAATTCAAAAGTCTATTTTGTTTAACCCCATCCCTTTGTGTTGCTGGATCTGAGTAAATTTAACATTTGCTCTTTTATAACTTTTATAATGCCAGGATTATTCTACCTACTTCTGTGTGGTACAAAAGGATTCTCTCATGGTAAGATTAGAAAAAAGAATTAAATTATTTGAAATGCATTGAATTATAAGATAATACAATTTTAAGCTCACAAACTTTTTTATATTACCTTGTTGTCAGGGAAACCACTTTGCATGCTCTTGTGTTGAATTACTAAAATGGCAGAATTTTTTAAATGCAAATTCTTATTCCTATTTCACTCTGTTGCACTAAATTAATCGTTGAAATTTATATTTGATGAAGCTATTTTAAAGTGTTTGCCAATATCACACATGAAAAATAGAACACAAATCAAACAGCTATTGCCATGAGATAGCACCTACAGGAGTAAAGGTTATTACTCATCAATTGTAAAATTTTATGGAAAGAAGTACACATTTCATGTAAGAGAAGTATTATAATCTGAGTTAATATCGAAATACTGCATGTGGCATCCTTTAAGCCATGTCACAAAATAAATGCAAAACATTTTACCAAAAGCCATGAGATATAAATATTTGTCAACAATGTGAATGTTTAAATATAGTAAACTTTTCCCTTCGATTGATTAAAAGCAGCCTTAAATAGCATTACGCATACATTAGGTGGAACAAAAGAACCAAACCTTAAAAATATAGCTCTACTCTAGGCATTATAATTATCCTTCTCCTTTTATGCACCCATAAAGTTAAAATACATCAAAGAAATATTAGTGTTTAAATGAAAGTATATAGGTCCAATAGAAGGACATATTTAAGGAAGATAGAGTCCCTGCAAACATAGAATAATATGTTTTGTTTTATATGTCCTGTCTCATGCTAGTAGAGCCCAAGGGCATCTGCTTGCTCTGGGAACATAAGGAGCCTCAGACCATTCCATCAGGTTATGGGAATGAGGTCAATAATTGTTACTGGTTTTGGAATATCAAATACGACACGGGTAGCTTGCCAGGCTCTGCCGTGCGGGTGGAATAATTTTTTAATTAATGTTGGAGGACAGGTTTAGCTAACCTGGGAGCTTTGTTGTTTTGCCCACTCCCAGCTTAATCTTATTTAAGCCATGGTTCATTCTAATGAGACCTCTCTTCTATGTAAACACTGCTAGAGGGCGTGGCAGTTACAGAAGTCACCTTGATTGAATAACTTCTGACTTATACATCTACTAAGACTTCTATGTTTTCTAGATTGGGCACAGCTCCTCTTTATACCCACTGCACCCAGCGTGGGACAGTTAGAATTTACCAGGAGACTACTACCCTGGCTACGCTGAGACTATAGGAAGACTATAGGAAGGATCATACTAGTTTGCTCTAAGCAAGCGAGTGTGACCCTTTCCGTACAGGAGAACAAGATACTCAGAATCACCCTGGTGCAGATAATAATAAGAAGGACCTTGTGGGTACCATCTAGATTACATGAAGCTCATGAAATTAAGATGTATTACTTTATATCAGCCCTCTCTCTCTCCAGTGTTTTACATAAGAGATAATCTTGGTAGAAAGGATTAGACCTTGGCATAACCTTTGTTTATATCTGCAATAGGGTGCGGCACTACACTCTGTTTAGAGTTCTTTGTTGACATGACCCTCCCGATTGGATTACTTTGTTCTATATAAGGGACTGACTTGAGGCCCCTTCACCTTTTGACACTTTGGGCCTTTTAGCTTTCGGCTTTTAACTCCTGTGGCTTTTGGCTGCTCAGCCTTGCGGCTTTTGGCTTTTGGCTTTTTGCTCTTTGGCCTTTTGCTCCTTCTGGGTAGGACTCAGCTTGGGTGAGATCCTCTCTCTTTGGTAGGAGACTTAGGCTCTTTTGTATGGTCTAAGTTCGGACCAGAGCTAGAGTTTGTTCATTATATTGGAGTGCTGTGGAAGAGCTTTTGTACTATTAAAAGCCTTTTTGGAACTGCACCGAATCGTGAGTTCTCATCTGTTCTTCGGCATCCTCGGAGGTAGAAGATAACCTCTGTCCTGACACTGTTGGGGACCCCGCGCCGTTCCCGACAAATTAACTTTATTTAAACACCATGATTACAAAGTTGTTCACATTGTAAATCATGAAAATATTGTTTCATGGAAAATATTGTTCCATAAAAATATTGTTTCAGGTATTCAATATTCCAACAACGGTCCCACTACCAATGTGCCCTTATCACACCAAAGTCCCCAATTTCCCACCCACCCCCAAACCTGCTCCCAAGCCTGATCTCTTACTAATGAATTAGTAAACTAATTAATTTACTTTATTGCTTATTACAACATATACTTCATAATGGTTTAACTAAAGTCATACCATTATGTGGGGAAGTGACCACACTGGCTGGACTGGGAGTGGAGACTTGGGCCCTGCCCTTTACTCCGCCTCTATGCCAGCTGCCCCGGGAGAGAGACCTACCCTCCAGACCCACAACTAATCTGCAACCCCAGAAGAGATCCAGACCATCCACTTCAGACCCACAGCTGTGCTGCTCGGCTGGCCCCGTGTGGAAGCAACCCATGGAGCTGATCTCCCGATAAGGGGCTCGGCCAGTCCCTGGCCGAGCCCAACATTGCTCCAAGGGTTTGCTCACATGTGCGGGGGAGAGACCACACTGGCTGGACTCAGAGTGGAGATTTGGGCCCTGTCCTTTCCTCCGCCTCCATGCCATCTGCCCCGGAAGAGAGACCCACCACCGACAGACCCACAGCTCCGTTGGCATGCAGCCACTTTGCAGCCATGCAATATTCTTAATTAATGCTGATTTTATGATAAGGTCCTTCCCAGGATCTTTCACATTTATACATTGTATACAGTTCTAGACATGTTCTAACTCATACCAGTAAGCCTAGCAAGAAGCCAGAGCAACCCACACATCATGCGGTCAGTCATTCTCAACATCCAGACTCCATAGCTCCTCTGAGCTCCATCCAAGAGAAAACCTGATCTTTCCCTTTAAGTTTCATCAGTAAATACTCAAGATGAGAGCCTTCTACTGAGAGTATATCACCTACACGGCAGAGCCTGGCAAGCTACCCATGTTTTATTTGTTATGCCAAAAACTAGTAACAATTATGGACCTCAATTCCATGACCTGAAGAATGGTTTGAGGCTCTTCCTGTTCCTGGAGCAAGCAGATGCCCTTGGGTTACACTTGCTTGTGACAGGACATATGGAGATGTTACTAGTGCCCACTCGAGCAAATCGATGAACAATGGGAAGACAGTGAGACAGTGACAGAGTCCCTGCATCTTTTTTATTCTTTCTCTCACATTTTACAACAGTTAGAATTGTGGAAGTAGATTCACTATTAAATGTATGCTGCATGCAGTCCTCTCGATGCTGGCCATCCATCGCTCATGACATAATAATGTATAAATACTCAAGGTGCTGCTCCAAGGCAGTGCCACGACCTACAATGTTACTATGAGAAAGGCTTAGAGATGATGTTGTTGAGACTTTCTAATAAAAAAAGGCAGGATCATGTCATCCACCTGCAGTATATGGAGAAAGAAATCAAGGATATGGACAATCACTTGATCACTTGACATACCGTTATTCGTAGATTTGATTGAACAGGTGCCAGTAACGTTTCCATTTGACCCTATCACGTGCCAATGTAGCCCAATGGCATCTGGTTGATTCAGGAATATGAAGAGCCTCAAATCATTCCTTCAGGGTCTTGACAAAGAAGTCTGACCATCTTGTAGGTAGGCGGCCACATGATCTTTTGACATCCTGTGGGATCCAGTCAGTAATGGCTCTAGTCCAGCGGTCATCTCCAAATCACATTACATGTCCAGCCCATCTGATTTTCAACGCCTTGGCAAACAAGACAGTGTCCCTGACTCTGGATCTTCAAGGAGGTTGGAACTCCTGATTCCTTCTCTCACTTGAGTGAGGCGTGATATTCCAAGCATAGCTCTTTCGATTCCTCTCTGGGAGACCCAAATAGCATTCTCATCCTGCTTTTGTAGGGCCTCTGAGGTGTGTGTTAATGCAGGGAGAATGGTGGAGTCAAGAGATGTGCCTGAAGCCAGAGGTTCTTTGTCCTTTTAGCTATTTCTTCAATTCTCTTGAAGGCATTCCATGGACAACACCAATCAATAATAAACTCTAGGCCTAGATTGTAGAGCTGAGAATGCCAGGCTGAAGGGGAAAGGTATGTCTAGCCCAGAAGCAACACAGGAACATAGGTGAAAAGGCTGGAACACACCAATAGTGACCAAGGAAGAGAACAGGAAGTACCAGAATCATAGCTGTCAATCAACAGGTAATTAGGGGGCAAAGGGTGATAGAGGGAGGGGATTGAACCAGAGGTGGCACAGGACAGGCAGTTTGGTGACAAAGGTGTGTAAATTTGTATATCAATACCATATGCATGAATACCATTGTAACACTTTGAGGGACCCTTTGTGGTGCCAGGAATTGAGCCAGGGCTGACTACATGCAAGTAAGCACCTTAAACTTATATAAGTTTCATCAGTAAGTGCTCGAGATGAAAGCCTTTCTACTGAGAGTATTCCACCTACACGGCAGAGCCTCGAAAGCTACCCATTTTTTATTTGTTATGCCAAAAACTAGTAACAATTATGGACCTCAAATCTATAACCTGAAGAATGGTTTGAGGTTCTTCCTGTCCCTGGAGTAAGCAGATGCCTTTAGGCTACACTGCTTGTGACAGAACAAGCAGTGTTATGGAGATGTTACTGGTGCCCACTCAAGCAAATCAAGGAACAACGGGAAGACAGTGATACAGTGATACAGTGATTATGAAAATGTAATAAAACAAACAGTGAGATTGGACTGATCACTTGCAAATGGGGTGTGAGATATTGGGCAGCAACATGCTCTGAGAATACTGATAGCTGTCACTGAAGGTAAATATTGACCAAGTTCAAGTGTAAATGAAAAAAATGTGTATACACACACACCCACAAATATTTCCCTTACCACCTACATGGCAAAGCCTGGCAAGCTACCCATGTTTTATTTACTTATTATTCCAAAAACTAGTAACAATTTTGGACCTCAATTCCATGACCTGAAGAATGGTTCCAGGCTCCTCCTGTCCCTGGAGCAAGCAGATCCCTTGGGTTACACTTGCTTGTGTCAGGACTTATGGAGATAATACTAGTGCCCACTCTAGTGAATCGATGAATAATGGGAAGACAGTGACAATTTTTTTACCAATTTTCTTTTACCAATTTTCAGTATTGATCAACCAGACAGGCAGACAAATTCAAATAATTATTCATATTTACTTCTGCTAATGTTGTCCTATTGTACATGTGAAGTGCTCTGAATCTGAAATAGATTATTAAATTATTAACTATAAAACATTAAGTAAAGTACTTTTCCAAACCTCAATTTCTATCCAGGGTCAACTCAGTAATAGCCAGGGCAAATTTCCTACATATATAATATCCTTCATATATAAACCCTGAGCACAGAATGGGGAAGTGCGGGATTTCCTCTGTTTACTGGAGAAAGATTGTGCTCCCTGCTCAGAATCTCAGGGAGATTCTGTTCCCTGTATGATCTCCTGGGAAATTCAATGCATGGGGCTGGGTGGACCTATACAACAATCTTTTATATAAATCAGTCTCTGCAAGGTACATATTAGGTCTGTGTTTCCAAGCAGAGACCTCTAACTATCCTCCTCTCTTCCTCCTTGAAAAGTGAACCTACATAAAACTCTGTAGAGTTCTCAGAACCTATAGATTTGTAAGAAAATGCTAAGGATTCTTGCACAGGAGTCCAGGTCATAACAAAAAATAGTTCAGCAAGCTAGTTAACACCGTAAAGTTATCTTCTCTATCATAAATAAGTGTAAAACAGCTATAGAAAAATTATTAGTGGACCGAGATGATAATTCAAGAGGTGGGATATTTTTAAATGCCTGAAACAGGCAAGCATGAGGCCGAGGAAAGGGCTCAGCACATAGAATACATGCAATATTTATAGGAAAGCTTTAAAACTAGGATAATGTCCATTAAAGGCTGATTATGGGTCATTAGGGAGATTTAATGGAGAATTCTAAAATAGGGAAGAGGTGGGTAAATAGACAAATTAGAAAAATTATTAGTAAGAATCTCAAAGGCTTAGGAGGTTAGGGAAAGGCATGCCAAAGAGCTAAGCAGATCTCATTGGAAAAGACAACAATAAGTTATTTTATATTCTATAGAAATATGTAAATATTCTATCTCTGTTGGTTGCAAAAACTGTAATGATCTCCCCGTCATTCATCACTTGTCAGAGAATGCTGGGTTCCCCCACAAAATCAGGGAGCAGGTTCTGGAATCTCTGTGGAACCTCCACTTGTCAGAGAACGCTGGTTCCCCATAAAATCAGGGAGCAGGTCAGGGATCCCCTTCTGCCACAAGGGATCCATGGCCAGTGGACAGAGAAAGTCCATGAATCCAACAAAGTTTCAAAAGGCTTTTATCACTTGTTCTGAAAGCAATTCAATAATAGAGTCCCAGACTTTAGGTTGCTGACTGGGCCCCGGCCACTTGTAGGTTTAGAATCCTAGGCCAAGATGGCCACTACCACTTGCTAAGGCCCAACAGAGAAAAGAACCGAGAGAAGAGCAGAGGCAGAGGGCAAAGAGGAAGACAGGAAGAGAGATCTGGCTACTGCTTTTATATCTTTTCAGCCCTAACTGGCCCACATCAACGGATAGCAGTTAAGGTCAAAACCTTCAGGTTTGCTTTTCCCAGGACCTCACCTAGCCCCATTGAAATGTTAATATTGCCCCAGCCAAGATCTGCCCTTAAAGTTTCCCTGAAGGCTCTATGAAGAGTGGGGAAGGGCAAGTATCTGTACCATGGATATTCTACAGCCAGGCATATATGTCTCCAAGCCTTCACAAGATCCTTGTCTTTACTTCATAGTTGTTTTGAATATTAGCCTTTAGACTTATTAGAGACCATGCTTGCTTGCTTGAAGGCAAACAGCATTCTCTCTGATCTAATTATAACTATATTATAATTAGAGATCCAACATAGTCAGGTAAAAATACTGGTAATATCTGTCTAGTCCTGCAATGATTCTGATAGCATGAGAGAAAATATTTACATCAGCCAACATAGAATACATGGTAAGATATTCTGCCACATAGAGTCACAGGTCCAAACTGTTTTCCTATCTATCTACAAAATGGCCTGCAGGAGGTAACTCCAGGCAAGATGCAGAGGCTCTGGGCAACAGGGTACTGCAATATCCATCCTTCATCTCTTCTGTGGCCAATACTCATAACTATGATTAACCAAAGTATTGCATGAGGTCATTGTATCTAGGCTTGCTCTCGCTGAGGAAGATTCTTTTCCCCTTAAAATAATTAGGATCCTCTCCCACACCACTTCTTATGCTTCTGTTACTCTTTCATGAGAAAAATGTTTAATATTTGTGACTAACTTTTATATAGAGTGTGAAATAAGGATGTGATTTTTATAACTGACAGATCAATATTCCCACACCAAATTTTATTCCAAGACATTTCCAATAATGAGAGTGTTCTGTCAATAAAATGAGGTACCTGTTTTCTGTAATTTTATAGGCATATTAATCCTCTTCTTTAAAATAAAGTCTCATATTAGTTACTTTGCTTCTATGACCACAACTTTGATCTATATGCTAACGTGTTGTATGATGAACTCTGTTCTTTGAGAATGTTATTTTTATTATCCTTGAGAGACTGCCCCATGAGGTGTTGCAGGTGTGGCTGTGGTGCCCTGCTGCATCAGCAGGTGGAAGACAGGGGACAGGCTTGTCTACACCCAGGTCTCTGACCCATGGGCCCTGGATGGTTGATGGTCTGAAATAGAAAAACACTGGGTCTCCTGGGATGAACCCAGAGCCACAGAAGAGCCTGGGAAGGTACCCATGGTGTATTTGATATGCCAAAATCAGTAACAATAATGGACCTCATTCCCAACGAATGGAGAAGTTACTGGCAAATCTATGAACAATGGAAAGACAAGTGACAAGTGGCATCCTTAAAAGCAGCTTCTCACTGCTCATCAGTGACCCACCCTGCAGCAGTCATTTTCAAGGCAAGCCCAGGTATGCCAATCCAGAGACTCACACAAACGGGGCAGAGCTGCTACTTGCTCTCCCTGTGCCCAGCTGATCACAAGGCATCTGGGAGGGATGGTGGTTTCTAGCCCTGGCTCACCAGCCCAGCAAAGCCTCACAAGAAGCCAGAAGAACCCCCCACACCATGAGGGCCGCCATTTTCCACATCCAGACTCCCCTCTCCTCCGAGCTCCACCCAGCAGAAGAGCTAATCACAGCCCAGCTTGCACGGCCTCTTTGTGGCCACACAGTTCAACAATAAATGGTCAAGTTTTGACGTGACTAAAAGAGAATCCCAACTGCACAGCAGAGCCTGGCAAGCTACCCATGTCATATTTGACATGCCAAATACCAGTAACAATTATAGACCTTATTCCCATGACTTGATGGAATGGTTTGAGGCTTGTTATGTTCCTGGAGCAGGCAGATATCCTTGGGCTATCTCGCATGTGACAGGACATATTGAGATGTTACTGGTGCCCACTCAAGCAAATTGATGATCTATGGGAAGACAGTGATAATTCCTCAATTTTTCTTTATATTTATAACTCAAATTATTTTACTTTATCATTTTCAAAATTCTGTCGTTCTTTCATTAACTCTTCAAAATGAGAACAGTATTGGCAAATATAAGGAGTAAGTAGGCTGAGTTGGACCAAATAAAGTCAAAGAATAAGTCAAGTAATACTTAAGGGAGGAAGAGAGCAACAGTATCTGTTTAGAAGAGTCAAATATTAAGGCTGCCTGGTGGAGAGCAGTTTTGAGCAAGAACTGGATAAAGATTGCAAAACTTTTAAAAAGAGAGAACCAGCTTTCTTAGAATTCTAAGAATGCATTGACTTAAATATTGTAATAGGACACTGAAATGAAACATTCCAAAGTCACGGGATTTAAACCTAGGAGGGAAATGAAGGGAGAATGACTTGGAAATAGAGACGAATTGAGAAACAAAAATCAGGAGAGAGGGAAGGGAAAGTGTCTTACCTGAGCACAATGCAGAGAAGACAACTGTTGCAGGAAAGGGCCATGATCCAGGAGGAACAGCTGAGAAGGAGGGTGTCTTGTGTGTGATGAACAGTGAGAGTCTGAGGATTTGGGAGCCCTGGAAGAACATAAGAGAAAAACCCCAAATGAAGAAGTGTAGATTCAAAGGGGCTAGAATGAAGGTGATAAGGACCGACCTGGAGCTGAGAACTGATGGTCTAACATTGCTATATGACATTTGCTCACTTCAGCTACTCTGCAGGCAGGGGGTAGAGGATCCAGACTGGACTGCTGGAGAGAAAGTGTGTAAAGGAAGCCTTTCCCCCGCCCGAGGGCCTCCTCCTTCTTGCCCGTAATGATTATAAATCTGGGAGAACAACTTCTTTAAGAGCACTGCACCTACAGTTACCTCCCAAAGCTGATCCTTGGACCAACTGCAAGTACTGCAAATGCAAATCCCCGCATGCTAACCAGAGGTAGTAAGCAAGAAGTCTAGAGGGGGTTCAGTCAACTGTGTGTTATACTAACAGTTGATCCTGATACACACAACATTATGGCAACTGTATTCCTGGAGGAGAGTTGAGCTTTTTCTCCTACCTGATATCACCTCACTGAAGATTCAAAGGATAATCTCTCTTATATGGGACATACTGGATACTGTACAAGGGAATGCAATGTATTAAAAAGAAAGGAAACTCGATAATGTTGACTTCAGAGTATAGGAGGCGTAAGACAGGCAAGGAAAAAAATTGGGGGAAAGAGGCGCATGCTGCCTGGGTACACATGTTGCCTAGTGCATGCTGCCTGAACACGTGTGTTGCCCGCATCTCCCCTCTTGAGATGTGTACTCTCTCTTTTACTCATTCTCCGTCTTTGGAGTAGCCCACGTTCTCTCTTGAGCGTGTTACTTTCTCTTACTTTCTCTCCCCCTCCCCCCTCACCTAAAACCTCCTTAATAAAATCTGTTTTACTTCAAAAAAAGAAAAAAAAAAAGAAATTGGGGGAAAGTAAAAGAGGAGCATGTAATGATGGGAGTTAGGGTGAAGAACCACGAGTACATCCCATATGCAGAGGTATATGTGTGAGTAGCTTTATATTCAAATAACAGCATTAATTAGCAGCACAGAAAGCATAAAACCTAACACTCAAGGAGCAGGCTGGAGTATGGGAGAGAAGTTGACACTGGTAGTTAGAATGGTGTTGAAAAACTGTATGCCTGAACTTCAACAATGAACAAATTAGTAAATCATGGTACTTTCAGAAATAAATCAATATTGGGGGCTGGAGCACTAGTACAGCAGGTTGGATGCCTGACTTGTGCCCGGCCTATCCAAATTCAATCCATGGTACTGCATTTGGTCTCTGGGCCCACCAACTCTGAGTGTGGCCAGCACCAAAAAAAATAGAAAACTAGAGTTCATGGCAGAATAGTCAAATTCCAGGAGCTGTGCTTTAAACTCATACACATATTTCTTTAAAACAGCATTGCCTGTTACATAACGCACATTCATAATTTCAGTGAAATGTCAGGGGGAGCAATGGATCAAGAATCAGGTACAATTGGAAATCTTACCAAAATATACAATTCAATACTCTAAGGTTAATTAATTCCAATGACTTTAATTTTCTAAACAACAATGATAGTATATTTGATATGCTTATTATATGTGTATAAAGAAAAGTTAATATTCTTTGAAATGAGTACAGATTTGAAAGAGAAACTTAAGACATTATTTCTAGATAATAAAAACATTTAATATAAGAAAAGTTAGAGAATTAAAGGTTATTTAGTGTGAATAGTATCTTCTCATAACATTTGAGAAAATTTGATTAAATCTTTCACACCCCTTTCCTTAGTAATATAATCTTTTTCATGAATGGTTACTTTTTAATTTGGATATCATATGAACTTCACACTACACTTTCCACACAATAAAAATAACTAAATAGACGCCTGAGCCATCTGTTATAATGGGAAAAAAATCCTTTTGAAACTATTTGACTAAAAGAATAATAAATGGATTTAATGGATTTACATTAATAGCCACATGAAAAAATAGTATATTTTAATCTCAGTATTTTTGAGACTCTTAAAGCATAAGAAAAATATCCATTTCTCAAGGAGTATTAAAAGACAAAATCAATAAAGAGGGCAAGCTAGATTAATCAATTAATTTATTGAACAAATTGACTCAATCAGCCAGTCTACTCTATTAGCTCTGTCTTAGGCCAAGCCTGAGTCCTGCCCTCGAGGAGCCATGAAAGCACACTGACACGTCAAACCTTCCTTTCAATTCATTCGTCCACAAGAACACTCACACTTGTGGTAATGCGAAATATTTATAATCAGGACTTGTGTACTTGGCTGTTCAGTCTTTCTAGTCACTAATGAGAGCTTGCTATTATGCACTTTCTCCTGATTCTTTCTTGGTGAAAGAATCCTTTCTACCTACTTGTTTGGTAGAGATTCCACAAGACTCAGTGAGATGGTCAGAGGAAACTGGAGTAGCATTATCATATCTCAAAGAAAGACTAAATGAAAAGGGAAATAAATGTGCGATGGTAATTGTTTCGATGTTCTACATTTGAATAAAGTCCACCCTTTAAATATTTATAGCAGAAAACTTAATCCAAAGAAATGTGGTCTTTAAAATTTAAAGAGCAATTATTGTACTTATTTTACTTGCCATCTTAAATTTAGTCAAGATTACATCAAAAATGGGAACCAATCTTTATCTATAGCAAGCACAATCATAACTAAAATTAATTGATCTTAGTGATGATTAAAATCTTTTAGTACTGTAAAAGTATGAGAATATATATTAAAAAAACAGAATACAGCTTGATTCATATTACCCACAATTTCAATGATGAAATATAATGAGAGAAATTAAGCAAAATAATTTTACAGTTACTGCACGAAAGTAATGTATTCTTATAAGGGTGGAATTATGAAATCTTTAACAAGATACTGCAACAAAAATTTCAATCATGTTAAATTTCAGGTACACTGAGATTTCTTGACTGAAAACTCTGAGCCTTCTTGGAGTCATGGTGCAGGACCTTCCGCTCAAGCCTGTACTTGACCCAGAAGCCCTGAGGCACAACCACTACACTGCACCGCCATGTAAGATCATTGCCAGGTAAAATAGTCTAGATTTTCTGGATTAACATTTCCAAACTCTGTTATAGTAACATCCGAGTAGGAGCACACCAGGTTGTATGGGAAAGTAATGTGGAAGCCAAATAATGAAAACATTAATACAAAAGGTTTAACTAGCAACAATTGCTTAGTAAACCCTCAAAAAAGGATTTACTGTCTCCATACAGAGACGCATCAATTTTCATAAATCTTCTTTTACTGAAGTATTCTTTGTAAATTCCATTTTTCATTTAGTGGCAAACAGCAATACAAAATAAATTATTCGTGGCTTGCTATGGGTGCAAGCTTAAGGGGTGGTTGGGAGATGGAGACAGTGGTGGAGGGAAGGTGACGGTGTCTTCCGTCTGTTAAATATTGAATGCCTGTAACAAATACATCGTGAAGAACTTTGTAAACTGCAGTGCTGAAACAAAGTAGCAGAAAAAGCTTACCCCTAAGCAATAGTTACCTAAAAAAAATTGAATCATGGTATACAATTAAGCTAAAATAAGCAGTCGATCTAATTAGACAAAATTGAATCATATTATACAATTAAGCTAAAACAAGTAGTCCATCTAATTAGACAAAATGAACATGGTCCTAGAAAACCATCCGAAATGTCTGTTCCTGGCATTAAACCCCAATGCAGACTTTCTAATGGTGTTCATTGATAAATGTACTGATTGTTTCAGATTACTTTAAGTCATTGCATATATTTTCTTAAGCTGAAGCCACTAATCAAAATATTTAAGCTCCTGATACATAACATAAAAAATTTAACTCACTGATTAATCACTATAATCATTTAGACATTAAGTCATGAGTTACTAGGTTTCACTCATCCCTCCAAGGACAGGTAATTTTCACTCACTGATGTAAAAGTTTCTATTTTAAATTGTGTTACTAATAATAATAAAAACTCAATATTGAGTAATATGAGATGTTACAATATGCAGATGTTATATAGAGCAGTGAATGCATATGTTATAATCACAATAACCATAATCAAAGTGGGAAGAATATATTCCTCTCAACCCCCCATATCAAATAACTTGAATTCTAATCTCTCAAAATGTTTTTATGGTCAATACAAAAGCAAAATCAAACTGCCCTCACTCAACACATAGAAAAAAACCTTTAATGAGAGGCAGTTAAATAATGAAAAGACAGAAAATATTACAAACTTAAGCATAAATAGGGAAGAGACAGCCAGTTGAGCAGAACTAATTTTATGATGCGCTTAGACAGCGGTCAGAAAGTCAAGGAGACACTCTGGGAAGCAGGACAGGGGAAAAGGAACCACGAGTGATGAAACATAAATAAATTTCCAGTAAATAGAAAACTCCATCACAAATGTAGAAACCTGAGAGCTGTCTGATGGAGTGAGCAGAGTTAATCACCTGGTGGATGAAGGGAGTGCGCTGCAATTTCCCTGCGCTTCAGTTTCAGGCCGGAGTTATGTTCTCCCATCTACCCAACTGGAGCCAAGCCCTGGTATTTGTGCCACTGTTTCCGTGGACCTGATTGAGTTATGGAGTCTTCACTGGCACGTGCAGAGAGCTCAGTTTCGTTTTTTATTTACTTTTTATTTTTTTGCTTTTTGGGTCACAGCCGGCAATGCTCAGGGGTTTCTCCTGGCTCTGCACTCAGGAATCACTCCTGGTGGTGCTCGGGGACCATATGGGATGCCGGGATCGAAACCCGGGCCGGCACAGGCCGGCTGCGTGCAAGGCAAACGCCCTACCCGCTGGGATATCGCTCCGGGCCCAGAGAGCTCAGTTTAGTCCTTCACCAATGACTTCAGAAGCTGAACCTCAACCCAGCCTCCTTGCTGTGACCAGAATAATCTGCAGACCGCAGAACTGCATCAAATATAAGTTCTCGCTTCCTTTCCGTCATGCTTTATGAATATCCTTGTCAGTGTTTTTTGGGAGTCTTCTGACAATCCCCCCGAGAATTCAAATGAAAACAAGTTGCTCCTGGGGATTTACAAGAAACATGAAACTGCATGAGCTTACAGAGGAACTGCTACTTAGGAGGAGAACGAGAGAAGTGTAAGATGGGTCTAGAGCAGAAATAGGAAGGGAAGAATAGGGCTGGAAGTCTCCCAGCAATGAAAAACAGTGAGTCATGGCACATTCCTCCCTTCCCAGTGAGCACAATCAACTTGGCAAAGCTACACTTTCGTCCAGTAACCATTGAGGACAGTGCAAAAACCACGCACTGTTATCCCCAGCTGTGGAAAGCTGCCTCATCCGCACAGAGCCCCTTCCCAATGGGTCACACTGAAGCTTTCTGACCCAAGGCTGCGAAGGCACATTCATCTGCACCAGTCCTAACAGGACAACATTCAAAAGGCCAGTATAGAGCCACATCTCACATCAGGCAAAGTCAAAACAGTTGTTACTCAATTTCTAGCTCTACCATGGTGACCACTACTTTCTACTACCTGAATCTCAGGTTTACTCTTAAAACGGAAGTTCATGAGTAAAATGCTGGGAAACAGCTCTGTCTCAAAGCATCATCATTTGTGCAAGTAATAATTAAATAACTAAGTAATAAGTAAATAATTAAATATAAAAAAATCTACACCAAAGAGTAAATGATAGTTACACAGAAAACCTAATTATACAACTTAATGCCATTGGAAATGGGTGCAAATTGTGAACGGAACCAGGGAGAAAAAGAGAAGTGCAGTTGCCCAAATCATGAGTTCCTCCAAATATCACTTGATCACTTGATCACTTGAATCCCGTTATTCATCGCTTTGCTCGAGCTGGCGCCAGTAACATTTCCATTGGACCCTATCACGTGCCAATGTAGCCCAATGGCATCTGGTTGATTCAGGAATATGAAGAGCCTCAAACCGTTCCTTCAGGGTCTTGACAAGGAAGTCTGACCATCTTGTAGGTGGGCGGCCACGTGATCTTTTGACATCCCGTGGGATCCAGTCTGTAACGGCTCTAGTCCAGCGGTTGTCTCCAAATCGCATTACAAGTCCAGCCCATCTGATTTTCGATGTCTTGGCAAACGAGACAGCATCCCTGATTCTGGAATAGAGATGGAGGTCAGAACTCCGATTCCTTCTCTCACTTGAGTGAGGCATGATATTCCAAGCATAGCTCTTTTGATTCCTCTCTGGGAGACCCGAATAGCACTCTCATCCTGCTTTCATAGGGCCCAGGTCTCTGAGTCATATGTTAATGCAGGGAGAATGGTGGAGTAAAAGAGATGTGCCCGAACCGGAGGTTCTTTGTCCTTTTAGCTATTTCTTCGATGACTTTGAAGAAATTCCATGCCGCTGCTCCTCCTGCGAGCAGCTCAGGTTTTAGGTCGTTCATCATGTTGATTTCTCGACCTAGGTAGGACCTAGTAGGACCTTCCCTACTCCAAATATCAATGGCAGGAAATGAAAAGCGTGAAAAGTTATTCTAGAACAAAAGGAATTTGAAGAATTATGAAAACTAAATACAGATTTTATTCTATATCAAAATTCTATATCATGTATTTTCAGGAAATTCACCAAATAAGAATTGTTAAATTTCAAATATGGACATTCCTCCAAAGACTAGAAATTGAGCTCCCATTTGAGCTAGCCATACCACTCCTGGATATCTACTCTGGGAAACCAAAAATACGCAGCGGAAACACCATCCATACTTTTATGTTCATAGCAGCATTATTCACAATAGCCAGAATCTGGAAGCAACCAGAGTGCCCGAAAATCGATGACTGGATAAAGAAGCTTTGGTACATCTACACGATGGAATACTATGCAGCTATTAGGAAAAATGAAGTTATCAAATTTGCCTATAAATGGATGGACATGGAGAAGATTATGTTGAACGAAATTAGCCAGAAGGAGAGAGACAGATACAGAATGACTGCATTTATTTGCATGGCATAAATATATATGTACATATTATGATACCAATATCCAAGGTCAAGTGAAACATATATCAGGAGGTCTTGTCAAAGGTGGAAATTATCACAAACGTGTGGGGAGTCAGAGGCTAGGTAAGACAGAAAATGGAACAGTGTGCTAATAATTGTCGAGAGTACTAATGCCAACCTAGAACTGAGCATTAAATAGAGGCAAAAGGATACACATGACAACCTTTTAATGTATGTTCTGTAATTCATAGTCTGGAAGGGAAGGAAAAGAGAAAGAGAGAGAAAGGAAAAGAAATAAAGAACCAGCCATGGAGGTGGGCTGGGGAAGGGGGAGGTAACCGGGGACGTTGGTGGTAGGGAGATGAGCACTGGTGGCGGGGTGGGTGCTGGAACACTGTATGACCAAAACCCAAATATGAATTTTTTTTGTTGTCTTTTTGGGTCATGCCCGGCGATGCTCAGGGGTCACTCCTGGCTCTGCACTCAGGAATTACTCCTGGCAAGGTACATGCCCTACCTGCTGGGCTATCGCTCCGGCCCTCAAATATGAACTTTTTAATTGTATATCTTTGTAATTGCAAAAATAAAAAAATTTTAAAAAAATAAAATGAAATAAAGGAAAGTTACAGGATAGAATAAATGTATAGGAATGTGGAAAAGATTTGAGAATGTTAAGAAAAGAAACTATAAAACTTTAAGAATTGTTCTATTATCTTTTTTGGTGAGATCTCTGGAAAAGATATCAGACAAATGGTATGGACCTCTGTTACAGTGCTCCTAAAAATTGGTAATTAGGGTTTTAACATTAAATTAAATGAGTTACACAGGAGAAAAAAAAAGAATTGTTAAATTTCATTAGTGTGATTACTGTATTGCTGTTATAATGGAGAATATACTTTTTGAGAAGTCATGCTGAAGTACTTAGTAGTAAAGCGAGCGTTAAGTTATATGTATTCTATGCTAGCACATAGGGAAAATGATATACATACTTATCTATGAATATTTTTAAATATAGCAAACTTTAAATAATTGTGATAATGGACACTGTGTTTGAACCCTCAACATAATTTTAAGTAAATATACATATATATTTGTATATATATATTTGTATATATATGTATTTGTATATATATTTGTATATATAATTATAAGTAAATATATATAAGTATATATATATATTATATATATGGGTTCTTTGGGTGTGGGGTCCTTCTCTCAAAGTATTGCTCTTGGTGCCTAGGGGCTACTCCTTAGAAACTCAGAGAGCCAGACCAGTGGTTCAATGCCAGGGCCCAAGAATGTGGCGTTGCTTGGAACCTATAGAGCCAGGGACCACCGGGGCACATCCCCTGTAACTCAGGAGACCTGTTGGTGCCAAGCATCGAAGCTGGGTAGAACCCATGCTAGGCACCTGCCCTAATGATTGTACTATCAGTACTACAACTGGGTAGAACAGGGTAGACTGATGCAGGCACCTGCCCTAATGTGTACTATCAGTACTACAACTGGGTAGAACAGGGTAGACTGATGCAGGCACCTGCCCTAATGATTATACTATCAGTACTACAACCGGGTAGTACTGGGTAGTCTGATGCAGGCACCTGCCCTAATGATTGTACATCTCCCAGACCCTATGGTTGAATTTTAACCAATACTATAAAATACCTTACCACTGTGCAACTGAATTTTTGAAATCTATTTAAAGCAACTGAAAATCAGAACCAAATTACATGTCATAAAAGGTTTTGAATAATAGTGATAAATGTTTAATTAATTTTAAAAATAAAATCTTTTCAAAGATAACTTTAAACATAGTGCACTGTTTGTTTTCATAAATTATAACTCAGAAGATAACACATGTAGAGGCAACTATAACTATATATTTTAATAAGTGAGCTGAAATGATGATTTCTGTCTTCTTAAAAAAGCTTAACACCCTGGGAAAAGCTTCTATAAAAAAATTCTGGCAAGAACTCCTGGCAAAAGACATCCCCTGGGCAATGCCGAGAGCAGAGCTCGTCAGAGTACGGCTACGATGCTGACGGAATGTTGTAGTCCCAGGATGCTGCTTTCCTCTCTTGCCAGCACCATCACCATGACAACTTACATTTCATCTACTTGTTTTCTCACTGGTACTCCACCCGGACTGAACATTTCCTTCCATGACCACCAGAACATTGCAAACCATTCTTGTCCTCAAAAAAACACAGCACTAGAAGACCCAGTGTCTGATCAGACTCTTGGGAAACTTCCTGAGCATTTATCACTGTGAGTACTCGCCCCAGTCCTAAACTGTGTCCATCATGCTGGGGCTTGGCTTTTCATTTGTTAGTGTTTGAGTGAAGAACAAAGTAAATCCTGCCAGAGAAAAAGCGCCAAAATCTTTCTGGAGGGTCCAGAACAATAGTGCAGTGGTTATGGCATGTGCCTTGCACACAGCTGCCCTCAGTTCTATCTGGTCACCCAAAATGGTGCCCCAAGTCTTGCCGGGAGTAATGCCTGAGTACAGAGCCAGGAGCATGCCTGGGGCACAGCTGGGTCTGGCCAAAAGAAATTAAAAAAAAAAACTTGTATGTTCATAGAATTTTATTATCATCCATACCATTCTTACCTAAATACTAATTTTAATATGTATAAAAATCACTACTGAATGGCATTTTATATTTGCTGTTGCGAAATTTTTCATTTGATTTTAGCAGCAGTTTATTCTATGTATTCTAGATAGAATTTTTTCTGTACTAGTCACTGCTTTGAAAATTGTTTTCCTGGGGCTGGAGGGATAGTACAGCAAGGCGCTTGCTTTGCAGGTCAACCCAGGTGCATTTCCTGTTCCCATACCTCATTTGATTCCTTCAACCTGCCCAGGAGACACCCTTGAACACAGAGCAGGAATAAAGACTCCTGGAGCACAGCTGGGTGCGGCCCCAAAATGAACAAAAGGTAGATTCTTTACATATATTAGGCCTCCAACCTTAAAATCTCAATAATATTCAAATGTTTTAGATGCCAGTTCCTATAAGTTAATTTTCATTGGACATTATATTACCAGTATTCATTAAACTTCCTCCTAGACTATAAAGTCCAAAATATCAGGGACCTTGTTTTTGTAGGTCACCACCGAGAGTCCAGATAATGGCGTAACTCAGGGCTACCTATGGCAGAACTCTAATTAAGAGCCCCTTCAAATATATCCACGTGGAAATCCCCAAAACTTGTGAATATGCTGTGAGATATGGGAGTAAGAACTGGGATTGGTTGATAATTGGGAGGTGGAGGAATTATCCTGGATAATAATATCAGGCCAAAGGTTGCCAGGATTCTTATAAGAGGAAGCAATGGACGTCAAGTTTGGAGACCTAAAGACACTCAGCTACTGACTTTGAAGATAAATGTCAAGGACATAAGGAATTAAGAAAGTTTCCTAGAGCTGATAGAAACAGGGAGACAGTTTCTCTGCCATAGCAGAACTTAATGTTTCCACTTAGGACCCCTTTGGGTAAAGAAAAATTTTGCATGGCCCTGAGTCTATAGATGCACAAAATAGGTCACAAAATCAAACATATCCTGATAATAAACCATAAACAGGGGCCGGAGCGATAGCCCAGTGGGTAGGGCGTTTGCCTTGCACGCGGCCAGCTGGTGCCAGCTGGGGTTTGATCCCCGGCATCCCATATGGTCCCCCGAGCACCGCCAGGAGTGATTCCTGAGTGCAGAGTTAGGAGTAACCCCTGAGCAGTGCCAGGTATGACCCAAAAAGCAAAAAAAAAAAAAAAAAAAAACATAAACAAATGTATTTTAAAACGAATTTTTAGATTTTTCTCATGATCTATATGGGTTTGTCACCCACAGTTTAAGAATCTAGCACCCAGGGAAAAGAGAAGAAACTTGTTTGGTCAATACCGTAATGCTGTGAGACAGATTTTAATATTCTGACCTCCAGAACTGAAAGAAAATAAAATGGGTGTTGTTTTAACCACTCTATTTGCAAGAGTTCGCTGCAGAGTTGCCACTATTACACTAGTAAGTAATCTTTGGATTTCACTATTGCAAATCTAGGGTTTATACCTTACAGTAACTCTTCTTAGATTAAATGTAAATAGAGTCAGCGTACAAAATGAGATTTTTTATGACAGTAAATCCTATGTGATTTTCATTAGATTTGTTAAATTGTGACAGTCACTCTCACATGACAACTTTATGAAAACTGGACTGTTTATCAGTGACACTTACTGTACTTTTTCTCATTTAAATTAAAGCTAGCAAGTCAGTGAGTTTTGGTATGTGTCAGTGATTAACTAACATTTCTGGAGTGGGTCTGGCAGAGTTAAATTGTGACCTGTCTAACATGCTGACACTGTTTTTCAGTGCACGTGCCATTTCATGCTGAACACAGTTTTAGATAAACCGTAAAAATGAACGAATGAATGATTGTTAAAACTAAGCTAGTGTGGGAGTTAGTTCAGGCAAGAGAGATACTGCAGCAGGTAAGGAGCTTTCCTCACACGCAGTCAAGCTGAATCCCATCCCAGGCACCAGAACTGTCTGTCTGACCCTGGGCACGGAGCCGGGAGAAACCCCTTTACGGCTGGATGTGGCTCCAGAAGCAAAAACAAGCAAAAACATACTTTTGACACATGAAATAGCAATTTTAAATGCCTTGGATTTTATATTCATGATTATTTATTCCCAACTCAACTTCTCTCAACAATTTTCTCAATTCAAGTGCATCTATTTTTTGTGTTTTATATAGTAAACTGCATTATTCCTATATCCACATCCTAAATACGTGAAGGATTTTAAATCTGATTTGTTGGAAGGACATTACATATACGGTAAAGCTTATGATCTATATATTGCTTTTTCTGCAGTTTTGGCAAAGGCATACTACTGAGTATTTATTGTCCCAAATAAACATAGAATATCTTCATCATCATCAAAGAAAATTGAGACTGTTTTATCCATATTAGAATCTTCCATCCAATCACTGCAACAAAACTGACTGCACTTCCTTAACAAATTTCTGCATTGTCACCTAATATTCTTTTTATAGAACATTGCATAGTAAATCAATATGCTATATTTTATATTTAGTTTATTTAGCAAAATACTTAAGATTAGTCCACACTTTTGTGAATTTTGTTAGGTTGCACTTTTCATATCTGATGTTTGTCTCTGTACCCAAAATTTAATCTCTCTTACTGTGTTTTTTAATTATATATATACATATATATATATATATGTATATATATAACATATATATAATATATATATATATATATGTTAGCTCATGCAGTATATGACTTTGACACATTTCCTTTAGAATAGTGCCCTCAATGACCTCTCAGGGGGTCGGAGTGATAGTTGAGCAGGGAGGGTATTTGTCTCACATGCTGCCAGTCTGGGTTCAATTTCCCACATCCCATATGTTCCCCTGAGCACTGCCAGGAGTAATTTCTGAGTGCAGAGCCAGGAATTAGCCCTGAGCATCACTGGATGTGACCTAAAAAGTCAAACACAAACAAGCAACAATAACCAAAGTCCACTAATGCCATTGTAAATGGTCAGAAGCCTTTTTTGTATGACTGAATGGTCATGCGTCTCCTAACACAGGTCACAACTTCTCTGGGGTTCCTTTATCAATGGTCACTTGAGCTGTTTGCATGTCTTGGCTATCAATGCTACTAGGACCATGGGAGCAGAGGCATTTCAAGTCCGTGTGTATTTCTTGGACAATATTCCCAGACTTGGAGTTGATGCATCACCAGCAACTAGAGTGATTCAGCAATTGTGATGGTCCCAAATTTTATCTTCTAGACCTGTCCAGATTCTCTTTCAAAGAGGTTTTTACCACGTCTGATTACACTTTCAGTTCCTGTCACACGGTTGAGTGTGTGTCTACATACTTCCTATCATGCTGATTAAGTATGTATTTCCCCGCAATTTTGTCCATTTTTTTCTTCATCGTTATCCATCTGTTCGCCTTCAGAGTGACTTTATTTAAATGTATGTCCATACACTTCGAGACACGATTTCCATTATGAGGTCTAGTGACAGTTAATGGTTTACTTTGCTGTAACCTTTTGTGTATTCGTTCCATTTGGTGCTGAGTGAGCATGGTTTACTTATATTTGCATCTTTCATCGAATTAGGAGACCTCAAAGCCATTTGTTCATGCACCTTTCTCTTTTCTGAATACCTTGCTTGGTCTACAGCTTCATGTATGTTGGTTAGCTCACTTAATAACTAATATGTTCCTATGTTTCTTCAATTTTTTCCCATTGAGTAGTGGGTTTTTAAACCCTAACACCTTTTCAGGGTTTTCTTCATCTACTAACATCATTGTTGAGAAATATTTTTGAAGGCTTTAGCAGGGGGAGCACAGCTGCTCATATACCTTCTACCGAAGACCAGGTTTGTCAATACCAGGAATGGCCATGCTCTTAGACCCAACATGTAGCGTGGGAGGAAAGCACAGGGAGTGGTGAGGAAGTGAGTCTCACCTAGCCCGCCTGTTCAGCTGAACCCTAGCCTTCATGGGGTGACAATGCAGCAGCCATATTGTCCACATAACCAGCTAACATTCATTCCCTGACCTAGACAGAAACGATAGATGATCATGATTTGCTTCTCCATTCACTCCTTTTTAATATTTTTATTTTGCATGAAGAACCAAAGATTTTCTTCTCAATCCTTCCTTCCTTTTCTTCCTTCTGTCCTTCCTTCCCTCACCCTCTCTTCCTTTTCTACTTTTTTGCACTCCCTTTCTTTCATTGTCTTTCTTTTCTTTCTTGCATGCAGACTAATGCTCTCCCACTAGGCTACATCCTGGTCGATTTCTCTTTTCAATTCTTTTTTTTAAATATATTCAATTCCTTTCTTGAGAGGTGAATACAATGAAAACTTAAGTTCTTATCATATCTATCTGTGGCACACACTTTCACATTTTATTTTTCAAATTATCTTTGGTAGTATCCAGACGTTTTGAAGACTAAGATGTTGCAGCTCTGAACTCTATCACTGTTCTCTATTAGTGATTTTTAGTGGGTATTTAATCCCAAAATGAATGTTGATTTTCAGATAGTAGTGACAATACCAGTTTAGATTTACTGTCTTACTTTTTCTTGAACTGTCCTTCTCTGGCCTGATTGAAGGATCAGCCAAAGATGTGGCCAGACATAAGCCTAAAGTAATTTCTCCCCTTTCAAAAGAAGATACAATGTCATCATAGTTTACTTGCCTTAAATTCACTGTAGCTGAATGACTGACCCCTGAGTGTGGTTAAGGACCTGAGAGGCTGTGTTCTTTCCCTCCGGCCTCCATTCCCAAGTGCTAGAGCTGTTCATTGCCAACTCAATAAAATGATGGGAGCACTCCAGGACTCCACAGCCTCTACACCTCTTAATCCTCAGGGCCCTCCAGCAGCGTTAATTGTCTCACATCTTTGTTTTATTATTGCCTCCCGTGGAAACACTCTTCATTTGGACTTATGCACACACTAGAGAAGTGCAGTTTTGAACATATGGAGAAAATGTTTTTTTATACCAACAAAGATTGTATTTAATGTATCAACACATTTGAGTTAAGTTGTGCTCCATGTTGGAATACATGTGCCTATGATTGGAGTTAAATATACATTTACTATTTGGTGCATTTTCTCACATCCTAGATCTAACCTATATATGAATAAGTATGTGAAACTATAAAATTAAATATTTTAGGTATTTCTTTGAGTTCAAATTTTGGCATATCAAATACGACACAGGTAGCTTGCCAGGCTCTGCTGTGTGGGTGGTATACTCTCAGTAGTAGGCTCTCATCTCGTGCATTTACTGACAAACTGCACAGCCACAAAGTGGCCGCCTGCAACAGGAGAGATTGGCTTTTCTCTTGGGTGGAGCTCTGACAAGCTGTGGAGTCCAGATATTGAAAATGACTGCCCTCATGGTGTGGGGGGTTCCTCTGGCTTCTTGCGAGGGCTCTGCTGGGATGTTCCCTCCCAGGTGCCTCATGATCAGCTGAGCACAGGAAGAGTCAGTAGCAGCTCTGCCCATGTATTTGATATGCCAAAAAACAGTAACAATTACAGACTTAATTCCCATGACTGAATGAATGTTTTGAGACTCTTTGTGTTCCTGGAGCGAGCAGATGCCTTTGGGCTACACTAGCATGCAACAGGACGTATGGAGATGTGACTGGTGCCCTCTCCAGCAAATCTATGAGCAATGGGAAGACAAGTGACAACAGAAAGACAAGTGATACAAGTGACTTCTTTGAGTTGGTGGTAGTAAATAACTCAGTGTCTCTGGAATTAAAGGAGTAAAACTTTGAACTTTCTCAGGCTGAAGAGATAGTTCAGGGTTAAAGATAGTTGCCTTGCATGTGGCCAAACATGGTTTGATTCCCCACACCACCACACTTCTGGATGTGGCCTAACTCCTGCCTCTGCAATGGGAAGGAAGGAAGGAAGGAAGGAAGGAAGGAAGGAAGGAGGAGGAGGAGTAGGAGAAGGAGAAGGAGGAGACGGAGGAAGAAAGAAAGAAAGAAAGAAAAGAAAGAAAGAAAGAAAGAAAGAAAGAAAGAAAAAGAAAGAAAGAAAGAAAGAAAGAAAGAAAGAAAGAAAGAAAAAAAGAAAGAAAGAAAGAAAGAAAGAAAGAAAGAAGGGAGGGAGGGAGGGAGGGAGGGAGGAGGGAGGGAGGGAGGGAGGGAGGGAGGGAGGGAGGGAGGGGAGGGAGGGAGGGAGGGAGGGAGGGAGGGAGGAAGGAAGGAAGGAAGGAAGGAAGGAAGGAAGGAAGGAAGAAAGAAAGAAAGAAAGAAAGAAAGAAAGAAAGAAAGAAAGAAAGAAAGAAAGAAAGAAAGAAAGAAAGAAAGAAAGAAAGAAAGAAAGAAAGAAAGAAAGAAAGAAAGAAAGAGAAAGGAGGGAGGGAGGGAGGGAAGGAGAGGGAGGAGGGAGGGAGGGAGGGAGGGGAGGGAGGGAGGGAGGGAGGGAGGGAGGGAGGGAGGAGAGGAAGGAAGGAAGGAAGGAAGGAAGGAAGGAAGGAAGGAAGGAAGGAAGGAAGGAAGGAAGGAAGGAAGGAAGGAAGGAAGGAAGGAAGAAAGAAAGAAAGAAAGAAAGAAAGAAAGAAAGAAAGAAAGAAAGAAAGAAAGAAAGAAAGAAAAGAAAGAAAGAAAGAAAGAAAGAAAGAAAGAAAGAAAGAAAGAAAGAAAGAAAGAAAGAGAAAGGAGGGAGGGAGGGAAGGAGAGGGAGGGAGGGAAGGAGGAGGAGGGAAGGCTAGCAGAGGGAGGAAGGGAAGGGAGGACTTACAAGTTATTTACAAATAAAAGTCCTCATATAAAAATAGAAAAGAATTTTTATGAAATGATTATTAATCTTTATGGACATTGGCTAACACACTTTCAAAACCCCTTTTCTTGGGATCACACCTTGGTCCCTTCACATCTTTACCTTCACTGTAATGGTTTTGTATTTGCCCATCTGTGGGCTGCTGCACTCCCAACTTTTTATTCCCCTTATTTCCATGATGTAACGAAACACAGTCTGTTGCTATGGCAACGATCAGCATCTTACAGCATGAGCTTCTGAGATAGCAGGTCTCTGGTGCTAGACTCCTTTTCTTTCAATCAAGTTTCGGGATTGCTTTTGTTCTTCCAGACACTTCAGATTCAATGCTTAATGTGCTTTGATTAATGTTTCAAAGTTTCACTTGTGTAGTGATGTGTTAAATACTGGTGGTGTTTCAGCTGCATTTCTGTATAACTACATTGTTCAGCCTATAAGAATATTTCACTGAATCATAGTAAACTAGGTGTATCTGACACTTCCACAATATTAAATCTGTCTTTTTAAAAAATATGTTTTCCAATTGGTATACACGAGATCTAGACAACAGGACTTAAATCTTAAGTATATAAACAAATGTAAGGGAAATATTTTATTCCAATAATGTCTTGATTATAATACATGGGTCATGCCCTGAATTGTTTTTCGGAAGGAGACTACTGTATAACAAGTCAGTCACCCATGCGTGACACCACAAAACAGTACCTAGACAGTACCTAGACATAGCCTAGTCAAGCATCTATTTGCAAGGGTAAATGTGTATAAAATGAAAGGAATAAATTCTGCTTAAGGTGCACCTTATAGACCTCATTCCCATGACCTGATCAAATGGTTTGAGGCTCTTTATGTTCCTGGAGCAAGCAAGTGCCCTTGGACTCTACTTGCATGGAGAGGTTTCTGGGGCCCACTCGAGCCAATCGATGATGAATGGGAAGACAGTGACAGACAGTGAAAGCGCACCTTCATTCCTAAATAGGTCAGAACTCAGAAGCCACCACAGGTCAGGAGCTTTCATACTTGACGTGATGTAAGAGCATGCAGACGCTCACTTCTGGCTAAGACCCCAACCACAATTCCAGATAGCTGTGAAATTTGATTTCATATAAAAAAATGCCAGGTTGTATGGAAAGTATACAGTAACTTAGAAAGTACACCTAGCCTTTTCGAAGCATGCAAAAGTTATTGAATTTTATATAATTAACTCAATAGATTTGCAAAAGAGGCAAGTAGCCTATAAAATGACTTTTAATATTTCCCATATATGAGTTCTTAATTTCCCCCACTTTGTAACATACAAATTTCTACACTTTCATACAAATACCCACAACACTCTTCTATTTGACTCTTGGATCCAATTAAATATAATCTGGTAATTTGTGTTACTATTAAAATCCTGAACTATATTAGCCAAGCCAAATTCTTGTTTTCCCCTCAGAACAAAGATACCAAAGCTAAAACTACTTTAAATTTATTATATAAGAAAAGCAATTTCGGATCCCTGACTAAATCTGCCGGGAGATGAGCTCCAAGCAGCTAAACTCCAGGGAATTATCAGTTACCCACTGCCGAAAACTCCAGAACGCCCAGGGCGGTTTGGAGGCTCAATACCAGCCAGGCAAAGTTCTGGCTGTAGCACCCACCACTACAAGCACTCCAAGGTTCAACTCCACCTTTTCATAAATATTCTTGCAGAGACGCCAATCCGCAAATAATTACATGTCCCTGGTGCTCAGGCTGAGAACTCACGAGGTGACCACCACCCCACCCCCCCCACGCTTCCAGAGGACCCCGAAGGCAACCCACCTCCCTCCCACAGTCGCTCCAAGTGCACTCATTGGCCTAACCACAGACCCTAAAGTCTCCGGACAAGCCCCTCTTCCCCCACGTTACCTGGCCCTAGACCCCTCCTAAAGTCACAACCAGCTCAGTAGATTAATAGACATGCGCTTGCTAACCCTGCGATCAGATGTAAGAATGTTCACATAGATAGATTTTCTGCATCTATTGAGTTTAATACTACAGGTTTGTTATCTAATGGAATTCTAGAATTGTATGAGCAGTTGTGGTTTTTCTACATTAAAATTTTTTTAAACTTTAAAAAATGTCTTTTTGTTAACTATTAGCAGGAATTATATACTTAAATTTTCTTTTACTATTACTAAACTTCAGAGTCACTTCATTTTCTCTTTTCAAAAGTCATGCACATATTACATCTATCTCTTGCCATTTATGTGTTTTCAAATTTGTTTCAAAAATAAATCTAAAATATTTAATTCTGTTTAGAAAGTTTATAAATGTGGCAGCGTGTAACTTGAATCGGAACAATGTTACAAAATGACTATTTTTAATTGAAGGGTATTAGTTATTGAGAAATTCATGTGTTTGCATTAGAATCATGTACCTACCATGCTTATCTGCTCCCTTTCATAACTGTTTCTGTTTTTCTAACATTTATTTGTTTTTTATTATTTTTCCATAGCATTAAGGCTTTAGGTTTTGATGAGCAGTGACCGTGCCTCAGTACCACCAACTGTGACCCAAATCTCCAGCTCTCTGCTTAGATAACTTCTGTTGACTGCGTCTTCATCGCCTTCCCCCATGGCTTGGAAATCCCAGTTCTGTTATCCAAGGTCAAGGGTCTATTTTTAAAATCTTAATTGTACGCCCTGGTACGTCCCCTAGCCCGAAGTGCAATCCTCTCTTAAATTATCCTATTTTTAAAACTCATTCTATGAAAAGAATAATAATTGATTTTTAAAAATATCATCCCAAAATAAATAATTACTAACTTAAATGTGTTAATTTTTTTATGTTTTTTACCTAACAATAAAGCATCTCTGGTTAAAATTTGGTCCAATCCAAGCCAGCAAGTTGGGTTGGTTTGACCCACAGTTGACTTTGCCATGACAATACCTGAGAAAGATGTTTTAGGCAAAGTACTTGTCAGAATGGCCATTATACACTGTAATTATAATTAGGAGATATAAATGATACTTTTGTTACAAAGTCTTAAAGGACCTGAATCTATAAAACATTATATTTATTATATTTCTTAGCTCTTTTCCCCTATAAGTTTCATCAGTAAATGCTCGAGATGAGAGCCTTCTACTGATAGTATACCACCTACACAGCAGAGCCTGGCAAGCTAACCATGTTTTATTTGTTATGCCACAAACGAGTAACAATTATGGACCTCAATTCCATGACCTGAAGAATGGTTTGAGGCTCTTCCCTGTCCCTGGAGCAAGCAGATGCCCTTGGGCTACACTTGCTTGCGACAGTATGCAGTATATGGAGATGTTACTGGTGCCCGCTCGAGCAAACCGATGAACAACGTGAAGACATTGATACAGTGACAGTGATTTCTTAGCTCCTAGTAGCTACTATATGGGCCTGTGAAAATGTATTTCAAAGCAGAGCAGTACTATTCAATGCCAAACCCTCTAGCAACTATGTTAGCAAATAAACAACAGGGATAAAACCTAAAGGAAAACGTTCAGATGACGTCATTATAAGCAGAATTTCAATGTGTTAATGTGGAAAATGGAAGATCAGACTTCAAAGCCATGAAGCGTGGCTTCTAGCGAAAGAATCATAGTGAAAGGCAAATATACTAACTCAGTATATTGAGTTACCCCGAACCAACTGCAGTCAAGTGTAAGAATATAATCAAATATTATGTTTGTGACCTTTATTTTGAATATTAGGACTCATCTAAAACCTAGTAGTTATTTCTATTCAAGTCATATAAATATTTTTAATTACTATATCATTCACATGAGTAAATGCTAAACTTTAAAGTGTATTAGCAATTTAAATGAAATTAGTATTTTTGTTTACATCAGATTTCTATTTCTCAAATTTTTAAAGCTATTGAGAAACAAAATTAAAGTAAATGTTTAGTTTTTATAACTGAATTTTTCTCATAATGACTGAAAGTGTTTGATACTGGATATTATATTTTGCCAAACTATACTTTCCTGTCAGTTTTTAAATTTTTCTTGTTTCATATGAAAGATTGATTTTTTCCCAAGGTTGTTTGTGCTAATTATTGTTTTCAAAGCATCTAAGTAAAGACAGACTTAGAATGTATGAAGCTCTTTAACTTTGTTCTCTTTACCTTGATAAAATTTTTAATCATTTTTTAATATATCTGCTTAAATATATCACCTTATTGTGATATATAAACAGCTATTTTACACTGCTATAATTTCTAAAATTTAGTACTAAAATGCTATGTGAAGAAGTAAATTACTATAGCCTTTATATTATAACATTCTCTAAAAATCTTATCCCATGTTTTATACAATTTATATATAATTCTAAAATTTTGTATATTTAAAATAGTACATCCCCATAAAGGACTTATAAGTAAATTAGTTGTCCTTCATATTAAGGGCAAAATGTCCTGTAACTTATCAAAGGAAGAGTCCAAAGACCTATTCAGAATTAAGAAATAAATTATCAATCTAATAATTTAGCAATCTTTTCCATACAATAGATATATTACTATACAAAATAACACATTTTAACAGAATGGAAAAATTCTTACTCAAACCACCTAATTCATCTTTAACACTGTTGCCCCAAAAGTGAGCAAGTGAGCCTTAAGGATATACATTTAAGAATAAAACATGTCATATAAATTCAGGTTGTTTCAAACCAAGCAATAAAGCAATAGATCGTATGATGCTCAAATTCCTGCTTCTTTTGGAGTACTTCTGCTAGTCACAGATTTAGTTGGCAGAGGAAATTTCATAGATATAAAAATGGGAGATGTGTGCAGTACCTAAGCCAATAATGCCTAAAACAAGATTACAGCAGATTTCAGAAAGGATTAATTTACCCAATCATGATGCATTATTACTTTTGATTAGAGATTATGTTTAGTATGTTAATACAAAATAGTGTGTCAACCAGGGAAAGTTTTCTACTGGTAGATACAGCTTAATTCTCTTCCTTTAACTCAGTTGATTTGTCACTTAAATGGTAATGTTTAATGTGTCCTCCATTAAACTCCAAAGCAGCTTTTCCAGTGGAGTTCATTAGTATCTTTCCTTCTCAGACATTTATGATTATGCTACCAAAGCCAAGCTCTGTAGCACTGAGTTTTCTTCACAGTGCAATGAGATTCCGGTTTAGCAACCTACACTCCTGGTATTGTAGATTGGACAGTTGTTATCATCCCTTATTGTTGAAATTACTAAACCAAACACCTTTAAGTCTGTGCATGGTCTCAAAGATCTCCAGAAATGTTCTCTCTGGAACACTATGAGCCTACTCAGAAAGAACATAAAAAATAATTTTATGCAGTGTGTGAGAGATAATTCTCAGCACACACTTTTCCACATAACATGGAGCTCAAAGGCAATTACTCAAATACATTGTGATGTCTAATAAAATAGTGTGTTAGATTCAGTGAACTGTTTTTATTTACTGTACATTTTAATGATATAAAAAATAAAAAAATTATATGAAAAGTCATAGTTTTTTGATTTTTCTATTTTCAATGTTTTAATGAAAGTTTCCATAGATTGCAGATCTACAAAGGACTCATTTAATACATATGATAGTGCCGCAAATAGACCGCAAGCTTGTGTCCAGACCTCGTATACACCTCACGCCTGATGTTACCAACTCCTAACGTTGTGAAGATATGGGATGTCACCCAAATATTATGACATACAGGATAACATGGCAAATGCTACAGTGGTCACCCACTCTTCCTTTGTTGGATTAGTTGTAGTAAACGTTCATGCTGGGAATCGCTTCTTAAGAAATTCTGAGCTGCCTCATTCCACTCACAAGCTACTCTTGCTGCATTCAAACAGTCCAAAAGCAAATCTGCCAATTGCAAATTGGCAAGAAATGTGAACTTAAAAAATTCTTCTCCAATTGAGTCTTCAGATGATTCTTCCAACTGCTTTTGACAGATCTGCTGCAGAAACCCAGAACTAAGTATGAACCTAAGCCATGCTCGGATTTTGACCCCAAAGTCTATGTAGTCTTGTCACATGTTTTGGAGTAATTTGTCATCATTAAACAGAAATCAAAGTCAGCTTTGATTCAACATCATAGTATGTCTGGTGTATTTTCTGTTCACTAGAGTAGCTCAGATTATCTTAAGATCCTCTACTTAATAGGAAGTGAATTCCTAATATCAATCAGTATAGACAAAATAACATTTTGATACATTTAATTCTGTATTAACAGATAATACAGAAGAAATCAAGAGTTTAATCATGTCTTGTTCTGTTTTCAAAAACTAAATAATTACGTTATTCTTTCTTTGATATTTCTATCAACTTGCTTAAACAAGAGACTACTTCAGGAGCTGGGGTTCAGAACATCAAGGCATTGTGAAAACTGTTCACACATAAATGAAGATTCTGACGATGCATTCATAATGAAGAAACGGCTCTATGCTGAGCCTCATCAGATTTGGAGTGAGATACATGAAATTTATGTGTCAGCTTTATTTTCCATCCCTAATTGCAGTAAGTCTTCATCACAAAAATCAATGTAGCAGTAATAGAAATATTGCCATACTTATTTTTTAAAATAGGGATCAATTTTTATGATCTATATTTTGCTTTGAAAATAGAAATATCAAAGATAAATTTACTTTCTCAAAAGAAATATATTTATTAACTCAGAATGATATAAAAGATAGAAGACAAAAAAGCAAAATTTATACCTGGTTTATATGTGCAAATTAGCAAGTTTAAATGCATTTAAAGAGAAAAAATTCAGTATTTTTGAGTCAAAAGTGAAGTTGGTAAGCAGAGACTTATTTTTATGAGTAATAAATATGCATCTGATAACTCAAAAGGGTGAAAATGAAAATGCAATCAGTTCTCTAATGAATTAATAGGTTTAGCCGGGACTCTTGTGTGACTTTATGTGAAACAGCTAATGAGAAGAGAAGCTGCCAAAACCCAGGGCAGTCAGCACATTCCAGAAACGTACTTGCCTTTTAGAAGGTATAAATAGTACATGGCTCCCTTTTTTTCAAAGTCAACATATTTTCTTCTTTCTTTCTGCATTTAGAGAGAGGTGCAAATATTTTTAAATTTTTATCTGGAAAAGGAACCAGTGTGCTAATAATTGTTGGAAATGATAACATCAGACTAGAACTGAGCATTGAACATAGGTGAGGGAAATACATGATAACCCTAACCCCCAAATATATGTATTGCAAGCCATAATGTGTAAGAAGAGAGAGAGAGAGAGAGAGAGAGAGAGAGAGAGAGGAGAAGAGGAAAAGTACCTGCCATAGAGGCAGGCTAGGGAAGGATAGGGAAGGAGGAGGGAATCTGAGGACATCGGACACGGGTAATTTTCACTGGTGGAGGGAGGGGTGCTGAATAACCCAATTATGAACAGCTTTGTAACTATATATCTCACAGTGATATTATATTTTTAAAGAGGTAAAATAAAATTTCTATCTGGTGAAATAATGGTAACAAAATGATTAAAGTATTAAAAAAATATATATACCATATCTGTACTTTTTAAACTCTTGCTAATTTGCATTTCTCTTAATATGAATTGTAAAGACAGTCTCTCCTGGAGAGAGCCTTTGTTCTTTCCAAGAAATGACACTTCACAAGAACCAAGTGGGGCAGCCTCAGGCTCAAGTTTTATCAGGACCAGGAGAGTGACTTGAAAAACTGGCCAAACACTTGTCTGGGGAAGCCCCTCAAAGAATCAGACTTTCTGACTTCAAAGTGATTATGTATATATATTATATATGTTTATATATAATATAAATATATATACAAATAATCATCTGATAAGGGGTAAATATCCAGAATATATCAGGCACTGGTAGAACTTTACAAGAAGAAAACAAACAACCCCATCAAAAAATGGGGGAGAAAAAATGAACAGAAACTTCAGCAAGGAAGAAATTCGAATGGCCAAAAAACATATGAAAAAATGCTCATCATCACTAATCATCAGAGAGATGCAAATCAAAACAACAATGAGATACCACTTTACACCACAGAGACTGGCACATATTCAAAAGAGCAAGAACAACAAGTGCTGGCGTGGATGTGGGGAAAAGGGGACACTCATCCATTGTTGGTGGGAATGCCGGCCGGTACAGCCTTTCTGGAAAACAATATGGACATTCCTCCAAAGACTAGAAATTGAACTCCCATTTGACCCAGCCATACCACTCCTGGGAATCTACTCTGGGAAACCAAAAATACGCAGCGGAAACACCATCCCTACTTTTATGTTCATAGCAGCATTATTCACAATAGCCAGAATCTGGAAGCAACCAGAGTGCCCGAAAATCGATGACTGGATAAAGAAGCTTTGGAACATCTACACAATGGAATACTATGCAGCTGTTAGGAAAAATGAAGTCATAAAATTTGCCTATAAATGGATGGACATGGAGAAGATTATGTTGAGCGAAATTAGCCAGAAGGAGAGAGACAGATACAGAATGACTGCATTTATTTGCATGGCATAAATATATATGTACATATTATGATACCAATATCCAAGGTCAAGTGAAACATATATCAGGAGGTCTTGTCAAAGGTGGAAATTATCACGAACGTGTGGGAGTCAGAGGCTAGGTAAGACAGAAAATGGAACAGTGTGCTAATAATTGTCGAGGGTACTAATGCCAACCTAGAACTGAGCATTAAATAGAGGCAAAAGGATACACATGACAACCTTTTAATGTATGTTCTGTAATCCATAGTCTGGAAGGGAAGGAAAAGAGAAAGAGAGAGAAAGGGAAAGAAATAAAGAACCTGCCATGGAGGTGGGCTGGGGAAGGGGGAGGGAACCGGGGCGTTGGTGGTGGGAGATGGGCACTGGTGGTGGGATGGGTGCCGGAACACTGTATGACCAAAACCCAAATATGAACTTTTTAATTGTATATCTTTTTATTTGTATATCTCACGGTGGTATAATAAAATACTTAAAAAAAAAAATAAAAAATAAAAAACAAAGTGATTATGTATATATATTATATATATTTATATATAATATAAATATATATACATGATCATATATATAATATATAGTGAAATATGAAAAATGCAAAATATATATACATAATATATAATATATATGATATATAATATATAATACAAATATATATACATAATCACTTTATATTATATATATATATATATATGTTCATCAGGTTTCCAGGCACCTTTTCCTTTTAAATATGAGTTAGGGCCAGAGAGATAACATGTGCCAGCCCTGATTTGAGCTCTGGCACAAGTAGGAATGATGCCTGAGTGCAGTGTTGGAGGACATGTTTAGCTAACCTGGGAGTTTTGTTGTTTTGCTCACTCCCAGCTTAATCTTATTTAAGCCAAGTTTCATTCTATGAGATCTCTCTTCTATGTAAACACTGCTAGAGGGTGTGGCACTTACAGAAGTCACCTTGATTGAATAACTTCTGACTTATACATCTACTAAGACTTCTATGTTTTCTAGATTGGGTACAGCTCCTCTTTATACCCACTGCACCCAACATGGGACAGTTAGATTTACCAGGAGACTACCACCCTGGCTACGCTGAGACTAAAGGAAGACTATAGGAAGGATCATACTAGTTTGCTCTAAGCAGGCGAGTATGACCCTTTCAGTACATGAGAACAAGATACTCAGAATCACCCTGGTGCAGATAATAATAAGGACCTTGTGGGTACCATCTAGATTACATGAGGCTCATGAAGTTAAGATGTATTACTTTATATCAGCCCCCTCTCTCCAGTGTTTTACATAAGAGATAATCTCGGGATTAGTCAGTCCTTGGTGTAACCTTTGTTTATACCTGCAATAGGGTGTGGCACTACACTCTGTTTAGGGTTCTTTGTTGGCATGACAACCTCCCGATTGGATTACTTTGGTGTATATAAGGGGCTGACTTGAGGCCCCTTCACCTTTTGCCTTTTGGTTCCTCAGCCTTCAGCTTTTGGCTCCCTGCGGCTTTTGGTTTTGGCTTTTGGCCTTTTGCTCTTTGGCCTTTTGCTCCTTCTGGGTAGGACTCAGCTCGGGTGGCATCCTCTCTCTTTGGTGGGAGACTTAGGCTCTTTTGTATGGTCTAAGTTCGGACCAGAGCTAGAGTTTGTTCATTATATTGGAGTGCTGTGGAAGAGCTTTTGTACTATTAAAAGCCATTTTTGGAACTGCACCCGGACTCGTGAGTTTTCATCTTTCTCCCTGCGTCCTCGGAGGTAGAAGACAACCTCTGTCCTGACACTGTCGGGGACCCCGCGGCGTTCCCGACAGTGCAGAATCAAGAATAATCTTGAGCATTGCTGGATATGGCCCCCAAAACAAAATTAATCAACCGATCAATCAATTCATCATTAAGGTAAGTCCATTTAAAATATCGCGAAGAAAAAAGGGGGAGCGGTAGCCCAACGGGTTGAGCATTTGCCTTGCATGCGGTCGGCCTATGCCGGCCTGGGTTCTATCCCCGCATCCCATATAGTCCCCCGAGCACTGCCAGGAGTAATTCTCTGAGTGCAGAGCCAGGAGTAATCCCTGACTGTCGCCAAGTGTGACCCAAAAAAAAGATAGATAGATAGATAGATAGATAGATAGATAGATAGATAGATAGATAGATAGATAGATAGATAGATAGATAGATAGATAGATAGATAGATAGATAGATAGATAGATAGATAGATAGATAGATGGATGGATAGATAGATAGATAGATAGATAGATAGATAGATAGATAGATAGATAGTGAGGTGGTGTGTGATAGATAGATAGAAGATAGAAGAAGGATAGATGAAAATAAATAAAATATAGCGAAGGCTTGGCAAAATATGTCGTCACAGAAGATATGGAGATAAGCTTGAGAATACGATACTTCTCTAGAAACCGATTCTGACCTCACAGCTCTGCTCCCCAGGAGAGCAAAGGAGAGACAGAGACGTCAGAGCAGCTGTGCCTCAGTCGTGATGTGCGATGGGAGCCTCATTTCACTCTCTACACAAATTATCCAATAAGACAAAAACTACGTACTAGCTAAAAAGCTCCAGAAATGTGGCCCAAAGCATCAATTTCTAGCCATCTTTTGATTAAAAACAAAACTCCAATAATGAAAAGGCAACTAGGACTTTTTAAAATTATTTTTGAAGTATGATATGGAATGTGTTGCTTTGGTAGGGAAACAAGTAACAACTTGGCAACCCACAGAAAAATATCTATCCCAGATGAACGAAGATGAGAGCTCAGTGTGTATTCTTTTCATCCAGTGCCTTCTCTCTCCCAGAGTTCACTGAGGAAGAACAAGGGGGCTCCTCAGGGCATTGCATGAGGCTGTGAAATATTTCTAGCTGTGACTTAAGAGGAGGCAGATAAAAGATTTGTGTTCCCAAGTCACAATGCACATGGCTTTAATTACTTCCCAAAGAGTCCAGAGGAAGGTTCTAATGTGCCACAAGTCAATAACCTTTTGTTTTGAAATCCAGAATGCCAACTTGAGCCAATTTCCATCACAGACCTTTTTTCTTAAGTGGTTACAATATGCAAGTAGCCATATTGAGTGGCCCAGAATAAACAAAAAAAATAGAAAATGTAAAACCTTTGCAGACTCAAGAAGCATTCAGAGTTTATATCTGAGCCTTTTGCCCGCCAGCTCTTACAGAAAGAAATCTCTTATGTCATCTTAAATTCCATCACTAAACACATATCATTTTCCTCATTTTTCATTACTAGTTCTGAAGAAATAAGATATTGATACTCGCCCCTTCACCCCATCTAATTTTCTTATGCTATGTAGGTCAAATTCTTTACGGAGTTTACCAACCTTCCTGAGGTTCATTTGTCAGCTGCAGAAATTCCAGGGAACAGGAGTTTGTTGAACTTCTACCCTGCAAAATATCTTTGACAAAGAAAGCAAATTTCTGCAACAACCCAAATCACCTCTGACTTGCAAGCATTCTTGGGCATAGCACCATGATCATCCTAAAGAACTAAGAAAAAATGTTGTAATGTGACAAGAGGAAGAAATTTCCAGAAGACCTCACTTCCTTACATATCTTGTCTTATTCTGTTCCTTTTGGCACAGTTCTCTGCATCCACATAAATGAATGAATCTTTTCTTTTTCTTTTTTGGGTCACACCCGCGACACTCAGGGGTTACTTCTGGCTCTGCACTCAGGAATTACTCCTGGCGGTGCTAGGGGACTATATGGGATGCCGGGATCAAACCTCGGGCCGGCACTGGCCGGCACAGGCCGCCAGCAAACGCCCCTACCCGCTGGGCTATCGCCCCGGCCCCAATAAATGAATGAATCTTAACTAGATTTTTTCATAGAGCAGTGAATGTCTTCATATCTAAGCAACCTCGCAGACACTCAGTAGCCAATTAATAAGTGTTTTATTTAGTAGTTTTGGGGCCCCACCTCTCAGAACTCAGGGCTTACTAAGGCTCTGCAGTAAGGAATCAGCCTGGTAACGTCCAGCAACCATATGTAATTACAGGATCAAATCTGTGTTGCATGTGTGCAAGGTAAGCACCTTATTGTAGCATGTCTCTGACCCCTAATAAATTATTTGAGTTGACATAGAATAGCAATTCTGTCTGGGAGCCAGCTGGGGTCCCCAACAATACCAGGGAAGCAAGTTACCTTCTAACTCCCGAAGGCCGGGGGAATGGATGAAAACTCAGAAATCCGTGCAGCTTTAAAAGGCTTTGCTATTCCATAGGTCCACTGGTCTGTTTTTATTCCAGTACCACGCTGTTTTAATTACTGCTGCTTTGTAGTACAGTTTGAGGTTGGGAAAGGTGATGCCTCCCATCTTCTTCTTCCCAAGGATTGCTTTAGCTATCCGTGGGGGCTTATTATTCCATACTAATTTCAGAATTGTTTGGTCAATTTCTTTAAAGAATGTCATGGGAATCCTTATAGGAACCACATTGAATCTGTACAAAGCTCTAGGGAGTATTACCATCTTAACAATGTTAATTCTCCCCATCCATGAGAAGGGAATGTGTTTCCATTTCCTCGTGTCCTCTTTTATTTCTTGAAGCAGTGTCTTGTAGTTCTCTTTGTATAGGTCCTTTACACACTTGGTTAAGCTGATTCCTAGGTATTTGATTTTCTGTGGCACAATTGTGAATGGAATCGATTTCTTAATATCTCTTTCTTCTCTTTCCGTTATTTGTGTATAGGAAAGCCACCGACTTTTGGGTATTGATTTTGTACCCTGCCACTCTACTATACCTATCTATTGTTTCTAAGAGTTTTGGGTCGAGAGTTTAGGGTTCTCTAGGTATAATATCATGTCATCTGCAAATAATGATAGCTTGATTTCTTCCTTGCCTATCTGGGTGCCCTTAATGTCCTTTTCTTCTCTGATTGCTATGGCGAGTACCTCCAGTACTATATTGAATAAAAGAGGTGAGAGAGGGCAACCTTGTCGTGTTCCTGATCTTAAGGGGAAGGCTTTCAATTTTTCCCCATTGAGAATGATACTCGCTGTGGGCTTTTGGTAGATGGCTTTGACTATCTTGAGGAAGCTTCCTTCAATTCCCATTTTCTGGAGGGTTTTAATCATGAATGGGTGCTGGATCTTGTCAAATGCTTTTTTCTGCATCTATCGATAGGACCCATATGGTTTTTATTTTTTCTCTTATTGATGTGATGTATTATGTTGATTGATTTGCGAATGTTGAACCATCCTTGCATTCCCGGGATGAATCCTACTTGGTCATGATGTATGATCTTTTTGATGAGTCTTTGGATTCTGTTTGCTAGTATTTTGTTGAAGATCTTAGCATCTGTGTTCATCAAGGAGATTGGTCTGTAATTTTCCTTCTTTGTATTGTCTCTCCCTGCTTTGGGTATCAGGGTGATATGCGCCTCGTAGAAGCTGTTTGGGAGTGTCTCTGTTTCTTCTATTTCCTGGAAGAGCTTGAACAGGACTGGCAGTAGGTCCTCCTTAAAGGTTTGGTAGAATTCGCCAGTGAACCCATCTGGACCTGGGCTTTTGTGTTTGGGCAGACTTTTAATTACTGTTTCAATTTCCCCAATGGTGATAGGCTTATTTAGGTATTGAAGGTCTTCTTGTTTCAATCGTTGAGTATCCTGACACCCACCCTCAAAGACATGATCAGTTAATCTTTGATAAAGGTGCAAAGAGTCCAGACTGGAGTAAGGAAAGCCTCTTCAACAAGTGGTGCTGGGAAAACTGGACAGCTACATGTAAAAAAATGAATTTGGACCTGTGTCTAACACCTTGCACAAAAAATCAGTTCAAAATGGATTAAAGATCTCAATGTCAGACCTGAATCCATAAAGTACGTTGAAGAAAATATAGAAAAAACCCTCCACGACATCGATGCTAAAGACATCTTCAAAGGTGAAACACCATTAACAAAGCAACTAGAAGAAAATATAAATATATGGGACTACATGAAACTGAAGAGCTTCTGCACCTCGAAAGAAACATTGACCAAGATAGAAAGACAGTCCACAGAATGGGAAAGAATATTCACCCAATACCCATCTGATAAGGGGTTAATATCCAGGATATATCAGGCACTGGTACAGATATATAAGAACAAAACAGCCAACCCCATTAGAAAATGGGGAGAGGAGATGAACAGAAACTTTGACAAGGAAGAAATCCGAATGGCCAAAAGGCATATGAAAAAATGCTCACCATCACTAATCATCAGAGAGATGCAAATCAAAACAATAATGAGATATCACCTCACACCACAGAGAATGGCCCATATCCAAAAGGGTAAAAGCAACAAGTGCTGGAGTGGATGTGGGGAAAGGGGGACTCTCATACACTGTTGGTGGGAATGTCGACTTGTACAACCTTTCTGGAAAGCAATATGGACATTCCTCCAAAGACTAGAAATTGAGTTCCCCTTTGACCCAGCCATACCGCTCCCTGGGAATATACCCTGGAAAGCCAAAACGCACAAGCGGAAACACAATCCGCACTTTTATTTTCATAGCAGCACTGTTCACAATAGCCAAAACCTGGAAACAACCAGTATGCCCGAGAACTGAGGACTGGATAAATAAACTGTGGTACATCTACACAATGGAATACTATGCAGCTGTCAGAAAAAAATGAAGTTATGAAATTTTGCTATAAATGGATGGATATGGAAAGAATCATGTTGAGTGAAATTAGTCAGAAGGAAAGAGAGAGACATAGAATGACTCATTTATTTGCATGACATAAATATACTAGGTGATCTTACCAAAAGTGGAAATTACTGCAAGCGTGTGGGAGTCAGAGGTTGGTTTAGATAGAGAAAGGAACATGAGTGAATAAATGTCTAAAGTTCTGATACTAACATAGAACTGAGCATTAAATACAGACAAAAAAATGCAAGTGATGGCTTCTAAGTGTGCGTAGTGCATCCCACAATGTGTGGGAGAAGGAGGAGAGAGAGAGGGAGAGGAGAGGGAGATAAAGAACCTGCCATTTAGGCGGGATGTGGGAGGGGGAGGGAATTGGGGACATGGGTGGTGGCTGAGGGGCACTGGTGGAGGGCGGGGTGCTGGAACACTATGTGACCGAAACCCCCAAGCGTGAACAACGTTGTAATTGTATATCTCACGGTGGTATAATAAAATTTAAATACAAAAAAAATAAATAAAAATAAAATAAAATATACAAAATGAACAGTCAGAAATAAAAACTTTAATATCTCAAAAAAAAAATAAAAATAAAAGGCTTTGCTATCACAGGTTCTGATATACAATCCAAGAACAGGAAAAACTCCTGACTGCATTCCCAGCTGGGCCACAGCCACATGTAGGCCAAGATGACAGCCACCACTTGTTAAAGTCCAACAGAGAACAAAGAGAATGAAGACAGAAAAAACTCCAAGGGAAGCCAAAATGGCAAAAAGAGCCCCTTCTTATCCTGGCTTCTTTTATAGGCTGAAACCCGCCTAAACCTTCCAGCCCAGCCCATCACGGGTTGGGCTATCTAGAGTTGTAGCCAAGTAAATGACCCTTTTGAAATATAGATCTTTAGGTGAGCCTTTGACTCAAGCTTCACAAAAGCCAGAGCTGATTTCCAGAGGCAAAATCTCCCTAGCAGAGAGAGGAGGGGCTGCATCTCTGAACCAGAAAGCAGTTCAGAATGTAATTTGTAGGAAATTGCATTAATACTTCTTACCATGAATATATAGCCAGCTGATCCCAGACTCTGGATCCCACTAAGGTCCAAAATCCATCAGAATAATTCACTTTGGCATTACCTTTAGAGTCAGAGACATGTTAGTTTGGCCCGGAGGCGCACTGGCATGTCTCTGAACTAGGAGAATTGATGACATTATGGTTGATCCAACGTGGTCCAAGTACTCTTGGGATATCTACATGTATGTCCCATGCAGAGACCCGTGGGAACAGAATATTGATCTGGGGCAAGCGAGATTCATGATAAAAAATATTTATGATATTTAAAATTATGAAATGAGTCAATTCTGCCCAAACTCCCACTGTGTCTGCTCCGAGATTCCCCAAAGGCAGGGACCAGCTCTCCACAGAAGCTAAGTGTGGCTGGAGGCTAAGGCTCAGTAGGGGCGGGTCACCCAACACAAGTCTAAATGATTTTAGTAGTTGATTTCTATGATCTCATAGTTGGCTGCTAGTTATTGCCCCTGCGTCTGTGCATGTCTGTGTCTGTGCAGATATTGTATCTTCCATCATAAAATAAAATGAAGAGGAAGATGGAGGCTGAGCCAGAAATGAGGGAGCAGAGAAGTTAGTTTTCCATTACTTATTCCACAAATTCTCTTGTGCTCTAAAACTGTTTCTTGGGCACAATCATCTCATTTCCCACTTTAGTAAAATTGCAAGTCAGAGCTGACTACAGTAAATGCTGTAACTTCTTAAGAATGGCTTTGGGGTTTTGCTGAATTTGGGGAAGTCGAAATTGAAAAAACAAATCTAAATATTTTCCGAGGAAGCCTGAGTCAAGCCCAATGGTCTGGGGAGTTTCCAGAAGATTCCCACCCTTTGAAGCAGCAGCACAAGCCGGGAGGGGGCACTTCCAGAGCGTGGAAGCAGCCGGTAAGAGACATGTCACACAGGACCAGCTTCCTGAGCTCCTTTGGCTACATGGAAGACCAACCCTGCAGAGCTACCACTTTACCCAAGCTGAAACCCGTCTTCGGGAATTTCCACATGCAGAGACTGGAGAATGCGCTGCCATGACCCAGACACGCAGGGACCCAGGACACGTCTCTGTCCTTCCCCCACTGACATCCCCCTCCACTGACATTTCCCCATGTAGCTTCAAGTCCAACAACCTTTGTTGAGGAGCACCGGATAGGGAGCACAAGGGAGGGAGGGTTCAATGACACAATGACTCTCTTTCTGGAACATTATCAAGTGGAGATGATAGCCAACGGAGGTGTGTGGCTCAGGAGGGCACCAAGCGTGATCAGTGGTGACCTGAGAGAAATGCAAACGAGGGCTTCAGACTGGGGGCAAAAGCAGAGCCCACCCGAGCGAGGGAATCTCCACCGGCTCTTTCAGAACAAGAGGAATACACCGAGCATAAGACTCTGCGCCATGACGCCAGCTCCTCTGGTGATGGGCACTTGGGAAATATTGTCTTTTACACTGGGCTTCACGTGTGGTCAACTTCACTCATTGGATTATTTTTCATTAAAAAAAACCCACTGACATGGGGACTTAATCACAGTGATAGAATCAGTGCTATGTTATGTTGTACTATCATATAATAAGTAATGATAAAAAATAGAAGTTGGGAATGAAAAGATTATATTATAGTACTTCGGTCATTCTTGAGGTGACATTTATCGATAAAATACACTCTTCTCAATAATTCAAATGTTGGTGTGATAATTTAGCAAAGTGATATCTGTAGAACAACTTCTTTTCTGCCAATACTGTAGAAAAGTAACCCACTTTTCTATTTACTAAAAGCAAACCTACCTTTCTATTTTAGAAAAGTAAAAAAAAAAAAAACCCTACATTTTAATTTTAAATATAACTTACCTGGTAATAATTGATTGATTAAAACTTATAGTTATACGGCTTTTCTATATAATAAGAACTTTTAATTCTGTAAGCAAATCTCTGAAATAGTTTACAGTGGGTATCTAAATGATCTGCTAGCTTACTGTTTAAATTTGGTCAACCATACAAGTGCTATACGCAGTTAATTCCTAGAGGACATTATTAACATTCCCATTATTAATGCTGATAATAACTGAACTTTTTGCTTTGGGGGGGAAGATGCTGTTTTCCTAGAATAAGAATGCCAAACAAATCTTATTAAGCCCCCATAAAAAACCTAAATTTGTGAGACTGCAATGTCTCCATCCTGTCCAAATTAATTGTGGCTCAGATACAAGGGAAAAAAATCCTTAAAAGTAAATGGATTTACAATTTTTTCAATTATACTCTTCACATACAAACAGGAACAATAACTATAATAAAATCAAATTAATAATTTTTAAGCAATAGAAGTTTTATTGATATACCACTATACTTTATTTAAAGACAAAATGAACTTGAATATAAATCTAATATAAGCAAAATGTTAGATTTAATTTCAAATGTAGTGAGGCAGGGGGGTGTATATTAATGAGGATGATGCGGAAAGACAAGTGGATTTAGAATGTAGGTCATACACTAGTGGTATGTATTGTCCAGGGAATTTACATGATTACTCAAGCACCAATCACTTTAGTCGAATATGAAGCCTCCTAATACTGCTTTTGTGGGAAATTTCAGGGAGGTCATCTATTTAACCATGCATTTTAAGTGTTTATTAAGAGGCATTATTTACTTATAACTACAAGTATATAAACAAATTGTTCAAACTTCTTAGTCATTTGCAATATTATTTTCAAGAGTCAAGATTTGGAAACAACAAAAACATTTCTGTCCAGGTGAGGATAAAGAAGAGCTCCTCATATACAATGGAATACTACTGATCTATAAAATATAAACATTTTCCATTTACAATACAGTTGAATCTAGAGAGATTATACTAACTGAAATAAATCAGATGGAGGGAAACATCAGATGATTTCATTCATCTGTAGAAGATAAAGGAATGAGACAAACAAAACTAACCAAAAACAAACAGGTTATACAAACAGAATGAAGGTATCAAAGGGGAAAGAGGGTAGCAGAGCTATAGTACAGTGGGGTCGGCATTTGTCTTGCACATGGCCGACCCAGGTTCCATCCAGCATCCCACATGGTTCCCAGCACTGCCGGAGTAATTCCCGAGTGCAGAGCCAGGAGTAACCACTGAGCATTGCTGGGTGTGACCCAAAAAAAAGACAAAAAAAAAAGTAGGGTGTGAGGAAAAGGGAGGAGTGTAAAGTGAATTGCATTCAGGCAGAATTCCATTTTAATATTGGCCACAAAAAATGCTCTTCTGCTCTTCTTCTTCTTGAGAGATTATAGAGATTATAGAAGAGCAGAAATACTGGAAGATGCAGCAGAAGCCAGGAAAAGCATTCGCACCACCTGCCTGTCCTTCGCCAACTATAACACCAAGATGACTGCCCTCCGACGCCCTGATGGATCTATCACATCTTCCAGAAAGGCAATGGAGAAGATTATCCAGGACTTCTACTCAAATCTCTTTGACAGCCACATCCACCTGCCCACATACCAAATACCACAGGATGGATATGTCATTTCCAACGTTCTCTCTTCTGAAATCCGACATGCCATCTCATCAGTAAAGAAGGGAACAGCAACAGGCCCAGACAAAGTCAGACCCGAACACCTGAAGAATCTGCCATCGGTACTCATCAATACACTAGCTCGGCTCTTCACATGCTACCTGTCCAAATGCAAGGTGCCCTCCCAATGGAAGACAAGCAGGACAGTTCTACTGTTCAAGAAGGGAGACATTCACGACATCGGCAACTATCACCCCATCTACCTATTGTCTGTCATCTACAAGCTGTTTACACGAGTCATCCTGAACAGGATTAGCAGAACACTAGATGAAGGGACAACCATGCAAGCAAGCAGCCTTCCGGAAAAGAATCAGCACAATCAACCATATCCACACAGTAACCAAGCTCATTGAGGTTTGTAGGGAGTACAAGATGCCGCTCTGTCTCACGTTCATTGATTTACAGAAAGCCTTTGATTCTGTGGAGACTGAAGCAGTCATCAAAGCCCTAGCCGAACAGGGTGTTCAAACCCAATACATCAAGATCCTTCGTGAGCTGTATTACGGATTCACCACCAGGATCTCACCATTCTACAAAGAAGTGATCATTAATGTCAAAAAAGGGGTTTGACAGGGTGATACCATTTCACCAAAACTCCTCAGCGCCACCCTCGAGAACATCATGAGACAATTAGAATGGGAAGGAATGGGAGTGAAGATAGATGGTTGGCAACTACACCACCTCCGCTTCACTGATGACATTGTTCTAATAACACCAAACATTAGCCAAGCAGCACAAATGCTGGCTGACTTCAACCAAGAATGTGGAAAGATAAGTCTACAGCTGAATCTAAAGAAAACCATGTTCATGAAGAATGAACTCTTTCCAGAGGCCCTATTCACTCTCAATGGAACAAACATCTCTGAATGCAGCAGTTATGTGTACCTAGGTCCAGAAGTCAACATGATGAACAATCTAAAACTTGAGCTGCGCAGGAGGAAGAAAGCGGCATGGAATGCCTTCAGAGGCATCGAAGAAATAGCTAAAAGGACAAAGAAACTCCGGCTCCGGGCACATCTCTTTGACTCCACTGTTCTCCCTGCATTAACATACACCTCAGACCTGGGCCCTACGAAAGCAGGATGAGAATGCTATTCAGGTATCCCAAAGAGAAATCGAAAGAGCTATGCTTGGAATATCACGCCTCACTCAAGTGAGAGAAGGAATCCGGAGTTCTGACCTCCGTCGCTATTCCAGAATCAGGGATGCTGTCTCGTTTGCCAAGGCATCGAAAATCAGATGGGCTGGACTGGACATGTAATGTGATTTGGAGACAACCGCTGGACTAGAGCCATTACCGACTGGATCCCACGGGATGTCAAAAGATCATGTGGCCGCCCACCTACAAGATGGTCAGACTTCCTTGTCAAGACGCTGAAGGAACGGTTTGAGGCTCTTCATATTCCTGAATCAACCAGGATGCCATTGGGCTACATTGGCACGTGATAAGCTCCAATGGAAATGGTACTGGTGCCAGTTTGAGCAAATCAATGAATAAAGGGATTCAAGTGATCAAGTGATCAAGTGATCACAAAATATGACTTCACCCTGTTTTACAGCTTTGCATAATTTGCTTAATTAAACAAGACATTATAAAATTTCTTTTAAAATTATAAAATTAACTGTCATTTAGGTGTTTTCAACACATAACATTCAAACCACTGCTAACTATAGCCATCAATTTAACACTTTCTATATCTTTTCTCTAATTGATCATTTTCTCCACAGGTTTTTCAATATTATCATCTTTGAGAAAAGTGAATGAGTATTTTGTTCAGGAAGTAAAGACCATGGTCTGTGTTGGATCC
>JAJIBD010002111.1:0-22922 GCA_021461705.1 Cryptotis parvus | reverse complement strand
GAGGATCACCGACACCCACCCTGCCGCAGCTTTTTCCTCAATCCGGCCCAGGTATGCTGGTCCAGAGACTCTCACACATGGGGCAGAGCTGTTCCTTGCTCTCCCTGTGCACAGCCGTTCATGAGGCAGTCGGGAGGCATGGCGGGTTCTAGCCCTGGCCCACCACCTCGGCAGAGCCTCACAACAAGCCAGACCACAGCTCCTCACTCCACGGGCGCCACCATTTTCCACTTCTGGACTTCCCTCGTCAGAACTCCACCCAGCAGACCAGCCCATCACAGCCCGGATCACCGACACCCACCCTGCCGCAGCTTTTTCCTCAATCCGGCCCAGGTATGCTGGTCAGAGACTCTCACACATGGGGCAGAGCTGTTCCTTGCTCTCCCTGTGCACAGCCGTTCATGAGGCAGTCGGGAGGCATGGTGGGTTCTAGCCCTGGCCCACCACCTCCGGCAGAGCCTCACAACAAGCCAGACCACAGCTCCTCACTCCACGGGCGCCGCCATTTTCCACTTTTGGACTTCCCTCTCGTCAGAACTCCACCCAGCAGACCAGCCCATCACAGCCCGGCTCGCGGCAGCGGCCGTGCGGTTCATCAATAAATGCTTTATTTGGAGGTGTTTAAAAGAGTTTGCCTCCCGCTCGACAAGCCTGGCAAGCTTCTCGTGTTGTATATGATATGCCAAATTCCAGTAACAATTATATTAGGTCATTCCCATGACCTAATATAATGGTTTGAGGCTCTTTATGTTCCTATAGCAAGCCGATGCCCCTGGCTCTACTGACATGAGACAGGACATATAGAGATATTACTGGTGCCCGCTCTAGCAAATAGATGATCAACGGGAAGATCGTGATCGTGATCGCTTCTATAATGAAGTGTTGTCTTCATTTTTTACATTTGTCCGGTCAGTAAATTACTTCTGTATGGACTCATGAGATGTATCTTTCTTTTGGATTATGATCCAGTATTATTGTTGCTTATTTTATTGTTCATATTGTTCTGACTTTGGCCTTTGGGGCACTTTCAAGTTGTCTTCCCTTGACTTCCTTGTCTTCTTTTGACGTGTCCCTTCCCCCCCATTTTTTTCAAGCATGTCCATTTCTGATACCAATTCCCCCTACCCCCTTTTGGTCACACTCAGCAATGCTCAGGGCTTACTCTGGCTCTGCACTCAGAAATTACTCCTGGCAGTGCTTGGGGACCAGTAGGATGCTGGGAATCGGATCCGGTCTGACTGTGTGCAAGGCGAACACTCTACCCACTGTACTATCGCTCCTGGCCCTCTGATACATTTAAATGGTTCACACTTCTGTTTTTCTGTCACAACTTTTGTCTTTGGGTGCCCTGGTTTCTCTGTTGGAGAATGGCATTTAGAATCTAAGATTTGTACTCTGGATATGGTTGTTACTGTTGGAGGATTAGTGCTTTTATGCCCTTTCATTTAGAGTTAGGAGTATATGAAGTTTTCTAACCCATAGGTTGATATTTATTTGTTATGTACTTATTTCTAAATCAGATACTTTTTGAGTATTTTAGTTATCCAAATTAGAAATCTTTTTATTTCTTATTTCTAGATTTTACTTTTTCTGTAACTCATTATTATGAGTTATTTCCAAATAAATCATATATTGCAGTCACTGTGACTATTATTATGCGATGAATAGTTAAAAATATTTTTTCCCCAGGGCAAGAATGGTAGTGCAGCTAGTGTGGCATTTGCCTTGCAACTCAGGTTTGATCCCTGGGTCCTCTGGAGCATAGCCAGGAGTTGTTCCTGAGTGCAGAGCCAGGAGTAGCCTCTGCATTGCTGGGTGTGGGCCCCCCCCCACTCAATTTCTTTTTTACTGTCTCCTTCCTTTATGGTGACCAATAGTCACATAGTTGGATTTGGTGCTTCCTTGAACATGTTTCAATGTTTACATGGGTCACACAGTTGGCTTACACAGTGCTTGCACATGTGGTTGTGGCACTGGATCTCATACATTGGTGTGGTGTAGTACTGGGTGTGTTGAACTCGAACCAGGCCACATGCTTGTTGGCAGATGGCAGATGCTCCGTTATGGAGCCCTCCTTGTGCCCCTGTCAGGAATGTTTTTGTGTTTTCTGTTTGTTTTTTGGCCTACACTTGACTGCTGAAGGCTTACTTCTGGCTCTGTGTTCAGGGATCTCTCCTGGAAATGCTTGGGGAACCATATTTGGTGCCAGAGATTGAAAAGGACCTGGAGGCATGCAAGGCCTTTTCCTCTCACTATACTATCTCTTTGATCCCCTAATGAATAGGTTTTAATTACAACATAGAAAAGCAAGATTTTAAATCATATTTTGAAACACACAGCCTTGAGTGCTGTAATACTGAATGTTGAAAAACCATATAATGAAAATCTCTAACTTTTAAAATTCTGAAAGTCATAGTCCTGAAAGATCTGAATCTTAAAGACCTAATTCTGGAAAAAAGTTTTTTTTAAAGACACTGTTTTCAAAAGGGGATGAATTGAAGAGACAACACAGAACTCTCTTCTTAAGCCATTATACGTATATATGTATACACACACACACACACATATATGTATAAAGGCATATGGGAACAAATTTTGTCTTTAATAAATTCAAGTACAAAAGAACATCTGTTTATTAGGAATTTAGAATCTAAGACCTTGTACTGATTTGTTATTTAGGCCCACAGTCAAAGTTGTAAAAAAGTATGGGTGTAGAAATTTCTAAAAGTTTTTGTATAATTTTTTTTTCAATACTGGAAATAATGTGACAGTGAACACATTTTAAAGTATTGCTGATGCAAAATAGTGGTAGAAACATTCACTGTCACTGTATCACTGTATCACTGTATCACTGTCTTCCCGATCATTGACATTGATTTGCTCGAGTGAGCACCAGTAACATCTCCATATGTCCTGTCTCATGCTAGTAGAGCCCAAGGGCATCTGCTTGCTCCAGGAACATAAAGAGCCCTCAAAGCATTCCATCAGGTCATGGGAATGAGGTCTATAATTGTTACTGGTATTTGGCAACTTCTGCCAAGCTCTGCCATGTGGGCGGCATACTCTTGTAGTCACCTCTAAACACAGCATTTATTGATGAAGTGGCCGTGCGAGCCAGAATGTAATAGGCTCTTCTGCTGGGTGAAGTTCTGACGAGGGGGAAGTCTGGATGTGGAAAATGGCAGCCCTCATGGAGTGGGGGTCGTCCTGGCTTGTTGGGCGAGGCTTTGCTGGGGTGGCGGCCCAGGGCTAGAACCCGCCATCCTTCCCGGTGCCTCGTGAGCGGCTGGGCACAGGGAGAGCCGGTAGCAGCTCTGCCCCGTGTGTGTCTCTGGATCAGCGTACCTGGGCCAGACTTGAAAAAGACTTCTGCTGGGTGGAGTTCTGACAAGAGGGAAGTCCTGATATGGAAAATGGCGGCCCTCATGGAGTGGGGGTCGTCTGGCTTGTTGCCAGTTCTGCTGGGGTGGCGGGCCAGGGCTAGAACCTGCCATCCCTCCTGGGTGCCTCGTGAGTGACTCGGCACAGGGAGAGCCGGTAGCAGCTCTGCCCCGAGTGTGTGAGATCTCTGGATCAGCATACCTGGGCTGGACTTGAAAAAGACTGCTGCAGGGTGGGTCCGATGAGCTAGGCTGTAATAGGCTCTTCTGCTGGGTGGAGTTCTGACGAGAGGGAAGTCTGGATGTGGAAAACGGCGGCCCTCATGGAGAAGCATTAAGAAAGAAAAGAATAAAAACATTTGTATACAATGTGCATTACAGGAATAGATTATGGGCGTTGCATGGAGGAAGTTAATAGTAGTACTATGACTCCTACTGTCAGCTCTACTTTGAAGTTTCACATCACAAGAGTGCTTTTCCATTCTTTTTCTTTTAGCATGCATGTCCTAGAAGTATATATCTACACCGACTTTCTATATGGTGCTGTTCTTTTTTAAAGTTCTGTGGTTTGTTAGGTACCCAACATGATTATTCCCTATGAGGTTTATCAGCTTCTGTGCCATGCCTCAGTTATTTGGGGTATGCAGAAATACTTCTTTATGGGTCTAGAGCAATAGAACAGTGGGTTGGGCATTTGCTTGCATGCAACCGACCTAGGATTGATCCACAGCACCTCTTATTGTTCCCTTAGCACTTCCAGATTCCTTAGTGCAGAGACAAGAGTAACCTCTCAAACACTTGATCACTTGACATCCTGTTATTTGTCGATTTGCTCCAGCAGGCGCCAGTAACGTTTCTATTTGACCCTGTCATGTGCCAGTGTAGCCCAATGGCACCTGCTTGCCCCAGGAATACGAAGATCCTCAAACCATTTGTTCAGGGTCTTGATGAAGAAGTCTGACCATCTTGTAGGTGGGTGGCCAAGTGATCTTTTCTGAAATCTGACATGCCATTTTGTCTGTAAAGAAGCGAAACAGCACCTGGCCCAGACAAAGTCAGACCCAAACACCTGAAGAATATGCCATCAGAACTCATCAATACACTGGCTCGACTCTTCACATGCTACCTGCCTGAATGCAAGGTGCCTTCCCAATGAAAAACCGGAGGACCGTTCTACTGTTCAAGAAGGGAGACATCGACAACATTGGCAACTATCGCCCAATCTGCCTGTTGTCCGTCATCTCTAAGCTGTTCACTGGAGTCATCCTGAACAGGATGGGCAGAACATTAGATGAAGGACAACCATGCGAGCAAGCTGGCTTCTGAAAAGGATTCAGCACAACTGACCATATCCACATGGTAACTAAGTTCATTGAGGTTTGTAGGAGTTCAAGATGCTGCTCTGTCTAACTTTCATTGATTTAAAGAAAGCCTTTGATTCTGTGGAGACCGAGCGGTCATTGAAGCCCTAGCCAAACAGTGCTGCTCAAACCCAATGCATCAAGATCCTTTGTGAGCTCTATTACGGATTCACCACCCGGATCTCTCCATTCTACAAGGAAGTGATCATTGATGTCAAAAGAGGTGTTCGGTAGGGTGATACCATTTCACCAAAACTCTTCCGCGCCACCCTCGAGAACATCATATGACAATTAGAATGGGGAAGAATGGGAGTGAAGATAGACGATCGGCAACTACACCCACCTCCGCTCGCTGATGACATCTTTCTAATAACACCAAGCATTAGCCAAGCGGCACAAATGCTGGCTGACTTCGACCGAGAATGTGAAAAGATAGGTCTACAGCTGAATCTCAACAAAACTATGTTCATGAAAAATGAACTAGTTCCAGAGGCCCCATCACTCTCAATGGAACCGACATCTCTGAATGCAGCAGTTGTGTACCTAGGTTGAGAACTCAACATGATGAATGACCTAAAACCTGAGCTGCACAGGAGGAAGAGAGCGGCATGGAATGCCTTCAAAGGCATCGAAGAAATAGCTAGAAGGACAAAGAACCTCTGGCCTCGGGCACATGTTTTCGACTCCACTGTTCTCCCTGCATTAACATACGCCTCAGAGACCTGGGCCCTATGAAAGCAGGATGAGAATGCTGTTCAGGTCTCCTAGAGAGGAATCGAAAGAGCTATGCTAGGAATATCATGCCTCACTCAAGTGAGAGAAGGAATCCGGAGTTCTGACCTCTGTCGAAGATCAAGAATCAGGGATGCTGTCTTGTTTGCCAAGGCATCGAAAAGCAGATGGGCTGGTCATGTAATACGATTTGGAGATGACTGCTGGACTAGAGGCGCTACTAACTGGATCCCGTGGAATGTCAAAAGATCACGTGGCTGAACACCTACAAGATGGTCAGACATCTTCAAGACCCTGAATGAGCGGTTTGAGGCTCTTTGTATTCCTGAAGCAATTGGGTTCTATTGGATGCTATTGGGTTACACTGGCACGTGGTAGGGTCAAATGGAAATATTACTGGTGCCCGCTCAAGCAAATTGACGAATAACAGGATGTCAAGTGATCAAGTTCTGATGCATTGATTGTTTGATGTTAAACCAGATCCAATTATGGATACTGTGAAAGAGCAGGTAGACCCTGGAGACAGATGGTGCTTAGACAATCTATTTCAAAGTTTTATAGGAACAGGCATTGTCTTCAAGGGTTCATTAACAGCTAATGCTTGTCTAGATAGCCTTAAGACAAGGCCCCCCTTCCCAACTCCTCCACCTGAGTGTCCACTCATAAATGAAACTTACTTTCCCAAACAGCCCTTATAAACCCCTATCCCTAACCTGAGGAAAAGATTGGGTTCTGGGGACAAGAAGTCTACCATCTTCTCAGACTGCTTCTCAGATTGCTGCCAAGTAAAATCTTTTTTTTTTTTTTTTTTTGCATCAACCCTTGTTGTTTCTTGAATAACAGACCTTGAGCTTGGGTTTGGTAATAACAGAGCATGTGCTTTGAGGTGTTAGAGGCAGAGAGGGAAGAGAAGGAGAGGGTATAGGACAGGAAAGGGTAGGATAAGGAAGGGAATAGGAGAGTAAAGATCTCAGGAGATATAGCTATTAAGTTGGCTCTTGGAATCAGTAACTAGATTCAGGCTCAGATTTAAAAAAAAGAAAAAATTGAATACTACAGACTGGTAAAATATCTATTGGTAAATTATAGAAGTCTGATAACAAACCCAAAACTTCAAGAATGACAATTAAGATAAAAATCACTGATTGTTATAGTTAACTTTTAATTTTAGTCCTGTTATAAGTGTAACTACCTGTTTTAACGCAATCTGCATACTATAAAGTTGTAGTCTACTTCCAACAAAACCCTAACTTTAAACGAATTTTTAAGTAACACTTATCATAGAATCATTTAAAAGAGCACTCACGGGCCAGAGCGATAGCACAGCGGTAGGGCGTTTGCCTTGCACGCCGGGCCGACCTGGTTCCATCCCCCGCATCCCATATGGTTCCCCGAGCATCGCCAGGAGTAATTCCTGAGCACAGAGCCAGGCGTAACCCCTGGAGCATCGCGGGTGTGACCCAAAAAGAAAAAAAATCTAAGAGCACTCACATCTAGACTATGAGCTTTCATTGCAGTGTCCATTAAAGGAACTAGGAATCTGCAAATGTGGGGTTGGGGGAACCTCCAAGATGTGATCTGGCATCTATACTTACATACCCACCCTGGACACTGGAGGCCAGGCATGAAGGCTGAAGCTCATGGAAGCTGAAGCTGGAAGAAGGGGAACTCAAGAGTCTGGGATGCACAAATAATGGTGCGGGTGGAGGGTGGAGAGAGGAGGGCCATGGCATTGATGGAGGGAAGTGGACATCTGAAATCCAACAGGAAGTGTACGCCTAAAATCCAATCTTAATACTCTAATGGAAGGAGATGGAGAGGAGAAGCAGGAGGAGGCAGAGGAAGAAGAAAGAAAAAAGAGGAGGGAGATTTCCTGTCAAGGTATTTCTCCCCCAAAGGAAAAAAAGTTCAGAACATCTTGTCCATATAAACTGTCCCATCTCCACCCTTTATGTCCACACCATGGAAAACAATTTAAGAGGTTGGAAGCAGGAATATGGCTTCCTGGCTGAGCACCTAACTACCTAGTTAGTCGTAGTTTGAATCCGGGCACCAACCCACAGTACAGTGCTGTACTGCAACACATAAGAAAGCACCACTAGGGGCCAGAGCAATAGCACAGCAAGTAGGGCAATAGCACAGCGAGCAGGGCTTTTGCCTTGCATGCGGCTGACCTGGGTTTGATTCCTGGCATCCCATATGGTCCCCCACGCAATTCCAGGAGTAATTCCTGAGTATAGAGCTAGAAGTAAGCCCTAAGCATTGCTGGTTGTGATCCAAAAAAAAAAAAAAGCACTACAAGGGGCCAGAGTACAGTGGGTAGGGTGTTAACCTTGCACATGGATGATCTGGGTTCGATTCCCAACATTTCACATGGTCCTTAAGGAATAACCCCTGGGTATCACCAGGGGTGGCCCCAAAACAAAATACTTTTAAAAGGCACCATGAATAAGGATGCAACCCCTGTCTTTTCGAACCCAAGGGAAGGGAGGAAAGTAATTTCAAACATTTTCAAACAAAAGTCTAAAACATAACTAAAATATTATATTCTTACAAAGAAAGTCACAAATGGCACTACAATAGAAGTATTTAATGGATCAATAGATCTGGATACTCAGAACACATGCCTTTTGGGGAGAAACAGTGTCACAGAATAGCCTGGTGCCATCATAATAACCCAAAAGCACACAATTTCAAATGTCACAATATCAAACTGTGGATACTCCAAGAGATCCAAATCCTGAACATTTAAAATCCCCAAGACCACAATCCCCAACCACTGCCCCCCAAGTACAGGGCAGCAACTGGGCGGAAGATAGAGACATGAACACAGGAAATGGCCACCTTATACAACCACAAAGCAGTGACAACAACGTGAATATGAAAATGCATCTTGAAGAAGCTGCAGCAATGTGGGACCCCAGGTCTGATGCCAGAACTGCTGCATACAAACACCCAAAAAAAAAAAAAAAAAGGTTATCTGTCTGTATTATCATTCCAGGAATCTTTTTTTTTTTTTTTTTGCTTTTTGGGTCATACCCAGCAATGCGCAGAGGTTACACCTGACTCTGCACTCAGGAAATACTCATGGTAGTGCGTAGGGGACTATATGGGATGCTGGGAATCGAACCCGGTCATCTGCATGTGAGGCAAACACCCTACTACTGTGCTATCACTCCAGCTCCTCATTCCAGGAACTCTTGATGAATTCAAATTAAATTTTCATGAAGAAGCCAACTGAATTGCTGGCCATCTCAAAAATAAATTTGTATGCAGTGGGATACAAAAGATGCAAAGGTGTTGCAATTGATCACCAATATCGCTTTCTGCCAAATACATGCTCTGTGTACTCATGCATACAACATGCTTTTATTTTTGTTTATTTGTTTTTTGGGGCGTGATATTCCAATAACTCTTTTGATTCCTCTTTGGGATACCTGAATAGTGTTCTCATCCTAAGCTTTCGTAGGACCCAGGTCTCTGAGGCGTATGTTAATGCAGGGAGAACTGGTGGAGTCCAAAAGATGTGCCTGGAGCCGGAGGTTCTTTGTCCTTTTAGCTATTTCTTCGATGCTCTTGAAGGCAGTTAGTGGTCCTTCTGGGAGTTCTCTTCTTAAACTTTGTAGCCTTTTCTCCTCCTTACATGAGCTAGAATTTTGCATGAAGGAGACGGTGGTGTGGTCCAATCCTGTTTGGAATTTTGGGACAACAGCGGCATCCGTCATGCAAAACCGTCTATTGAATATGGTGTGGTCAGTTTCATTGTGGAACTGTCCACCAGGAGATTCCCATGTCCAACGTTTATTCAGCCTTCTGGAACTGTGAGTTCCCATGAGTGGTCTTGGTGACATGATGAACTCAGATAGTCTCTCACCCTGTTCGTTCCATTCTAGGCCATGGGTCCCGATGTGGAGTTCTTCTGCCGATCTTCTTGGTCCTATTTTGGCATTAAAATCACTGTCTATGATCTTGTAGAAGGTGTGATCTTCTTTATAGAACTCCTCCAGTTCTGTGTAGAATTTCTCAATTTCTTCTTCCTTGTACGTGGATGTTGGTGCATAGACAACGAAGCTAGAAACTGCTGGCAATGGGCCACATCTCTGCAAGTGTAATCATTCTATCCAGTTCATTAGGCATTCAAGTGAATCAATGCTCATGGCCAAGTTCGTGTTGATAAGGACACCGACACCACTGACGCCTCTTTTGTCTCATGTTCCGAGAAACTGTTCTTCTCTGATGTCAAAAAACAGTATGATGCAATTGATGCCTTCTCTTTTGTCGGTCAGACCAGTGATGTAGTACTTGATCTTTTGTGCTTCCACCATCTGGTCCTCAATATATGCTTCCGATGCTAGAGTACATGCATTAAAAAGTACAGACAGTCATTTTAGTCCTTCGTTTTGGCAGCCTAGTTTGGCCCTGAGGTTTTATCAGCCTCTCTTTGTTTGTCCTTCTTAGTGCTGCCGTATTAAGGGCTCTTTTTAGGGTCAGGGAACTAAACATTGTTATTACTCATTTTGGCATATCGAATACGCATTGGACAGCTTGCCAGGCTCTGCCTTGTGGACGGTTTACTCTCAGTAGCTTGCCGGGCTCTCTTAGAGGGATGGTAGAATATTCTTGGCAAATGGTAAATTTATCAGAAGTGTAGTATGCATCAGAACAGCTTTTAAAATTCAGATAAGGCAAGTGCCAACAGGACATGAGAGGTGGGAGCAGGTAAAGGCTTGCTCTGTTTGAATTTTGGGCCATAGCCAGCAGTGTTCTTGGGCTCTGTGCTCAGGAGTGATCCCTGGCAGTGCTCCAGAGAAGATGCGCAGAGTCAGGATGGAACCAGGTTTGGTTGCATGCAAGGCTAGTGCCTTAACCCTGTGCTCTATAGATGGAATCTGCTTGCTTGTTTTATATTCCCACTGAGCCGCATCCCTACCTGAGCAATGTATAAAGCCCTCTAGACAAATAGGATTATGTGTCTCTTGCTGGTATTCCTCACCAGTAATACAGAGATAAATCTTGACTTGCTCATTATTCTATTATAAGGTTCTTGGTATTTATTGGGGGAAGGGAGGGTTAGCCTGGGGGGCATAAGGGATTGGGAGGGTGGCTAGGGATATAGGGAGGATATGATACTTGCATTTCAGAGACTTAGGTTTGATCCCAGAGCACTGTATGGGCCCCCAGGCACTGCCAGGAGTGGTTTAAGAAAATGGAGTCAGGAGTACCTTCTACCTAGACATCTGGGTGTGGCCCCAAAACACAGAGAGAGTCAGATGAGCTAACTGGAGTAAGTATGAATTTATTTGATGAATTTAAACTTAGGTTTGATCTACATTGTTTGGTGCTGAAGATCTACCCCAGGACCTTACATATGCAAGTCTTGGCTTTGCCATGGAGTGGTTTATGTCCCCAGCTCTTAGGTCTTGTCTTTCTTGTTGTTGTAGATTTTGGGACACCTCTGGAGGTGCTCAGGGAATGTACCTGACTCTGTCCTCGGGTTGATCCAGCTGTATTCAAGGGAGTGCTTCTGGCACCAGGGGGTGAAACCAGGCCTCCTGTGTGCATGCACTCCCGGCCTTAGGTTTCATCTTTGCGGATGTTTTTATTCTAAAATGCAAAAACAAAATTTATAAAAGAGAATGATATCCTTTTGTAAATTCTACCATCTTAGCACATACTTTTTGAATACTCTTTGTTATCAGATTTGCTCCTGATAAGCCAGGAAATAGCACAGAGGACTCGCACATGCTTTGCACACGAGAACCCAGGCACTGCCTTTCTCCTGGTAGCACCGTGGGAGTGAGTCCCAGTGCCATCTACCCCACCTCTTCTCCCCCACAAAAAATTTCCTTTATAAACATTTTTTGGGGTCACACCCGGCAATGCTCAGGGGTTTCTCCTGGCTCTGCACTCAGGAATTACTCCTGGCGGTGCTCGGGGACCATATGGGATGCCGGGATCGAACCCTGGCCGGCATGGGCCGGCCTCGTGCAAGGCAAACGCCCTACCCCCTGGGTTATCGCCTCCGGCCCCCCTCCCTTTATAAACATTTTCATAATTAGGAAGTATCAGCACTCAGTTTACGCGGACTCTATAGCTGCTTCATAATTCCTTCTTTTTAGAATATATACATTTGGAGTTGTAGTGATCGTACAGCAGGTCGGGCATTTGCCTTGCACATGGTCTACCAGGTTTGATTCCCCGGCATCCCATTTAGCTCCCCGAGCACCACTAGGAGTAATTCCTGAGTGTAGATCGGAGTAGCCCCCTGAGCATTGCCCGTGTGGGCCCAAAACGACATACAAAACAAATCACCTTACCTTTAAAAATTCCATTTTGTTTTGGATTTTACTCCGAATTTTGGCACTATAATATTATTTTAAAAATGGTATTAATGAATTGGAATTTTGAGCATGTGTCCCTGATAAAATTAAGATAATTGAAAAACAAGCAACTATTTCATTCATCATTAGTGATTTTTAAAAAAAATTTAAGTTATACATTGAAAAACTCTTTAGTTTCACAGTTCTTGACTTTACCAATAATCCATATTTATTAAAAATTAGAAGGTTGTATAAGTTCTAGAATTGGTTACCTATTAGATAACTGACCTTAACTAGTACACCACTCTGCATTAATGCCAGACTTCTTGGTACTAGATTTAGGTGAAGTCTTACAGGCACTACTAGGTATTATTAGGAATGAAATAGGGGTTGTGATATCTGAAAGTTTAGTTATTGTTTGTACCAAAGATTCTTTGGGGTGGGCCGGAGCGATAGCCGAGCAGGTAGGGCGCTTGCCTTGCATGCGGCTGGCCCATGCCGGCCCGGGTTCGATCCCCGGCATCCCATATGGTCCCCTGAACACCGCCAGGAGTAATTCCTGAGTGCAGAGCCAGGAGAAACCCCTGAGCATTGCCGGGTGTAGCCCAAAAAGTTAAAAAAAAAACATTCTTTGGAGAAATGTCTTTTAGGTTCCACATAGAAGGAGATAGAAATGTAATCTAATTGTAAACAGTGAGCTACATTATTACAAATTTTGCAAATTTAACATTTATCTTATAAAGAAAGCATTCTCCATCTATTCTTGATTGTTTTTTAAAAACTTTATGGATTTTGAGTGTTGAAATTGTAGTGAGATAAATTCATCTCAGTGTTAAACTAAATATTGATTGAATTTGTTTTTATTCATTTTTAGAAAATCTACTTTCTTCAATGTATTAACTAATAGTCAGGCATCTGCAGAAAACTTCCCTTTCTGCACTATTGATCCAAATGAGAGCAGAGTACCTGTGCCAGATGAAAGGTTTGATTTTCTTTGCCAGTACCACAAACCAGCAAGGTAAGAGAATCTGTATGTTATTGTTTGATAGTATTATGTAGACAGAATAAATATATGTGAATTATATATATCAAATCATGTGGCAGTGTCTCCCCCACTTAATGTATGGTTTTGTTTGGGGGTGATTATAAGTAATATAAGATGTTTAGTGGACTTAAAGCACTTGTGGAGGGGCTGGAATGTATCACAGTGGGGAGGGTGTTTGCTTGCTTTTGACGGACTCAGATTTGATCCCTGACATCCCATATCGCCCTGAGCACCGCCAGGACTAATTTCTGAGTGCAGAGCCAGGAGTAACCCCCTGAGCATCGCTGGTGGCCACAAAAGCCAAAAAGCCAAAAAGCCAAAAAGCCAAAAAAAAAAAAAATTGTGAAGAACCATGATGCTGCCTACTCACATGTGAGGGAAGAAAATGATGATGATTAACGAAGGACATAGCCAAAGACAACACTGTACTTAGTTTTACTATCTGGGCAGTATGAAGTAGGGGAAATACTTTGTATGAGTCTTGCTCATTCATGTAAATTATATAGAAAAATCACAAACTGGGGCCGGAGGCGATAGCCCAGCGGGTAGGGTATTTGCCTTGCACGTGGCCGGCCCATGCTGGCCCAGGTTCGATCCCTGGCATCCCATATGGTCCCCGAGCACCGCCAGGAGTAATTCCTGAGTGCAGAGCCAGGAGAAACCCCTGAGCGTTGTTGGGTATGACCCCAAAAAAATGTTTATAAAGAGAAAAGATAAAAAAAATCACAAACTGTTTGGTTATCTCTGAATAATTATATTTTCAGGTAATTTTTTCCCTTTATTAATGCTTGACGTTTTTATGTCAAACATGTATATCCTATCTTTAGGAAAAATAAGTAAAACTTTATTATTAGGAGGAATATAAGAGAAGGTCTTTCATTAAAGAAGATTCAGACAGTATGGAAATGTATAAAGGAGTAAAGTCACTATACTTCCTTTACTTTGAAACAGCTTATATAAATATTTTAAAATGATCTTCCATACATCTGTGGAATGTATGGAAAGTGCTTTAAGTCCACTAAATTTACTTAGAGTTGCAATTTTTTAGCTTGAGTATTAATGCTCTATAGATTAAAAAAATCAGCTAATTTAATTTTAAATGCTACAGTTATATTATTCATAATTAATAATTGATAAGTATTATGTATTCCTTTTGATTTATTACTTTGAATATGCTGATAAGTCTCAAGTTTCTATTTCCAGTCTGAACTTTGCCAACTCCAGACATACCCAGTTGCCTTTTGATACTGACTGGATACCTCAGACTGGTCTTGACTTCACCCCTGTCTTGTGCCAAATTTGTTTTTTCTCAAACTTCTTAGTAGCAAACACTGTTTTACAAATTGCCTAGTAAACACTGTTTTAAGTCTAGTCTTGTAAACACTGTTTTGTAAAGACCAGCATTAACTTTGATTTCTCTTTTCTCACCCCTGCATCCCCAAATCTAGCCATTCTATCAGTCCTTTACAAAATACATGTTCATTCATTTCTCCAATTTTTATCACTTAATTTTAGCATCCATTGAGTATTTTATTAGTGAATGAATTAATACTCTGAATATTGACACATAATGTCGGTGTGAGTCCATCTTCGTTTATTGCTGTTCTGTTATAAGGAGAGTTCTCATCTTCATTTACCTTTTTATATATTTACTCTTTTTAGTGTTATTCAGTTGGTTATAACCTGTTGTAGTCACTTGGTATAGCTCAAATGATGTCCCTCAGATTGACTTAATGACTTCCTCTAACTGAATTCTGTAGTTTTTAAAAATAACTTAATTGGGGCTAGAAACAGTAGTACAGAGCATAGGGTATTTGCCTTGCATGCAGCTGACCTAGATTCAATACCTGGCACTCTGTGATAGATGAGCTCACCAGGAGTGAAGTCTGAACAGAGCCAGAAGATAGCCATAAGCATTGCCAGATGTGGTCCCAAAACAAAACCAAAGAAAAATAACAACAAAAACAAATTATAGTCCACCTAGACTTCTCTGTGTCTTTCAGTTTAAGTTGCAAACAGTATGCTGCACCAGACTAATTCTTCAGTTCATATTACAGACACATACTTGCATAACCATGTATTTACAGTATTTGATTATTTAATCAAAATCATGGTGCTTGCATCTACCCAATATTGCTATCTTAATCAGAGATTTTTTCTCCAGTTGTCTTAGGAATATGCTTTATGAAAGGTCTGAGATCTAAAGTGAGATAATGTGTTTATTCAGTTTTTTAATCCCATTAGTCATCTTTAATATGAAGCAGTTTCTTCTTAGTTTAGCCATATAACATGTTTTTCATTTTTAAGGCTGTAAGCTAGTAAATTGTTGGCTGGCCATCAGTTTAGTTTTGTCTGATGCTTTCTCCTGATGTATGCACTTTAGCCATCTCATGGTTGTGATGCTGAATTTTTTTGCAGTTCATTGGATAAAATAATATTATTTGGTTAATGACGTCTTTGCTGGATTTCTCTGCTGTAAAATTAATTATGTTGTACTTGCTAATTAATAAGTTATATATGTATGTAAATATCCATTTCCTCATTACTTTTTTTTTCTTTTTTGAGTCACACCTGGCCGCTCAGGGGTTACTCCTGGCTCTTCACTGTAATTCCTGGTTTCAGGAATTACTCCTGGCGATGCTTTGGGGACATATGGAATGCCGGGGATTGAACTCGGGTCAGCTGCGTGCAAGGCAAACGCGCTACCCGCTGTGCTATCGCTCCGGCCCCTCCTCATTGCATCTTTATCCATCAGATTATCATTCTTTTGAATTAATAAAGTTAATGTTTTATTTATTCCATCATTATTTATAGTTTTATGAATCACCATCCTAATGTAGTATAGAATGTTTATTTACCCATGTTTGTTTATGTTAGTATGGGTTAATGGTTTTACTTATAGAGTTGCTATTTTTTTTTTTTTTGCTTGTTTTTGGAGTTACATCCAGTGGTGCTTGGGTGACCATATGGTACCAGGGATTGAACCTGGGACTCCTGCAGTCCTCTGAGCCATCTCCCTGATCCTAGAATTGTAGTCTATTAATAAATAGTATTATTTATTGTCCAACTGGTTTCTGCCTTTTTCCTTTGATATATCCTAGTCATTTGTAGAGCATTTCCTTGCTTTATGGTATAACAGCATAATCCAGATTCATTTGCTATTTCTCCCATGTCATCCTTGGAGTTCGTTCCCTGAGTTCTGTCCCTTCTATTTATATAAACGTGTGTGTGTGTGTGTGTGTGTGTGTGTGTGTGTGTGTGTGTGTGTGTGTGTGTTTATTCATTCACATGGCGATGATCAGGGGTTATTCCTGGCTCTGCACTCAGGAATTACTGTTGATGATGCTTGGGGACCTAATGGGGTGCCAGGGATTGAACTCGGGTTGGCTATGTGCAAGGCAAATGCCCTACTGTTGTACTAGTACTTTAGCCTCTCAGCCACCAATCTTAATATCTGTATCTGTAAGCTACCTTCATGTGTCTTTTCCAGTTAGTATTTTCATATCTCTTACTCTCTCTTACTCTCTTACTCTCTTTCTCTCTTTCTCCATATACACACCACACATATGTACAAACATACAAACATATGTATATCCTTGTATATTTCTGTCATATGGTGTTCAAATTAGCTTTATTTACTTATGCATTTAAGTCTCCATTTCTACATGACCTGGTCATTGTAACTGGATTTCTAACATGTGTGATTGTGCTTTTACTTTAAATTAAGTGAAGATTGGTAGAGGTGAAGATTGTTTTATATATACATTTAATTCTGTAGCTGATTTCTGTTTCACATCATCACATACATTTTGTGGCTATATACCATACTGGTCCACACATATAATGTTTGGGTAGATTTATTACTTGGTGAGGGGGGGCGCTACCCCTCAGTTTTCCCTCAGGAAACTGGGTGCCTCTCCACGTGACTTTAGACGCAGTGCTTAGGCCACTGCAATAGTTTTCTTTTTTTTTTTTTTTTTTTGCTTTTTTTTGGGTCACACCCGGCAATGCTCAGGGGCTACTCCTGGCTCTGCACTCAGGAATTACTCCTGGCGGTGCTCGGGGACCATATGGGATGCCGGGGATCGAACCCAGGCCGGCATGAGCCGGCCGCTTGCAAGGCAAACGCCCTACCCGCTGGGCTATCTCTCCTGGCCCTGCAATAGTTTTCTTAATCTGCTCAGAGTGACTTGATTAGTTAGGTGATTTCTAATTTATCTTTTTGATACTTGTTGATTAAATCTTTAGTGATAATCTGCTGCATATCATTCTAGAGAGAAAATAATGCATGTTAATGATTATGGAAATTTATTTGGCTAATAAGCAGGCTGTTAGTGCTATTTTATAGTAAAATTATGCTTTGTTTTTTAGCAAAATCCCTGCGTTTCTAAATGTGGTGGATATTGCTGGCCTTGTGAAAGGTGCTCATAGTGGACAAGGCCTTGGAAATGCCTTTTTTATCTCATATTAGTGCCTGTGATGGAATTTTTCATCTTACCCGTAAGTATGGCTTAAGTGATTGATTTTTATTATGATCATTGTTTTCTTTCTATTATGCCCAATAAAATTGCAAATGACTGATAATAGAAGGCTTGTTTTGCTTCACAAGATGATTATGAATTGCATCTGTTCACTGAGTCTTTAATGTTATTTAGTATCTTCTCCATATGTTGAGGTTTATTCCATAGCAAGTACATGCTGTGCTGATACTATAGTCCAGTTGAATTTTATCTCTTGTTCTGGATTAGGTCCTTTGAGAAGTTTTCTACACAGAAGCAATATAGATATTATTTCGTAAAGGCATTCTTGAAATTTTATTTGTGGAACTTTTCTGCTTTCTTGCTTTTCCTTGTACTGAGAAGGCAGAATTCTTAGAAGAGAGGATTCCATTGTTTCAGAGAGAATGGCAACCTGCTTATTAGAGAAGTAAGGATTAAGCAGAAACTATATCAGCTAGCCCTTGGTGGAAAAAGGGATATAAAACAGTGACAAAATAGGTGTAACTTTGTTCCTTTGACTATAAAATTGAGTCAGGAATTGAATAAATATTTGACAGATGGAAAGGTTTAGACTAAGACTCAGATTGAATTTACACTTTGTGATAACAGTATTTGTGATAACAGTAACACTTTGTGATAATGGTCGCCAACTAAACCACCTCTGCTTTGCTGATGAATCATTCTAATAACAACAAACATTAGTCAAGTGGCACAAATGCGGACTGACTTCGACTGAGAATGTGGAAAGATAGGTCTACAGCTGAATCTCAGCAAAACTATGTTCATGAAAATGAACTAGTTCTAGAGGCCCCATTCACTCTCCATGGAACAAACATCTCTGAATGCAGCAGTTCTGTGTACCTAGGTTGGGAAGTCAACATGATGAGCGACCTAAAACTTGAGCTGCGCAGGAGGAAGAGAGCAGCATGGAATGCCTTCAAAAGCATCAAATAAATAGCTAAAACGACAAAGAACCTCCGGCTCCGGGCACACCTCTTCACCTCCACTGTTCTCCCTGCATTAACATACGCCTCAGAGACCTGGGCCCTATGAACGCAGGGATGAGAATGCTACACGGGTCTCCCAAAGAGGAATCGAAAGAGCTATGCTTGGAATATCACGCCTCACTCAAGTGAAAGAAGGAATTCGGAGTTCCGACCTCTGTCGCTGTTCCAGAGTCAGGGACGCTGTCTTGTTTGCCAAGGCATAGAAAATCAGATTGGCTGGACATGTAATGCGATTTGGAGATGACCGGTGGACTAGAGCCGTTACCGACTGGATTCCACAGGATTCAAAAGATCACGTGGCCGCCCACCTACAAGATGGTCAGACTTCTTCGTCAAGATCCTGAACGAACGGTTTGCGGCTCTTTGTATTCCTGAAGCAACCAGATGCCACTGGGCTACACTGGCATGTGATAGGGTCAAATGGAAATATTACTGGTGTCCGCTCGAGCAGATCGAAGAATAACGGGATGTCAAGTGATCAAGTGATCAAGTGATAACAGTATTATGATGGTAAGATTAATTCAGACATAACTGAAGGTAAGGGTGGAGCCATGCTGTATAGTCCAAGTGTTTTTGTTTGTTATTGGTCTTAAGGTCTTAAACTAAATGTCTATAGTTACTGAGAATGAGAATTCAGAAAATGTTACCCTGATTTAACACAGCAATGTTTACTTTATATTGTCACTTGAACACTTGTATCAGTTTAAAAATGGTATTTGGAACCAGAGTGATAGCACAGCAGGTAGGGCATTTGCCTTGCATGTGGCCAACCGGGTTTGATCCTCGGCATCCCATATGGTCCCCAAGCACTGCCAGGAGTAATTCCTGAGTACCAAGCCAGGAGTAACCCCTGAGCATTGCTGGTTGTGATCCAAAAAAATGGAAAAAAAAAAAAAAAAAAGACCAGTATATGGCTCAAAAATTTATTTATGTAGTAATTCATTTTTGTGTTATTTTACAAAAGGTTTTTTTTTTTTTTGTTTTGTTTTTTGGGGTCACACCCGGCAATGCTCAGGGGTTTCTCCTGCTCTGCACTCAGGAATTACTCCTGGCGGTGCTCGGGGACCATATGGGATGCCGGGATCGAACCTGCCGGCACTAGGCCGGCCGTGCAAGGCAAATGCCCTACCCGGCTGGGCTATCGCCCGGCCCCACAAAAGGTATTTTGAGAAATGCTGATTTAAGTAGCTTCAGCTTGTGTGACTATGAGAACTTCTGCAAGCGCTTATAATGCTGGCAAAGACTGGTTATTGGGGAAATACAGTTATGGGAAGCCTTGCTTTGGGGATTGCTGCTTACTTTTAGACATACAATTGCAAGATGCTCATGTCGAGTTTTGGTTCTACAGTGTTCCAACATCCATTCCTCACCCGAACCCATCTCCCATCACCAATGCCCCCACATCTCTCCCCTCTTCCCACACCTCAACTGCTTGACAGGTTCTGTATGTCTTTTCTCTCCTCTCTATCTCCCCTCCCGCCTACCTTTCCTACACATCGTAGAATGCAGTACATCAGAGAACATAACTGTTTCCACTAGTTTGATGGACCGTGCGGCCGTAAGCGGCCGTGCAACTTAGGGGCCTCATGGTCAACGTCCAGACAGTGAATATGGTGGCCAATGTGATGGGCGAGTCTCATCCGGCTGCTTCTGGGACCCCCAGAGGTGATGGGCCCACTCCCAAAACCCATCTGTCCACCTGGGGGCCCATGGACAGCTGAGCCTGGGGAGAGCCGAGTTCCAGATTGCTGCTTTTTTATTGGCTGTCTTGTGTTTTGTCCCCCTACACCATCTACACATACATATTCTGGGGGCTCACGTAAAAGGTTTCAAGAAGTGGAGAGAATTAAGTATGATTTCTGGGCTTTTTAGCTAGGCTGATTGAATGAACCTTGATGCCATTTACTTATAATATAGAAAGTACAGTAGGTCTTGGGAAAGAGTTGATGAGTTCATTTTGGGACAGTTTTGGTGTACTTTATTCATGCAGATGGGAGGGTCTTTAAGTAGGTAGGATTGATAAATGGTTGGTGGGTGAATGGGGGCAGGAGAACTGAAAGGCTCGGGTGTGAGAGTGATGGATTTAAAGGTTGGTACTCAAAGTAGGATAGAGACAGGAGAGGACCAAAAAGTGGAATGCACCTGGATATCATGGTTCCTCATGAGATTCAGCAGCAGGTGTGGGGGAAAGGCAGGTGTGAGGTTAGAGCAGGATACTCAATTTAAGATTTTTAGTAAGGGTTAAGATTTAGAGTTAGGGTTTAGAGCAATTATTATGATAGTAAGCTCCTGATAATAGTGACACTTACCCAACAAGTTAAAAAAGAAATTTATAATAAATCAGATCCAAACAAGGGGAGAAGGTATAACAGATTCCACAGACGTGACAAGATTATTTAGTGTGATCAACTTTTACCACTAAATTGGAGAACATTAAAGAAATGGATGAATTATTTTAAATCATACAACCTCCCGAGACTGAGGGAAGTAACAGACTCGAACATAACAACAATTACTAGTAAAGAATTTGAGACAGTAATTTCAAAATCTCCCTTAAAACAAAAGCTTAGTTCCATATGAATTTCCTAGTGAGTTCTGCTGAATCTTTAGTGATTCTTATTAGCCATGTTCTTGAAGTTTTCCCAGAAAATGGGGGAAAAACAAACAGTAAAGAACCAGGAGCCCTTCCTAATTCCTTTTGTAATGACAACATTAGCCTAATACCAAAAACAGAGGTCTGGGGATTGTGGCTGTATGATAGAGGAATTGCCCTGCATGTAGGAGGCCTGAGCTTGATCCTCAGTAAATAAGGACAGTATTGAAAATGAAAGTTTCCAACCAGTACCCATGATGAACAGAGATGCAAAGATAATCAAGAAAATCTTACTGAACTGATTTTAACAATGCATCAAAAAGAATCACACTATGAACAAAGGGGATTATTTTGGGGTGCATATATGGTTAAATATAGGCAGATTACTTAAGGTGAATATACCACATGAACAGAAGGGCAGATAATGCAGCAGTTATGTGTACCTAGGTAGATAAGTCAACATGATGAACGACCTAAAACCTGAGCTGCGCAGGAGGAAGAGAGCAGCATGGAATGCCTTCAAAGGCATCGAATAAATAGCTAAAAAGACAAAGAACTCTGGCTCGGGCACATCTCTTTGACTCCACCGTTCTCCCTGCATGAACATACGTCTCAGAGACCTGGGCCCTACGAAAGCAGGATGAGAATGCTATTCGGGTCTCCCAGAGAGGAATCGAAAGAGCTATGCTTGGAATATCACGCCTCACTCAAGTGAGAGAAGGAATCGGAGTTCTGACCTGTTCCAGAATCAGGGATGCTGTCTCGTTTGCCAAGGCATCGAAAATCAGATGGGCTGGACATGTAATGCGATTTGGAGACGACCACTGGACTAGAGCCATTACCGACTGGATCCCACGGATGTCAAAAGATCACGTGGCCTCCCACCTACAAGATGGTCAGACTTCCTTGTCAAGACCCTGAAGGAACGGTTTGAGGCTCTTCATATTCCTGAATCAACCAGATGCCACTGGGCTACATTGGCATGTGATAGGGTCCAATGGAAATGTTACTGGTGTCCGCTCGAGCAAATCGATGAATAACGGGATTCAAGTGATCAAACACCGTTCAGATGTACCTTATCGTGCACAACCACCAGAAAAGTGCAGATAACTCCTCACTACATCGAGTTCGATCTTCCCATCTTTACTCCCCATTTCCTCTTAGAACCTGAGTTATTCTCCTACTCAGAGTAATCACTATTCTGACCAAGTATCATTGACTAGTTTTTTTCTTGAACTTCACATAGGGCTTACCCTGGCTGGGTGCTCGGGAATCACTTCTGGCAGTGCTGGGGAATCACATGTATGGGATGCTAGGGATCAAACCTGGGTTGGACTTTTGCAAGGAGCGCCCTACCCACTGTGCTATCACTCCAGCCTGTGTGTTATATATTCTTTAGTGCCTCCTTCCTTCTAATGAAAAGTGTCTGTGAGATCCATCCCTATTGTGTGTCATTATTGAGAATTTGTATTTCTGTTAAGTCAGTAATTTGAATTTTATCCATGTTGAGGTTGATGTGGTAGATGATGTCACTTAGTTAACAGAGTTAGCCCTTCAGCAGCTGCATATCAACACACTGAATGATTTTGAGTCGGAGGAAGTTTGGGGCCAAAGAGCAGCCAAAAGTTTTTTCTGTAGTATTTCATGGAGTGAGTAATGAGGACTAGATTTCAGAAAACTTGTCAATGGCAGTTGAGTGGAGAAGCAAAATGAGAGACTTTGCAGAGAAGGGTTAGGACCTAAGACAGGCTTTTCACATCTCCAGAAAACTTGAATTGTCTTTAAATGAAGCTATTTGCCAGAGAATTAATACAGTATAATAGGGAGATAACACCATGTATGTTATGGGCAACAAATTCTTCTAAGACTCTTACCTGTAGTACTTTGCAATAATGGCATTTATTTAGAGAAAAATTTTCCCTAGGCATTAGTGAACCACTGTGACTTTTAAAAAAAAATCAATTTTTAGAAGCAGTTATAACATC
>JAJIBD010002110.1:0-29025 GCA_021461705.1 Cryptotis parvus | reverse complement strand
TAAGTTAAACAAGACTGCCCCTCTTATGGTAAAAACAAATCACCACCATAGAATGCATACTGCTCTCTCCACACACCAGAAAATATAAATTTCCTCTTGAACAGAAGAGTAATCCATATAGCATTTTAAAATAAAGCTTAACTGAGTGATAAGTAAAAATTATAACTTTTAAAACACTCCCCATTTAAAAAAATGATTCAACACTGAATTATAATCATCTTCAGCAATTCATGACTGTTTCCAGAATTTAAAGGCAATTGAAATAATCCTTTAATAGGGTATTTCATTCAAGGTAATTTATTTCACACTTTTCTTGCCTTACATAGCAACTGACACTGGTGAGTCTGTTCATATATTCATTCATAGAGAATATATCTAAAGAAGACTTGCCAGGAATTTCAATAATTTTCCGCTAGTCTTTCCATTTTTTCTTCTGTTTTGTTTTACTTCTTGACACATTTTACACCTGTGTTGAATCAGAGAGCCAGTTTCTAGGCAGAAACACATACATCCTTGTCAATGCGGGTAGTTGGGGGTCCCCTCGTGCTTGAGGACAAGGTGGCATCCCTTGAGTTTCAGTTCCTGTCTGGGGGAGCGCCGCGGGGTCCCCGACAGCGTCAGGAAGCGAGTTCCTTCTCACCAAGCCATCGGGAAATGGATGAAGACTCAGGAACTGCATGTAGTTTTGGAATGCGGGGTTTACTATCACAGGTTCCAACATACAATCCAAGAGCAGGGAAAACCTCTGGACTCTGTTCTATTAGCCAGGCCCAGCCAGGTGTAGACCAAGATGGCTGCCACCACTGCTGAGGCCCAACAGAGAATGGAGGAGACCGGAGAAGCAAAACACCACGGAAGCCGTAATGGCAAAAAGTGGAAAAAAAAGAGGAGTGGATTCTTTCTTCTTGCAGCTTATTTTATAGCTAGAATCCGCCAAACTTCCCAGCCTAGTCCATTCTGGGCTGGACTATCTAGAGATGAAAACAGGAAAATAGCTCTATAGAATGTAGCAACTTCAAGACCATCTGGTTGTTTACAAGGACCCCAGAGCTAACTGAAAGCCTCCTAGCAGAGCTGGGAGAAGCTAGGTGCTAAATGTAACTTCCCTGGCAGGAAGGGGATCAAATGCCCTCAGGTACTTTCTCCCAGCACCTCACCTAATATCTTGAGCCAAGATCTGCCTGGCCACCTTTATAGGGTAGAGAAGGGTTTCTGAGATGGCATGTCTCTATTACCAAAGACTAATATAAGCCAGTTAAATATTTCTCCAAGCCTTCACAAGAGTCTCGTCTACTTCATGGTAGTTTCTGTATTTTAGCTGCTTTGAGCTATCTATGGGCGCTGGGCTTGCTTGCTTGGAGGCAAACAGCATTTTTTCTCTGGTCTACTTACTTTGAGATCCAACGGCCAGGCAAATATGCTGGTAAGATCTAGTTAGTCCCATGATGATTGTGGTAGCATGAGAGAATATTGAGACCAGCCAGTACTGAATACATGGTCAGATAAGACTGCCACATTCAGACTACCCCCCTATCTATGAAGTGACCTGCAGGAGGCAATCCAGGGCAGATGCAGTGGCCTAGGCTTTTAGGTGTCCCACAAGTTCTCACCCCTATTAAATGACCATTCAGAAAGGAAAATGAGTCTGCTCAGCGCCTGAAAACAAACTTTATACTGATACTTCTCCACAAAATCAATAAAGCACCACCTTCAAAACTTTGCAAAATGGGGGTCAACCATTAGAAGAAAATATTGAGAGACAATTGAAGACCACTCCATGAAATGCTGCCTCACCAGTGCTTGATGACAGTCTCTGGTACAAACATAGGTATGCTGTATCCCTGAACCAAGGAGAGACACAGAAGAATTGGATTTTGTAAAACAATTCATTTATTCATTAGTTTGCATTTACTCCCCTCTCCTCTACTAATAGGAGTCATCTGAGCAAAAATTACCTAGGTTTAATAACTCTCAAGGCAATTTAAATAAATGTAAAATAAAAATTCTAAGTATTGATCAGGAGGCAATGTGTCACTTAGTTTAATTGAAACTTATTATCTTTTTTAGTAGTCCGGAAAATAAGAAGGTATTTTACAAGAAGAGTTATGGGTTTAATGAACTATGGAACATTCTTGTTGGGCTGCAGTCCCTGACTAATATAACAATAATAAAACAGACAGTTCTCTGCCCTGCCAGACCCAGAAGAGGGGGAGATAACTATAAACATGTAAACAAAGAAATGAAGCAATTTCAAATAGAGTAAGTGCAATGAGGACAATAAAACAGAGTAATAGGATAAGAGTTGAGCAGAGAGAAAGACTGTAGATCAGTGCTGCAGTCAAGACCAGGAGAGAGCACTTCTGGTCACAAAAGACGAGAGAAGCTGGGTTCCAGAATCAAACAGTGTCAAGAATGATAACTGCTATGGGAGCAGGGGGAGGGGCGGTGGGAGGAACAAGGTGAATCAAAGAACTATATTGGTTAATGGGTAGGGTGTTTGCCTTGCACGCAGCCGACCCGAAGTTTGATCCCCGCATCTCACATGGTCCGCCAAGCACCGCCAGGTGTAATTCCTGAGCAAAGAGCCAGGAGTAACCACTAAGCATCCTTGGTGTGACCCCTCCCCAAAAAAAAGAACTGTGCATTGGTGAGGCAATACTTTTAGAAGGGCGGGAGAGCTGGACTCAGGTGTGTAGAAGGTCAAATAAAGGTGTGATTGTAGAGGTGGAAATATGCATCTTGAGGAAAAGTCTGCGCCTAAGATAAACTATTGGGTAGGGCAGGTCTCACCTAAAGGGTGGGAGGAACTGTCTAGGACGGTCATGTCAATGCTCTCAAGGAGGAAACAGGTAAGCAAATAATTACATAAGCCATTTCAGATTATAATCAATGTTACAAAGGGCATGAGCAAGATGATGTGGTAGGGAGTCATTTACTTTAGGGTTTCCAATTACTAATCACCAGGGCCCTGAGCGATAGCACAGAGGTAGGGCATTTGCTTTGCATTCAGCCGACCCATGTCCGTTCCCAGCATCCCATATGGTTCCAGAGCATGGCCAGGGAGTAAATCCTGAGTGCGGAACCAGGAGTAACCCTGAGCATCACTGGGTGTGACCCAAAAAAGCAATGAATGAATGAATGAATGAATGAATGAATGAATGAATGAATAAGTAAATATGAATTACCAGTCGTACATGAAAACGTTTGCGAAAATGTGTTCATATGTTCTCTTGAGAAGACCCACTTTGAGAGAAATATGGAATTAGCTACATCGTTAAACATAAGAAAACAGGTAATGAAAGAACATTTTGTCAATCAAAGATCACCATAATTGAGTAGTTTAACACCCAAATTAAGCATCTGTTTTCCTCAGTGTTGCCCAGCCCGGCCACCCTCTTACTTCAAGCCTTTCCTGCAGAACAAACGTCAGAGAGACAGCTCTCTGGGCCTGCTCTTGTCTCTCCACAGAGATAGCTCTCTGGGCCTGCTCTTGTCTCTCCACAGAGACAGCTCTCTGGGCCTGCTCTTGTCAGGCCAGCTCAATATTACATTCTGAGTCTCACAGTTTTCAGAAGTCCATTCCCACAAGATCTTTTTCAAATATATTGATCAACAAATCACACACTATAACACTATCAAAACAAAATGTGTGATGGGTATATCATAGTGTAATGCCAGTAGATGCCAACAGAATGTTCTTTCCCCAAATATTCACCAGCTGTATATTGAAATATTGGTGTTCAGAAGATCATGATAAGCCTCAAAGGTTGTTTTCTGATACTAGAAATTTCAGGCCATCTTCTAGACAACAGGAAATCATACAATATTTACTGAGTATACTATATATACACACATATACAATAGATACATTATCTTATTATTTTTCAAAAAACAACCTGATGAAGCTTTATCTTTATCACTTGAAAAGTGGTATTTAAAGCCAGATAATCTGACATGATAAATGATTTCAAAAACAAATAGAAAAAAATTTGAATTAGATTTCCAAAGGAAAATAAGAATTAAATTAAAAAAAAAACAAACAAACCTCCAAATCTATTAAATGTGAACTGGTGAAATATCAAACCAATGAAGAGCTAATTGGTCTAGATCAGCATTTTGCAATGGGTGTAGGGATCATATGACCCCTAGAAGGCCCCCAAGATATTCTTAAAGGCCACAGAGGAAATCACATAAACCGAAGACTATGAGGCTAAGGGATTAACAGGTAGGACTGGGGAGTCATGAGACTAGAGGGCATGAAACCTCGAGGGGTCAATGGATAAGAGAGGGAACATGGGACAGAAACAGGATTGATAGAGGGACAATGTTTAGAAGAAGGTTGAGAAACACCGGTCTAGTTTATAAAACCATTGATTCCTCAGTTTTATTTTCCATGTAAGGTGTTGTTTTTAGGATTCATAAAAACCCTTGTGGTGACAAACCACAAATGCTTTAGTAGCTTCCCTCATGATCTTCACAATGATGGCGCTACATTGAGATCTAGACCGTAGCAGTTTCTGCACGGTTTAAAGCTCATTATTAGGGAGCAGTAAATGTTTTTAAGTCAGTCAACAAACCTTTCCTTAGCATGGCTGGAGGAGGAAGTCTGGGTTAGATGAAGCAGATACCTCTAAGAGGAGTGACCAAGCATTGTTGGAAGATGACATGGAAAAGAGCACACGTTTTGGAGTAAAAAAAAAATCATCTTCTAATTTGGTAAAATGTGAATAATGAGTTTTTGTCTATGAGATTATTATATGATATATGGAAGATACTTATCTTCTATGGTATATGGAAGGTACTTGTCACTAGGACACGTAGTCTAGTGGGAGCACTGAGGATATAAACACGTGAGCTCCAGTCACTCTTTCTGTGAATTGGCCATCTGGGGTCTTTGAATTCACCACCCCTTTGAGAAAGAACAATCCTTGAGGGGGCTGGAGTGATAGTCCAGCGGGTAGGGTGTTTGCCTTGATCGAGACCCAGCCAGACCCGGGTTCGATCCCCAGCATCCCATATGCTCCCCAGAGCAATGCCAGGAGGTAATTCCTGAGTGCAGAGCCAGGAGTAATCCCTGAGATTGCTGGGTGTGACCCAAAACAAAAACAAAACAAAACCAAAAGAACAGTCCTTGAGATAGGAGAGAAGAAGGGGAGAGAGTTTGTGCTTGAGCTGGATCCATGGCAAAAAAGAAAGACAAAGAGAGGGGAAAAGAGAATATGATGGGGTGGCTGCAAGAGGACGCCTAGATATTAAAATACAGAGGTGTCCTACAGTGGAAAGTGACAGACTAAACTGGTCAATTTCTAGCACAGAGTTAGAGAGACTTCGGCCAGTGACTTCCCTTCTTGGTTGTCTTTTTCTTAGCTATGTTAGGGAGAGAACATACATGATTTCTAAGACCATGTCCAGATCTGACCATCTAAAAATTATTAATGGCAAGAATGCATTCAAATGAGAAGAATCAACTGTATTAAAGACTAATGAGGGGATAAGTTCATTTTTCATGCATGTGCACTTGACACATCCAGTCCTTAATTCTCCAGGCACCATTCCCAGAACCCACTTAGTAAGAAGTGTGGATTAGTCTGGTCTGCCACATACCATTCAGGCGCTGGCCCTTGAGGGATGGTAAAGCTTAGTGGTTGGCAGTCACATCTTGGAATCAGGCAGACCACTTGTAGAACATGTGAGAAATTATTTTCTTGGGTAAATTTTATGAAGTGAAATTTAATGGCACTGGTCCAATAGAGTTATTATGGGATTAAATGAACATAGCTCTAATTCAGGAAGGATTAGCATTCTTAAACATTCTTTGGGTTAGCAAAGTTATTACTGTCCCTATTCCAATGTTAAATGATCTCTTGTGATTCAAACAGCAGATTCACCTATGGTAAATATGTCTTAGAATTAGCTATGATTCGAGTGGTAATCAAACCATTTATTAGTTTTGTCATTTTTCTTTGGTCCCCATGCACAGTTTTGGGGTGGGGGTTGTTGGGTGCCATTTGTGCTGGACTCCGCCCACTGCCACGTTGCCTTCCCGCCGCATGCACAGGGCCCCTGTGTCCCGTGCATGCGAGAGTCCCTGGCATGGTGTGATTGGGCTTTGTCCAATCAGGGCATGTTTCGCCAGCTCGATGAGCTCGCATAACCTGCACCGGCCAATGGGAAGTGGACACGCCGACTCGCACTCATTTGTGCCAGCCAATGGGAAACAGACACGCCGAATAACACTGTATAAAAGCAGCTTGCACAAAGGGTCGGGGTCCTTTTCGCCATCATAAGTATCAAACTAAAAGAGCTCCAGTAAAGCGTGTTCTGAGAAGAATCCTGTTGTGGTCGCTCTTCACCGCTGGCGGTCGAGGGCCCCCACAGGGGTGAGATTCTCCTCCTGCTTCACTGCTTGGGGTCACTCCCAGCTGTGCTCAGAACAACATGTGGGTCAAGGATTAGAGCCAGGGCTCCTAGGTGTAAAGCACATGCTCCAACCATTCGAGCTGCCTTGCTGGTCTTTATCTGTCTTAACCTAATATTACCTGTTTGTAAAAATGAGTCAAATGCTATCTGTCTCTAGGACTATGGTGGCGTTATCATATCTATTCCAGGCACTTAATTTAACCTTTTAAATAAAATTATTTTGCTTTCACCTAATACTCAAATAAATCCTTAGTGTTCTCAGAATTGATATTGTGGTGAGGTTTTGCTCCAGGTAAGCTGAAATTTTACTCCCAAAATAAAATGTATTTCTTTCTGAGATTTTGTCCCTTCTCAGACCTTCCACCTGCTGTGAATTCTATTCTGTTCTGCTCCCAGGCCATGTTAACCTGGACTGAAATGATTTCCTTTTTAGAAGAGGGATTGGGGAAAAGTAGAAGGAGCGAGTCAAGGCTTCAACCATAGCATCTTTCAGAGCCCAAGGAGGACAGAACCTTTTCTCTTGCACAGCAGAGCATTGATGAGGTAGCTCTCACTTGCCTACTGGGTTTCACTGGGGTTTCACTTGCCTAGCCATAACATCTGATTGGGCTCTGGTGCCTTTCTCCTGGTCTCTGTGCCTTAATTCTAAAACTAGGAAAATAAAAATGAAAACGTTTTCCCACCTAAGTAGCAGCAGAGCAGTGTTAAGAAATCTGTCTAGGGCCGGAGCGAGAGCGCAGCTGGTAGGGCGTTTGCTTGCACGCTGTCGGCCAGCCGGATCCCTGGCATCCTATATGGTCCCCGAGCACCGCCAGGAGTGATTACTGAGTGCAGAGCCAGGAGTGACTCTTGAGCATTGCTGGGTATGACCCAAAAAAGCAAAAAAAAAAAAAAAAAAAAAGAAAAGAAAAAAAAAAGAAAAAGAAAAGAAATCTGTCTGGGTGCAAAACTCTACCCCAGCAGCACATATGGTCTCTCCAGCACCTTAGGAATCAGGAGTGTGCCCTGAGCACCACAAGGTATGACCCCCTGGTCCCCACCCCAATGTGTGTTTGAACAGCTGGTTCTTTCCTAGTCCTCATTCCCTGATGGAAAGGTACTGACACCCTTAGCAGCCTAAGCTAAAAATGAAGTTTCTCTTTAAGGTTGCATGATTGTTCTTGCCTGGACTGTTCTTGCGTGATTGTTCCATCTACAACATAAGACAGAGACCGCTGGTGACATCACAAAGGAAGTTTTCAAAGCTGTGTCAATCTGTCAGCATAGAATGTAATGGTGACTAAGGGTGCTGATAAATGGCCCAATCTGAAATAATTGGAAGGCTGAAGATTCTTGCTTGTAGGCCCGACCTCCTTAAAGGGAAAGCCATCACGACAAAAAATGTTTCTGGAATTTTAGATTTCCAGCCATTGGTTCCTTAGGTCAAGAACACAGAGAAATGAGAATGGGGGTGGGGGGGGGGAGGCGCTAGTTTCTCGGCACTAGCTGTAGTGGGCTTTGGCTTTTCTTTAAACACACTTAAGGCCAGAGATACAAATCAGTGAGAGCCGCTGGTATCTCTCATTATCATTTCCAGGCCCACACCGACTTCAGCTCTGTTGGAGTCCAAGCTGACTGTAGGCTAATAAAGGGAGCCACCTGGAGACATGCTCTGCAACAGGCTCCCGGCGGACTGGCCACAGTCTCCTTAATCAGATGTTAATTGAATGCACAAAGAAAGGAAATAAATTCCGCTTCTTAAAGGGCACTTAGAAAGAGGTTAGTGGGTTCCAGTCAGATTTACATTCCTAAGCAGTCCTAAGGCCAAATGTCCTGGGGCCAAGACCGCAGATACCTGAGTCCTTAGTTTTGCTGGAAAACAAAGATCCCAGGAGAGAGGACCAGGACTGAGTGTTTGCTTGGCAGCGACGAGGCGGGAGGTGCAAGGGCGGTGGCGGTGGGGGTGTCTCTCGGGAAATAGGGGCGAACCCTAAGACGCCTGGGCTCCAAGGGAGGCCCCTTAAACCCAAAGTCAAGCCCCTTCCTCTTCCATCCCCTGCAGTTCGAAAGAGCCCTGGGGCCCTGCCACCTGACCAGGGGGTGGTGGGGGAGGAGGGCATCGTGCCAGAGAGAGATCTCAAGCGCAATCATTTCCTAATTGATATTTTGTGGGTGGCCAACACTGCCCCCCAGGAAGTTGTCTTTAATTCCTCCCAATACCCCTGAGATCAGTGTGTTTTTATATCCTATATTTCCTCTTTCCACAAAGGGCAACCAGAAGTGGCGGCGCAGGCTCGGAAAGCAGCGGTGGCACCAGAGGCTTTAAGTGGCATCACGGAGGTCTAAGTCCATGCGGATCCCCCCAGCCCCCTCAACCCCCCGCCCAAGGTCGCGGCTGGGCTAGGGCGAGAAGCGGGGTGGAGCGCGGCGGCGGCGCGTCCCCCGGCTCCCCAGCGGGGGGCTGCAGGTGCGCGGGCGCCCCGAGTCCCCGCCCCGGCCCCCCGCGCTCGGAATGCCGGGCGCCCCGCAGCGGCGGGGTAGGACGCCGCGCCTCCGCGCCCCGGGAGCGCTGGGCGCAGAGGAGGAGCCAAGGGCACCGGGCGAGCGGGTGGAGCCCCGAGCCGTAGAGCGCTGCGGCCAGACTTCCTGGGCCCGGGTCGCTGCGGCCACCACTATGGCGCCCCCGGGAAGAGCCACTGGGACCCTTATGCCACCTCCGTGGGCCACCTCATCGGTAAGAGGCGCTCGGGCGGGCAGCGCGGCCCAGGGACGCAGCTGGACTCCATTCCCGGGGCGCGGGGACGGAGTTGGGCGCAGTTGGAGGAAAACCTTCGGCTCCTCCTGCCGCTGTCGCAGGCTCTCCCGACCCCGTCGCCTTCCAGCAGCCCGGCTGGGGACTTTGCTATCGTGGCCGCCCCTCTCTCTGACCCCCTGCTCCAAGGGCCTCGCCGTGACCGCCTCTTGGGCAGGGATCCCAACAGGTGACCTGCGGAGGGCGCGATGCGGGTGCCAGCGCGCCCCCAAAGAGAGACGATGGCTGTGTAAGAGGCGCGTGTACGCCAGGGCATTGGGTCCGTTTTACCAGGGAAGGGAAGAGCAGGGTTGGCGAGTGGTGTGTGACCACCGTGATAGGCTGGTCTCACAAACCTGTTCTCTCTGGCGCCGAGCCCTTGCAACCTGTTGGCATTTTCTTTGGTAAACAAAGAGAGTGAAAATGTTCTGCGTTGGAGGCCAGGAACGGGGAAGGGGTAAGGGGAGCTGTGGGATGCTCTGGAATCCCGGGAGACGTCTTGCAGCCAGAGGGAACCTTGCAGGTGCCTCCCCACATGTCCCTCGCCCGTGACTGGTCATGTATGCAGATCTCCTTGATGGGACCGGCTACAAAGCTCAGCTCCGGGATTTTTCTTTCTCTCCCATCTCAGTTTCTTCCCTTTGGGAACCGGGTGTGGCCTGAGTGCGTAATGATGCTAGGGGCTGCCTGATACTGTCGGTCGAGGAAACCGTGAGAACCTGGTAATTATTACAGTCAGGAGACTCTGATTTGGAGAGTTTTGGCTGCAGCTCAATTCACTGTGTTTCCTGGAAGACATCACTTAGCCTGAACTTGTACTTCTTGTGGTCAGATTTATCTATCCTAGAGGAGAGAAAAAGCACGACTTGAAAGCTGCTGATAGCTTTGTCTGTGCCGGGTTTTTAAATGAGCCCGGAGCTGAAGGGCATTTAGATTGCATCTTTGTAGGTAAATTATCGAAACGTTGCAACAGATATTACTGGCAAGTTAAAGGTGATGTCAACCTTCAGGAAAAACAGTCTTGTAGGGGAACACAGGATTTTGTGAGAGTCCAGTACGTTCGTAATACAGAGAAAGCATAAAGCACCCAAAACTTGAAAAAAGTAAGAAGTTGACCCCGCAGTGCCTTTTGTTAGTTTTGGGACCAACACCCAGTGTTGTTCTGGGGATCACATGTTGTTGGGGAGCAAACCTGGGGGGCGCCTGCTCCCTTTGAGCTGTCTTCCCTGGCTCTCTGCCATGGATTTTGAAGGTTGAATAAGAGTTTCCTAGGCAGCTGGGAGGGAGGAAGAAATTATGTGCCAAACCCATGCAAGATTGGTCAGCTTTGTTCCTTGGCAAGACAGATTCAGATTCCTAGGGGTTGGGGGAGACGCTGAGCTTGGGGGTGCTCCCAGCCTATCATTATCATTATCTTCCTCTCTTAGGGTCCTTTTTCATTCTGTTCTCGTATTTTCCCTAAGATCACATGTTTTCATGGCACGAGAACCCTTATAAGACGTATGTTAAACTCAGTCTGGCGGAGTGCTTACTCTTAAGGAGGGTGGCAGGGGTTCAGAGTACTTTTTTTTCTATTGAGGGAAAAAATTTCAAATAACTATGATCTTTTTTTTCAAGCTCCCAGGAGAGTAAATAAGTTAAAGAATTGAGATCAAACATAGATATAAGCTTATATAGAACATAGATTTGAGCTATTTCCCTGTTCCCTTGAAAAAATGTTTTGTTCTGTTGTGTGTGTTTCCTTTTTTGGGTCACACCCCGTGATGCTCAGGGGTTACTTCTGGCTCTACAGTCAGGAATTAGTCCTGGCAGTGGCACAGGAGAGCATGTGAGAAGCCTGGGATTGAACCTGAGTCGGCCGCAGTAAGGCAAATGCCCTACCCACTGTGCTGTCACTCCGCCCCTCTTTGTTCTGTTTTGGGACCACTCCAAGCAGTGCTAGAACTTACTCTGGCTCTGTGCTCCTTGATCACTCTGGGTGGGCTAGGAGGCCATATAGGGTGCTAGGATTGAACTAGGACCAGTCACACCAGAGCAAATAAGTGCCTTGCCCACTGTACAATCACTCCAGCTCCTTGGAAAAATATTCTAGTAGTGACAGTAATATCAAAGTATGACTTTCTAAGGAACTTTGGAAAATATGTTTACATATATATGTATCCACACAGCAGAGCCTGGCAAGCTACTCCATGTCGTATTTGACATGCCAAATACTAGCAACAATTATAGACCTCATTCCCATGACTTGATGGAATGGTTTGAGACTCTTTTTATGTTCCTGGAGCAGACAGATGCCCTTGGGCTATCTCGCAGGTGACAGGACATATTGAGATGTGTACTGGTGCCCGCCGAAGCAAATCGATGATCTACGGGAAGACAGTGATAGATATGAATATTAGCTGTATCTGGTACCAGGTATTAGCTTTGGGCAATTTCTTTCATTTCTCTGAACTTAAGTACGTCCCTCTTACAGTGGGTTAAGTGAAATCACGTCAGATAAAATACTGGATGTTGTGCGGTTCACTTTGTAGGCGGCTGCTCAGCTAGTATCTGCCCTGGAAGACGGGCAAAGGGGAGATTTAGCCTGACTCCCTGCTGCCAGGCATTGTGCCTGGGGCTTTTATTAATGGGTCACTCATTACTGTGGCAACAGCCCATTTTCAGAGCCGATTCTTGTGCTTGATTTCTGAATTACTGGGTGTTGCTCAGTAAAGAAAAACTCCCTTTGCCCTCTAAAACTTAATAGTACTCTGCTATTGAACCCTAGATAGATTGTTTCCGAAAACAAGGCTTTTTTTTTTTTTTTTTTTTTGCATTCTGCCTTTTCTCAGCCGCTCTTTCTTTGCAGAAAAGGCTACATTTGCTGGAGTTCAGACTGAAGATTGGGGCCAGTTCATGCACATTTGTGACGTAATCAACACTACGGGTGATGGGTGAGTACTACTAGTGTGGTGGGGGAGCTTCTCATACATGTGCCTTTTCTGGTTGAGAATTTTTGTTTTTCTCATCCTTTATGTACCCATTGCCTTTTGAAGATGTCAAGTTTAAATATTCCGTTCATTCCAAGTTGAAATACTGGCTTATTTCAGCACATAGAATATCTGAGAATCTCTTCTGTATTTTCTTTTTTTTTTCTTTTTTTCATTGTTTCAAATTATGTCTCTGTAAATTTCAATTCTTTAAAAGGTTTTTTTCAAGGGACTGTTTCCTTTAAGGACTCCTCTCCCTCACTTGTTAGTTTTTTTTTATGTTTAAGTTACAGAAAGAGATTTTGCTAAGACCTAAATTCCTGATAGTGATCTGTTTCTGGGCAGTTAACAGAAGCCTTTTCCTCTTTTCCTGTTGCAGGACACTTTTTTTTTTTTTTTTTTTTTTTGCTTTTTGGGTCACACCTGGCTACACTCAGTCAGGGATTACTCCTGGCTGCACTCAGGAATTACCCCCTGGTGGTGCTCAGGGGACCATATGGGGATGCCGGGATCGAACCCGGGCAGGCACAGGCCAACCGTATGCAAGGCAAACGCCCCTACCTGCTGGGCCATCACTCCAGCCCAAGACACGTTTTTTTTTTTTTTTTTTTCTTTTTTGGGTCACAGCCGGGCGGTGCTCAGGGGTTACTCCTGGCTCTGCACTCAGGAATTACTCCTAGCGGTGCTCAGGGGACCATATGGGATGCCGGGATTGAACCCGGCCGGCACAGGCCGGCTGTGTGCAAGGCAAACGCCTACCTGCTGAGCTATCGCCCGCCCCCAAGACACGTTTTCTTTCACATGCCAACTTGACCTGTTTACGCTGTATCTTATGTTGCACTTTAAAAAACTTGGTTAATAAAAGTTTTAGAAAGGACTCATATTTTGTCAATCTAGTCTTAATGCAATTATTTTAAGAAATATCGTGCTCTTCATTTTCTTGTGTGTGTAAAACTAATAAGTATTAAGACAGCACGAAAGATTTACTCTTGTGATGAAGAAAACATACTTATGGATTGTGTAGCAAATAGAAGCCTTTCTGGTTAGTACCTTTGGATCTGTGGGATTTTTTTCTGTAACCTTGTTTATCATTTATTTTTATTTCTCTCTGACTCTTTTCTTATATTGATCATAATTTCTTCTTTAATCATACAAGTAGTAACGCTCAGCGTAATGTTTTTTCTTTATAAAACAATATTTTTTAATGGGGAGAAGAAATGAACAGAAGCCTCCAAAAAGAAGAAATTCGAATGGCCAAAAAGGCATATGAAAAAGTGCTCTTCATCTTTAATCATCAGGGAGATGCAAATCAAAACAACAATGAGGTACCATCTCACCCCACAGAGACTGGCACACATCCAAAACAGCAAGAACAACCGGTGCTGGTGTGGATGTGGGGAAAAAAAAGAGACTCTCATCCACTGCTGGTGGGAGTGCCGACTGGTCCAGCCCTTTTGGAAAACAATATGGGCATTCCTCCGAAAGCTAGATATTGAGCTCCCATTTGATCCAGCAATAGCACTCCTGGGAATATACCCTAGAGACCAAAAAACACATAGCAGAAACACTATCTGTACTTCTTTATTCATCTCTGTGCTGTTCACTATAGCTAGAATCTGGAAACAAACTAAATGCCCGAGAACAGAGGACTGGCTAAAGAAACTGTGGTTCATCTACACTATGGAATACTATGCGGCTGTCAGAAAAGATGAAATTATGAAATTTACCTGCAAATGGATGGACATGGAGTCTATCATGCTGAGTGAAATTAGTCAGAAGGAAAAGGACAGATATAGAATGACTGCATTCATTAATAGGATATAAATAGATACCAGTGTTTTACTAAATATGGGAAATGGTAATGGCAGATTAAAACTCACCACTGAATATACACAAAAGAGACTTAAGTGATAAACTCTAAATATCTGCAGGGCTAGCACAATGTAAAATAAGAGGGGAGAGAGATGCAGAGACAGAGAGAGAGAGATAGAGAGAGAGAGGAGAAACTGGGGTACCTGCTATTAAGGCGGCCTGGGGCGGGAGGGGAGGGGTACATTGGTGGTGGAAATGGGGCACTGGTGGAGGGATGGGTGCTGGAATACTGTATTACCAAGAACCAATTATGAACACCTTTGTAATTGTATGTTTCACGGTAGTATAATAAAAAAAAAAAAAAGCAATGTGCTGAGAGCACAGCCCGAATTAGCAGTTAGCTGGGGACCTGAGATACCTCTATTAGATATCATCTTTAAATTAAACTTGTAAGAGAAAAAAAAAAAAAACAATATTTTTGTTCTCACCAACATTTCCAGGAGCTTAAACCAAGATTTTAAACCAAGCTATATGAGTGCATTAGATTGTATATTTCTAGAGTTATACTTCATAATATAAAATATTGCATATTTTATACATTCGATCACGATCTTCCCGTTAATCATCTATTTGCTAGAGCAGGCACCAGTAGTATCTCCATATGTCCTGTCTCATGCTAGTAGAACCCAAAGGCATCCGCTTGCTCCAGGAACATAAAGAGCCTCAAATCATTATATTAGGTCACGAGAATGACTTAATATAAATGTTACTGGTATTTGGCATATCAAATACTACACGAGCAGCTTGCCAGGCTTGCCGTGCAGGTGGCATACTGTTGTAGTCACCTTATATAAAGCATTTATTGATGAACCATGCTGCCGCTAGCGGCCGCAAGCCAGGCTGTGATAGTCTGGTCTGCTGGGTGGAGTTGTGGACGAGAGGGAAGTTCGGATGTGGAAAATGGTGGGCCCCATGGAGTAGGGGAGGGTGGTCTGGCTTGTTGTGAGGCTCTGCTGGGGTGGCAGGCCAGGGGCTAGAACTCCGCCGTGCCTCCCAGGCACCTCATGAGCATCTGGGCACAGGGAGAGCAAGGAGCAGCTCTGCCCCATGTCTGAGAGTCTCTGGTTCAGCATACCTGGGCCGGATTGGAAAAAAACTGCTACAGAGTGGCTGTGCGATGATCTGGGCTGTGATAGTCCGGTCTGCTGGGTGGAGTTGTGATGAGAGGGAAGTCCAGATGTGGAAAATGGCGGCCCCCATGGAGTCGGGGAGGGTGATCTGGCTTGTTGTGAGGCTCTGCTGGGGTGGCAGGCCAGGGGCTAGAACTCGCCATGCCTCCCGGGCGCCTCATGAGCAGCTGGGCACTAGGGAGAGCAAGTAGCAGCTCTGCCCCATGTCTGAGAGTCTCTGGTTCAGCATACCTGGGCCGGATTGAAAAAAAAACTGCTACAGGGTGAGTGTCAATGATCTGGGCTGTGATAGTCTGGTCTGCTGGGTAGAGTTGTGACGAGAGGGGAAGTCCGCATGTGGAGCCAGATCACCCTCCCCTACTCCATGGGGCCCACCATACATTAATATTATATAAGTTTATGTGTAATATATAAAATCAAAGATCATAGATTTTAACATACTAAAATATATATTACATATATTTCGGTATATTAAATTTAGTTTAGAGGTGACTACAGAGTATGCCACCCGCACGGCATGCCTGGCAAGCTGCTCGTGTCATATTTGATATGCCAAATACCAGTAACATTTATATTAGGTCATTCCCATGACCTAATATAATGGCTTGAGGCTCTTTATGTTCTTGGAGCAAGCGGATGCCTTTTGGGTTCTACTAGCATGAGACAGGACATATGGAGATATTACTGGGTGCCCGCTCTAGCAAATAGATGATCAACGGGAAGATAGTGATAGTGATAGTGATTTAACCAAGATGTATTACAAATCCGTCCCTTGTACATTTCTAGAACTATATTTTATAGTGCTATTAACAATGTGACCATAACTTTGACTCATATAGCAGGCATTCTACGTATGCAGTCTGTTTGGAAGGTAATCTGTAAGGATTTGTGTCTTTTTAGTTAGCTTTCTTTTTAACTTGACACACACATATTGAGAAATGATATCCAATGCCTGGTGTAGTTGCAAACATTTTCTTATGATAACTAACTGGAAGTTTGTAATTTGTTCACCTTTAGTGTAAAACTTTGACTCGACTTGATGCTGCTACCTTTGTAACATAGAATTGTAGTGTATCAGAAGCTGACCTAGTCTAATTCTAACGCCAACATCTCCTTGTTCATAGGGTGTTCAGGAATTGTTCTAATCAAAATGGTAGTTGTCATCATTTATGGAAAGTACATGGCCTGTAATCTGTCGTGCATTGGTAGAGGGAGGTGAGTCTGAGTACATTCCCTCCTGTATTTGGTCACACCTGGGGACTGCTCAGGAGTTACTCCTGACTGTATACTCAGGAATCACTCCCTGTAGGCTCTGGGGACGATTTGGGATGCCAGGGATCGGCCAGGTTGGCTGTGTGCAAGGCAAGCACCTTATCAACTCCAGCCCTGAACATTTCCTCTTGCAAGTAATACTCATATAATTATGCAAATATATGATTCTTCAAGGCACTAAGTGGTATTACGTACCACTTAAATATGACAAAATAGGTGTGAGAAATGATCTACCCAGGTCACCGATGCAGAACCAGGACCTGGCTTTTCTCCCTTGCCCTTACCTTGTTGTGTAATGCATCCTGCTTTTCAGAGAGGTACTTTTGTTCAGATGAACTTACACTTTATGGTGACTTTATTTGTTGTTCTAGGCCAAAAGATGGAGTAAAAGCTTTGAAGAAAAGGATTTCCAAAAACTATAATCATAAAGAAATCCAGCTTACCTTGTCATAAGTACTTTTACTACTATAACTAAGGCCTAGGATTTTTCCAAACTATAGTCACCTTTCAGTTCTGTGTGGCTATATGTATGTGTGTGTGTATATATACATATATATATGTATATATATATGTATGTGTGTATACATATATGTATGTGTATATATATACACACAACAATATATACACACATATATATATGTATACACACATATATGTATATATACACATGTATAAATATTTACAATATATATACATATATACGTATTTATGTATATGTATACATATGTGGTGTGTGTGTGTGGTAAAGGCTTTGCAGAGGTTAGCCAGAGGGCAGATTTGAACACAGCTCCTGTATTCTGATCTCACAGGGGAGAAGTTACCTTGTCTGAAGAGGCGCAGAAAGAAAAGAAGTGACCTAAGTGGGTTTCATAAACTCTCTGGCACAATCCTCCCAATTGGGATTTGTATGTGTTTTTTAGAGGCATTTGGTTCACCGCAAAAAAAAAAAAATTTTTTTTTTTTTACTCTTTCCTCTGTTCTTTACTCAGAAGCTACTTTCTTGCTTCCTCCTTGGTGGCAACTCAGAAGTCAGGCAAGTCAGTAGACAGAGCAGAACCGTGGATCAGTGATCGAAATAAACCTTTGCCTGGTGCTTGATTGATGCTTTCAACAACACTGTGAATTGGTTACATTGTTAACCTGTTCTGTAGAGGCAGAAACTGGGCCTGAGGTTAAGTGACTCCCCCCCTCCCACACACCATTTAAGCAACATGGGCAAGATTTGAGACCAGACCGCTTGACTCTGAGAGCAAAACTAGGCTTCTTGAAATGACCAGCTGCTGTACTTGGTTTGAATTCATGCATTTGCAGGACCATGGTTGGGGTGATTACCAATAGGCTGAGTGTTGGTGTGCTTCCCGGCCCTTAAAGACTACAGCACTAACAGAAAATACTGTGGAGTTGAGGTAGCAAGATGGACAGTAGTGGAATGAAGTGGGTCTGGGGTACCTCAAGGCTGTTGAGAGTTAAGAGAATTAGAGAAGAAGGTAAGGACAGAAGATGAACTTGGTCTCGCCTGTAAATCTGCCTCTTAGTGTTCCTTAGAGTGTTTTGCTCTGTGTGTTGGGTTTCCCGCTTCTCCAATACTCCCAGCCTCCTTTGACGTTTCTGTGGTTGCTGCTATTCTGTTCCATACCTGCCATCTCTGTGTCTTCCACGGAATGCTGGGCCACAACCGCTTTCTGGGTATTCAGCTGTGCTGTACTTCTCGCTCTTCTCTGGATTCACTCTCCCTCCTTCCCTTCAGGTAGTTTTATATTCGAGCCTTACCATCAGGCATCTGCTTGTTCTCATTACCTGTTCCACTTCAGGTAACTGTATGACTTCTACCTTGGCAGAGCGCGCAAAACCCAAAAAACCTGTGCAAAATAAAGGGAGACTCACAGGTTGTGGATCGAAAATAACTCCCCGCAAAACGGGAAATAGGTCTGTAAGTGCCAGGAAGACCGCGTAAATGGTGCACTTTCTGAGCTTAGCCCCAGCACCCATGGCCTATTGTGTCCTGGAGTGGCAGTGGGTGGCCTGTAGCAACACTGGGCCCAGCATCAAGCTGTTCCACACGCTTACTAGTTATCACTGGGAGTGGCCCCTGAGGCCTGAGCCTTGCTTCGGAGGCAAATGAAAGTAAAATAAAAAAAAATAGGACTATAACTCTTTTTTTTTTTTTTTTTTGCTTTTTGGGTCACACCCGGCATGCTCAGGGGTTACTCCTGGCTCTGCACTCAGGAATTACTCCTGGCGTTGCTCAGGGGACCATATGGGATGCCGGGATCGAACCTAGGCCAGCATGGTCCGGCCGCGCGGCAAGGCAAACGCCCCTACCCGCTGGGCTATCGCCCCGCCCCAGGACTATAACTCTTGATAGCCTTCTTATGGGTTCCCTGGCAGATAACTAATGACCGAGTCCTCTTACCCCCTACATTGTGTATGTGTATTTGAAGTGTCAGACTGGCTTTAATATTAACTCAAGCCAGACTTGATGAGGAAAATTGATTCCAGAAAGAATATTCCAGTGTCTGTCAAAGGCAATTATCTTTGCAAGCTATAGACTTAAAAAAAAAGGAAACCTTGTTGGCATTTCTGTCTTAACTACCGTAAAGTGGTAAGAGCCTGATTTGTGTTACCTGGTCATTTGGGATTCTCCCTAGACTTGTTAGCTTGGATCTGGTCTTTAGTAGGCTCTGACCGTATTGTGATTTCCTACTGTCGCCGGTCACTGGAACAGTTTTATCAAGAAGCCATGCATAGCGTTTTATTACTAGGCTCTCTGCAGCAAGCTTAGTCTTGAATAAGTTCATGGGGCTGTGTCTCAGCAAGATACTACTCTTGTCTAGAAAGTTGATAAACAGGTTTCTAGGAATCCGCCTTGTGGAGTGTGCTGAGATGGTGAGCGATGGGGATTTGCTAAGTATCAATTGTGCCCAGGACCGGGTTTTAAAGTATCATTTTTCCTAGCCTGAGCTAGGAAAGATCGCACCTTGGTGTGGATTTGACTCAGTAAACCAGGATAGTCCAAATCCTGGTTTACTGGAGCCTGATTTAGAAATTCATGGTGAGAACTAGAGCTGCAATCAGGTCTCCCATCATCTCCTAGGAAGATACTTAGAAGCTGACTTTTTGACAAAATGACGTTAGAAAATCTGGTTTCCTGTTGGCTTGTCGGGAGCCGCTGGGGTCCCTGACAGTATCAGGATAGAAGTTCTCTTCTACCTCCGGCCCCTGGGGAATGGATGAAAACCCATGAGTCCAGCACAGTTCCAAAAAAAGGCTTTTTGGTAGTACAAAAATCTCTACCACCGTAATCCAATATAATGAAAGAACTCTAGCTCTGATCAGAACTTAGACCATACACTAGAGTGGTAGAGGTGACTACAAGAGTATGCCACCTGCACAGCGGAGCCTGGCAAGCTACCTGTGTCATATTTGATATGCCAAATACCAGTAACAATTACAGACCTCATTTTCATGACCTGATGTAAGGTTTGAGGCTCTTTATGTTCCTGGAGCAAGCAGATGCCCTTGGGCTCTACTAGCATGAGACAGGACTTATGGAGAGTTACTGGGGCCCGCCGAGCAAATCGACATGATGATCCGGAAGACAGTGATACAGTGATACACGAGAGCCCAAGTCTCCCACCAAAGAGAGAGGATCTCAACTGAGAGGAGTCCTACCAAGTAGAAAAGTGGCGAGTGCCTCATGTCAGTCCCCTTATATACACCAAAGCAATCCTATCTGGTGGCAGGGAGGATCCTGTAAACAAAGAACCCTAAACAGAGTGTAGAAGGGTGGTGCACACCCTATTACAGGTATAAACAAAGGAGTATGCCAAGGCCTAATCCCTTCTTCAGAGATTATCTGTTATGTAAAAAACACTGAGAGAGAGAGAGAGAGTGGACTGGTATATAGTAATACATCTTAATTTCCAAGGGCTTCATGTAATCTAGATGGTACCCACAAAGTCCTATTCATTTATTATCTGCACCAGGGTGGTTCTGAACATCTCGATCTCTGTATACTGAAAGGGTCACACTCACCTGCTTGAGGGAAAACTAGTATGCTCCTTCCTATAACCTTAAGCAATAGCTTCAACATAGCCAGGGTGGTAGTCTCCTGGTAAACTCTAACTGTCCCCACGCGTGTAGTGGGTATAAAGAGGAGCCACGCCCAATCTAGAAAACATAGAAGTCTTCACTGTATCACTGTATCACTGTCTTCCCTGTTCATCATCGATTTGCTTCGAGCGGGCCCCAGTAACATCTCCATATGTCCTGTCTCATGCTAGTAGAGCCCAAAGCATCTGCTTGCTCCAGGAACATAAAAGAGCCCCAATCCATTCCGAAATGAGGTCTATAATTGTTACTGGTATTTGGCATATATATCAAATAGAAGTCTTAGTAGATGTATGATAAGTCAGAAGTTATTCAGAGTCAAGGTGACTTCTGTAACTGCTACACCCTCTAACAGTGTTTGCATAGAAGAGAGATCCTTAGAATGAACCTTGGCTTAAGAACATGTAAGTAGATTAAGCTGTGAGTGGGTAAAACAGCAAAGCTCCAAAGCTAGCTAAGCCTGTCATCTGACATTGGATGTACACAACCTCCTATGGAATATTACTGTACACAACTTCCTATGGAATATTCCTTGTCACATCATCTGACTTTAAATAAAGACCTCAGGGGCTGAGAGGTAGTACAGCTGGTAGGATATTTGCTTTGCATGTGGCTAACCTGGATTTGATGCCTGGTATTCCAGATGGTCCGCTGAGCACCATTGGGGTTATCCCCTTAGCACAGAGCCAGGAGTAAGCCTTGAGCACCTAAAAACACAAAATGCAAAAGAAACTATGCAAATTAGGTTAGAGGGTGGGCAGAGCCTTATCCTGGCAGCTCAGGGCTACAAAAGCAGAACCTTCCCCGTAGACTAGCTGCCACATACAATTACATTAGACCAGTTGTGGTGGCCAGGGGGGACCCAAAGTGCATATCTTTGGGATAATGGAGGAAACTGAGTATGCACATATTTTGCTCCCACATTCTGAGCCCCAGGGAGAAATTTCTTTATTCTCATATACAACTTATCCAAATGATATTGAACAAACTAGAATACTTCCTCAAAGTAACTAAAATTCTTCATCTTTCTGAAAAGAATGTTTCTATCAGCAAACCAACGCCTCTCCTGATAGGAATTCATGCAAGAAGATGATGATTAAGTGGAGTTAACAGTTAGGAAGGCCATGCTGAGTGCCGGGCTGTTGATATATGTATTTCATTGAAACTTTAAAAGTCTCCAAAGGATATTATACCCATTTTGGACATGATTCCTAAGGCTTATTATAGATATGTGATTTTCCTGGCCAAATATGGGATTTGTGAAACCTAAAATTCTCACCCTCTTTAGTCTCTTTATCTGCTGACTGCTAGGTTTCCTATTCTGCAGGTCATGGTTTTTCTTTAGGTCTGTTGGTTGCTAGATTTTCAATTCTGTCCGATTATGGTTTCATGGTTGTCCTATTTCTCATATGGAAATTGCACCAAAACTCAATTTCAAATGTAAAGATAGTGTATTAAATTTCTCCAACTTGCCACAGTAAATTTCATTGTTTTTTCAGTGGTGTGGGTGGTAAAAAAGATACTGGGAACATAATGAAAGAAGTGATAGAGAAGTAATCGGCCTGAGGGCATTCTAGATTCCAGTGGAAAACAAAGAAGATGCCCATGTTAACATTTCACTGTTTCATAGTGAAACTGTGATTTTATGCTGGTCACCTCCTGGGTGTGGCCCTAAACCAAAGACTTAAAAAATAAACTCTGTGGATTAAGCAAAACAACATTGTAGAGCAACTCCTTTATACAACTTTGCATTAAAATAGATACGTCTTCAGCAGGATGCTGTCGTGGTAAAATGAATAAGTTGGAAGGAAAAGGACAAATACTGGATAATCTCACTCATCTGTGAACCAGTGAGCAACCAAAACAAAGGGAATTAGGGAATAAACAGTATGAAACAATAAGAAATCCTTGACCTTAATTTGCAGAGCTGATTGCTAAGCGATGTGAGAAAAAGATATGGGGAGTGAAGATTGAGCTTGAGGTGATACAGGGCCAGTGGTGGAGGGTCTTGTGCACTTTAGTGGTGGTAGCTGAATGCAGTAATTTTGTAGGGTCAGTAGCAATCCTAAGCATAACACTGCTGTAACCACATTACCTAAAACTAAAATTGTTTTAATTAATTATGAAATAAGGGCTGGATATAATAATCAACTGATAAAATTAACATGAAAATCTATTTGCGCGGTTCCCTCCTACTCTCTTTGACCCCAAAATTTTTCCCTACTTGCATGTGTTCTACATTGGTATTTTCTGATTGCCTTCCTAGCCACATTATACATAAAATACAACTTTCACTCACTTTTTTTAAGCTATTGAAATGACACATGTAGGTCATACTATGGTTTCTGGGGCCTCTGATCCAAGTGGAAGCTTGTTGAGTTTAATGAGCTCTGTCTTTGTGCTTCCAGAGCATTTGCATTTGCTGTAGAGCCATCTGCATCTTGCCTTTGCAGCCTCCTGAAAATCACAATGGGAAATTGGGAGCAGGGTTGGAAAAGACAGTTTGATTTTATAACTCTGAATGTCAGAACATTCCTACCATGAATTCTATGTTAACTGGTCAAAGTTTTTCTCTCATAATTCTCTTAGGTCCCCATTTGCTCTTGCAAGCAGCCCATCCTGGTCTGATTCCTGGCTTCCCATATGGTCCCCAAGCCCAGAGAGACTGGGTTTGGGAACTATTGACACATGTTTAGTATTTTTGGGAGGAAACCTGGCTGCATTGGATCCACCAACCAGATAGCCTAACTAGATCAAAAGAGCCATGGTAGTCCGTCCCCGGACAAGTGACCATGACTCAGTAATACTAAAGGCAAATGGCACAATGTTGTTCTGCAACAGATATGGATCCTGTGGAGGCTTAGAGGTATATCTAACTGTAGGAGATGGAGGTATAAATATCATACGCTATTCCCCCATATCACTATCTATCACTATAGTGATAGTAATAGTGATTCCCCCATATATTAAATCCTGTGCTGCATTTGTGCTCAAGTATACTCCCCCCATCTCTACAAGTGCCTTGTACAGAGGTCTGAAAGGCGGAGATTTGGCTTTGGCAAATTAGCATTTGTGGGCTCGGTTAGGTGTGTGCACGTGAGATCTGCATGAGGAACCACTGAGATCTGCATGAGGAACCTGTTTTTTATCCCTGATAGCTCAGCTTATGAAGGCCGGGCTTGTAGCGTGGGTGGACTTTGGGGAATAAAAGGTACTGGGAAGAAGATATTTGTCCATTTTGGTGAAAGATCTCAGCCTGGGCACATGGTGAGAGGTTTGGCCAGAAGCTAGAGGTTTGGGAGTTCCCATCTTGGATTGTGTTGGCAGAGCTTGTTTAATTACTGGGTGATAATTAAAAGTCTTTGGGACCTTGCTGAACTCCATGAATTTTGCCCATCACCACTGTGGCCTTTGGGAACAAAAGGAACTTGCTTCTCCTTATTGTTGGCCATCCCAGGTATTCCCCGCAGCTTTAGCTTAGAGGGGGTTTCCTAGGCTCTGTTTTTCAGTCACTTCTAGATATTTGTCTCCTGTTTGCAGTTCTTACTACTGGCTCATTCATTCATTCATTGGCTATATTTCTCATGTTGCTTTATTGAAAATGTTCTGTTTTCTGCGGTAACTTTAGACTCCATACATCAGTTCTTAGTCCATATACCTGTTTGATACCTCATCTCCTGGAAATGGTTCCAAACATTCAGTTTCTGTCCATTGATCTTCAGTCACCTTGGTTGAGCTCTGTTTTCTGACCTGTGTAGCAATGGAGCTCTACTGTTCTAGCCATTCTCTCTCTGTTCATCATAGACATTCTTGATTTTTTTTCTCTTTGGGCCACCCTAGCGATGCTCAGGGGTTACTCCTGGGCTTATGGACCATATGGGGGGATCGAACCGGGTTGCCGCTGCTACAAAGCAAATGCCCTACCCACAGAGCTATTGCTCTGGCCCCCCATCCTTGATTATTTTTTCCCTACCTGAACATGTTTAATCTCAGCCAAGACTTCTACTTATATTTTCAGTCCTGTGTGACTGCTACAACATAAGTATCCTAGGCTGTGTGGCTTGCACAATAGGCACCAACTTCTCATCTTTCAGGAGGTTTTAAAGGCAAGATAAAAGTGGCAGTAGATAAGGTCTAGTGAGGGTCAGCTCCTGGGAACAATTATCTTCACATGGTAAATAAAAGGATTCCCATTCTCTCCTTATTTCTCCTCAGGAGGGAATTTATTGACATGGAAAGCCACTTAACTTGCAAAAAGATGTCACACCAAGCACCCAGCTGGTCTCAACCTCCATTTTAAGAGCACCATCTCCCTCACTTGGACATCTTCAGGATCTTCCAGATTAGTAGGCACGCTATGAAGCGCTCCAAGAAATTACTATCAGCGATGATTAGGACTTTTGGTCATGGTTTTGGGAGAAGTAGACACATTGAATACATAGTTTTTTTAAACTCTAAGTAACTGACTTCAGTCCATTTTCCATTCATCTCTACCCTTTCGCATTTCCTCCGAGGTTTTCACTTGTGTAGAGAATGGCAGCCTACATTGTCAACCTGTTCCGCAGTCACTGGTTGTTCAAGGTTGACTTCTCTGTGGACCCAAGCCATCCTCGGCTAGGGCTTTTAGTATCGCACCTGTATGAGTGGACCCTCTACTGATCTTCCCCCATCATCTCCAACTTGCTGAAACTTCCAGTTCCTTTGTAGAGCATCAGCTAGAAACTCTTCAGTTTTTGACTTTGTGCACATAAGTCTTTCTTAGTCAGGATAAAGATATGGTGACTTAACCTCTTTTATGACTTCCTCAATCTCAAACAAGATAACGCTAAGGGTGAGAGCTGTGCTGGTAGGATACGCATGCAGCTGACCTTGGTTTGATTCCCTTGTACCTCTGATGGTCTATAAGCCTCGCTAGGAGTGTCTCCTGACCACAGAGCCAGGAGTAAGTTCCAAGACAGCCGTATGAAATGGGCCCTCGTCACCACCAAAAAAGTAGAAATTTATTACTATAAATCTCTCTGCTAACTGAATGTTGCCCTTCTCAAGACTTTATCCTACCTGTTCAGTGTTCCAATTTACTCAAAAGACTTGTAACTAAGTCTTGAGAATGCTGGGATCCCCGACAAAATCTGGGAGTAGGGACAGGGATCCCTTCTGCCCCAGGGATTGCGTAGCGGATGTGAGAAAAGACTGGGAGCTAATCCAAAGCAAAGTTGTTTAAAAAAGGCTTACACTCACACTTGTTCTGGTATACAATTCAACACAGTGGAAACCTCCAGGCTTTTAGGTGAATGGCTGGGATCTGGGCTACCAGGTGGTTTAGAACTCCCAGGCTAAGATTGCCATTCAAAGTGTGCCAAGGTCCTACTAGGGAAGAGGGAAATCTTAAGATGAAGGAGCTATGAGGCAGAGGGGTGAAGAGGAAGACAGAGGAGGAGAGAGAAGAGAGAGGTGAGAGAGAGAGAGAGAGAGAGAGAGAGAGAGGAGAGAGAGAGTAGAGATGGTAGGCAGAGAGAGAGAGAGAGAGAGAGTAGGCTACTGCTTCTGAGTATCCTCTTCATCCCCATCTACCCACATCAACAGAAAGTAGTTAAGGTAATCCCCTCTTCAGGTAGCTCTTCCAGGACCTCAGCCCAGTCCCACTAAAATGTTTTTTTTTGGGGGTCGTACACCTGCTGCAATGCTCAGGTTACCTCTTAGCTCTGTGCACTCGTGAATTACCACTCTCCTATGCTCAAAGGACCATATGGGATGCCAGGGATTGAACTCCGGCCAGTACGAGCTGGCCGCAAGGCGCAACGCGCTCTTCTACCTGGTCTATCGCTTCTCCGCCCCCAGCCCACTAAAATGTTAATAGATCACCCCAGTCAAGACTGCGCGGCTCCTATGCAGAGATGGATGCCCGGCAAGGACATCTGAGAGCGAACTGTATCTCAGTATGTTTACATCTGTACCATGGATATTCTACAGCCAGGTGTTATGTTTCCCAAGCCTCTCTTACAAGGTCCTTTGTCTTTTTATTTCACAATTGTTTTAAGTATTAGCCTCTCTTGCACTCCCGCTGAGAGCCACGCTGTTTCCTTGGAGGCAAAAACAGCATTTCTCTCTGATCAACGAGCGCCGTAAGTAAAAATACGTGGTAAGATCTCGTCTAGTCCCACAATGATTTCCGTGTGGGAGCATGAGACAAAATAATCATACCAGCTTAACAATACATTGCAAAGATAAGAGCTCCCGGCTACAAGCTCAGATCCAAACTGGCTCCTTCTGCCCCGATCTACAAAGTGGCCTGCAGGAAGTAACTCCAGGCAAGATTCAGAGGTCGTAAAAATGTACTGCAGCAAACTAAGGACATACTTCCCTTTTTTTTATTTTTTTAATTTTGATTTTTTTCTTTTCCCCCAAAATTTTATTACACCAATTTTTAGACATACAATTGCAAGATGCACAGGTAGAGTTCTGTTCTACAGTGTTCCAACACCCATCCCTCCACCCAAACCCATCTCCCATCACAAATGTCCCCACCCTCCTCCCCTCTCACACCTCAACTACTGGCAGGTTCTGTATGTCTTTTTCTCTCCTCTATCTCTCTCCCGCAAAACTTTCCTGCACATCATAGAAGGGCAGTGCATTAAAGGATATTACTTTTTCCACTATTTTGATGGACCAGAGGGTGTGACCTGGGCCTCAACTGGTTTTGCTCTGTTAATCTGGTCATGAGGTAGTATCCCAGGGTCGGGACAAGCGAAGGTGGTGGCTAGTGTGGGGGGCGAGTCTCATCTGGCTGCTTCCGGGACCCCAAGAGGTGATGGGCCCACTCCAAAACCCATCTGTCCTCCTGGGAGCCCCATGGTCAGCTTAGCCTGGGAGAGAGGAGTTCCAGCTTCCCACGGTCCAAGGCCCTGCATGCTATGGCTGGTCGCCCCAGGGCAAAGCCTGGGCGGGCCACCAGGCTCAACAAAATGGAGGGGAATGGCTGACCCCTGAGCTCCATCTGATGAATTCCCAGTGATTCCCGCCTGGGAGCTGAAGCCTACCTGGGCTTGGTCCTCGGTTTTTGCTCTGTTAATCTGGTTCCCGAGGTAGTATCCTACAAAGGACCATAATTTCTTCCTCACATAATTCCATGTTGTTATGCTCCATCTACATATTTATATCACACCATATTGCTACTTCTCATTTGTATTTGTAAATTTGAAAACCCAAAAGTCTTTTGAGTGATATCAGACTCCGCCTGGCTCTTAAATTATCACCACTTCACAAGATTATGACTGTAGTGGTCCTATCCGTGTTTTTAGAGAGTGGAAAGTGGGGTGGGATTCCCATTAGTAAGATAAGGGATAAGGAAGACTACACCCTATCAAGCACTTACCCAGGAAAAGCTTTGTGACAGTATGGACACAATGTCACCCTGTGGTGTTTTGCCTTTCCGATATGCTTCTTGAGTCTACTCCCTCGGGTCCTATTAATCTTCTTATTGGGTCCTGATTCCTGTGTGTAAGTAAGAGGTTTGTGCTCCAAGTTGTTACAATTTTCATGTGCTTCATTCCACACCTAAAGGTTTGACTCATACATTTTAGTATATAATGAGTTTTCTTTGGAGTGCTTTATTTAGAGCAAGCAGTGAAAAATATTCCCTTAGTGGTCCCTCCCACCCTATTCAATGCTTAGGTGGTTTTGCTTGAGATGAATGTTTAATTTTTCTTTCTAATGTGTTTATTGACATGTGCAGCTTGCACCGTGGTCCATTCGCCTAGTCTCTGATTGTAAAGAAAGGAATTTGTGCAAAGATAATTTGGGAAGTTAAGCTTGCTGAATCCCCAGATATTGCCCTGCCTTAGACATTCAGAATAGAATCTTAAGTTTCCCCATTAAGGCAAGTCTGGGTGGGTATGTGTGTATGAGATGGATGAACACCAAAGATTAGAGATAAGTAATTATTTATCTCTCCCAATTGGTTATCTCAGGTGATTCAAGTGAAACTAGAAGCAAATAAGAAACTAGAAGCAATCTCACATGTGATAATCACTTCTTAGCATTGAAATTCAAGTGATTTTTTTTTTTCCTGAAGACCAGATTTTTTTCCTTGCTTTTATAAGCCTCCCATTACTTTTATCCTTGAGGAAAAATGCGATATGTGTATTTTGTGCAGCAGGCATGGAAACTATGGTCTGGAATATATAACTGACTACTTTAAAAATTTACTTAAAGCAAAAAATAGCTGCTAGATGTTATTTTAGAATTTGACTATGGAAGCCTGGATTTAAAGTACAGCCCTGAGAAAACTTGCACATCTATATTCCAGATCATCAGTAAAATGTTGAAGAGTGGGAGAGTCTGGGTGATTAAAAATATCTCACTTTAAGTTACACAAATGTGTGTGTGTGCTTCTGGGAGGTTAGGTAAGACAGAGAAGGGAACAGGAGTGTGCTAATAATTGTCAAAAATGCTAATACCAACCTAAAACCTCCTGAGCATTAAA
>JAJIBD010002109.1:0-24728 GCA_021461705.1 Cryptotis parvus | reverse complement strand
CTGCAGCTGCCAAATGGAATTCATTTTGGGGGCCATGGGTGAGGGCAACATCTGTTCTTTCCCATGCAATGTTGTCTCCGTTGTCCACAAAAAATAATTACCGAATTACTCCGAAGTAATTGGCTCATCTCACTCCTTTTTAGTGGAATGGCAGATTTCATCAGGCAAAGTGACATCACAAGGGCAGAGTTTGCCAGGGGCCCACAAATCAGGTCTCTCACCACTGGCTTTATCTCTGGGACTGCGGGGAGAGCAGAGACAATGGCCATCTGGAAGCAGGCTAGGCCCCAGAAGCCAGCCTCCTCTTTCTCTCTTCTGGGCTCTGCTTAGGAGCGTGGGAGTGCAGTGTGGGAGCGTGGCTCCTGGGCCAACAGAGAGCCAAGTCTAATATCGAGTTTATGGTTGCGGAGGCAGAGGAGCAGAGGATTTTATTACAGCCAACACTCAACCCAAAATACGTCCTGTTTCCTTTGATATATACCCCTGTGACATCAAGTAAACCGGTAGTAAAAAGAAAAACAGTGTTGGCCACATTCTCATTTCTTTTCCAGCACTGGTACCTGCCGTGGAGTGGGTGGCGGGGTGTTGTCAAAGGGACGGTAATGTGCTAATATGAGATGCAGAATAATTGAGAGGAAATGAATTCGGAGAACGGAAACTAACACTAGAAAGGCAAACTGGGTATTGGAACCGGAAAACTGAGTGAGGGGGCTGAGACTCTGTGTTGAGTTTCCTGACGAATCATGGAAGGATTTGAATGTTCAGCTTAATTGAGGTTCACATCTTTTTTTTTTTGTGCTTTTTGGGGTCACACCGGCGATGCTCAGGGGTTACTCCTGGCGGGGATGGAACCCAGGTAGGCGACAGGCAAAATTCCTCCCCTCTGTGCCATTTCTCCAGCTCCAAAGGTTCATATCTTTCTTATCTTAGTCCTCTTTAATTAGAGGGAACATAAGGTGCCTTTATTCCTGGGGTAGATATCCTGAGCATTACATGCTCCTGTTTTTCCTGAAGGATGGTCTGGAATAAATGTTTACCAGAATATGGGAAGTTTGAAAGGTTGGGGGTGGTGTTGGCTGACCATTTTTGAGGCAATAATGAATTTCCTGTGTCTGTGTATTCACTTCATTCATGTATGAATGAACTATATATAATTGAACAGGACATGAAACCAGCAGGAACTGAAAGCAACAGGACAGGAGCATAGAGACAGGACAGGAGCACTCACCGGCAGGGAGTGAATCAAACTCCCAATTCAACCCACATGGGTGGAGTGGATTGACTGACTATATCTGAGTGAAAGAGTGGACTAGGAAAACCTACACTCTGGCATAATTAACTACTATATGCCAGATACAATGGTATAGTGAGCTGGTGGGGGAGGTTTTATAATGACCTACTTCTTCCAAACTTCACAGATTATTATTTTTTTTTTGTAATGAGAAAAAAATAAGACCCATGATCTGGAGGATGGGAGATGAAATGGAAAGGTCTTTCTGAGCAGATGAAACTTGCCTTGTGAAGAATAAACAGTCAGGAGGGATGCAGGGCATGGCAGGCCAAGGCTTGGATCTGCACTTGCACTGGGGTGCCAGGGGATGAAGAGAGGACGCGTGGCAGACGATGACAGATGGAACTAGGTGGAGTTGGATAAGAGGACGTAGGGAGAGAACAGCTTGTTTCAGTAACTTTACTGGTACTAGAAATACCTGAGCTGGAGAATCTCAAATCCTCTGAAAACTCTGGTAATTCTGGACAACACATAATAAAGAATCTTAAAGAAATTACCCATTAATTTTTTAAGGAAAGGAAGTTTTAATTAAAAACCTGAATGGTAAACTCTTGTTTATTCCTTGTGTTAGGGGGAAACACAGAAAACTCTCCATCTTTATGGTCTAGGAACTTATTTGGGGATAAGGGTTGTTTGGACCACATCTGGCTGTGCTCAGGGATTCCTTTTGACTCTGTGCTCAGGGATCTCTACTGACAGGGTTGAGAGAGCCACATAGGGTGCTAGGGATTGAACCTGGGTCAGTCATGAGCAAGGTAAATGCCTTAACTTCTGTACAATATCTTTGGCCCCAAGTATTTGGATTTTAGCACCTGTAAGATAATAGGACATGAAACCAGCAGGAACTGAAAGCAACAGGACAGGAGCATAGAGACAGGACAGGAGCACTCACTGGGCAGGGAGTGAACCAAACTCCCAATTCAACCCACATGGGTGGAATGGATTGACTGAATATATCTGAGTGAAAGAGTGGACTAGGAAAACCTACACTCTGGCAGAGGGAGATTATAACGAACTCAGTTTATCCTGTACTGGGAAAAGAGAAGAGATGACCCCATTGCCTTCTGCCCAGATATATAAATTAATCTCTTTCCATGCAAATTCATGACCACTTGTCTGAGTTTCATCTGAGTGTTATATAATCCATATGGTCCTGTAGCAGACAAACCAAAGAGTTGTATAGAAATCGCTTCTATAGGTCAAGTGATAGAACACATAGTTAGAATGTATGAGGTCTTGAGTTGAATACCTGGTACCAGATGGCATGAGTACTGGCAGGTTATAATAAATACACACACTGACCATCATTCCTAGATTGGGCATGCATCTAGGTTCCTTGCAGGAATGAACCCAAAATACTCTGAAGGAGAAATGTGCCCACAGGACTGACAATGATTTTTATAGGGGATACAATCAACTTAGACTTTGAAGAACTTTTACATAATTGAATGAAAATATGAACAATAATATAAACATATCAAAGCACTGCATACAAGAAGATATTAGAAAGCACAAGACATTAGGAGGTAAGCTGCATGTTTGAAAGAATCACACCTAACTTTAAGAAAAATATAATAACTGGGTGGGATATTCTTGTAGTCACCTCTAATCTCGAGCATTTATTGGTGAACCACTCTGCTGCGATCAGTTCTTCTGCTGGGTGGAGCTCTGAAAAGAGGGGAGTCCGATGTGGAAAATGGCGGCCCTCATGGTGTGGGGGTCCTCTAGCTTCTTGTGAGGCTCTGCTGGGGTGGCAGGCGAGGGCTAGAACTCGCCTTCCCTCCAGGGCGCCACATGATCAGCTGGGCACAGGGAGAACCAGTAGCAGCTCTGCCCCATGTATGTGAGTCTCTGGATCAGCCTTCCTGGGCTAGGCTTGAAAAAGACTGCTGCAGGGTGGGTCTGTGATGAGCTGGGGTGTGATCAACTCTTCTGCGGGGTGGAGCTCTGATGAGAGGGGAGTCCGGATGTGGAAAATGGTGGCCCTCATGGTGTGGGGGGTTCCTCTGGCTTCTTGTGAGGCTCTGTTGGGGTGGCGGGCCAGGGATAGAACCTGCCATCCCTCCCGGATGCCTCGTGATCAACTGGGCACAGGGAGAACCAATAGCAGCTCTGTCCCATGTATGTGAGTCTCTGGGATACAAGAGTATCCCACCCACAAGGCAGAGGCTGGCAAGCTACCCATGTCGTATTTGATATGCCAAAAATCAGTAACAATTATAGACCTCATTCCCATGACCTGATGCAATAGTTTGAGGCTCTTTATGTTCCTGGAGCTGGCAGATGCCCTTGGGCTACACTAGCATGTGACAGGACGGATGGAGATGTTACTGGTGCCTGCTTGAACAAATTGATGATCAATGGGAAGAAAAGTGATACAAGTGATACAAGTGATAATAACTGGAACACATTTAATGGAGGGTTTAGAGCACAGTAGGCAGGTTGAATAGAAAATAGTTAACTGGAAGATATGATTTGAGCAGATGTCAAGAAAGTAACACAGAAATAGATAAAGAATGAAAAAACAATTGATGCTAAGAAACATGAGGGATAGAGTAAATTAGTGAAACATTAAAGCCGTTGATTCTGTGGAGTTTGAAGTGGTCATCAAAGCCCTAGCCAAACAGGGCGTTCAAACCCAATACATCAAGATCCTTCGTGAGCTGTATTATGGATTCACCACCAGGATCTCACCATTCTACAAAGAAATGATCATCGATGTCAAAAGAGGGGTTCGGCAGGGTGATACCATTTCACCAAAACTCTTCAGCGTCACCCTTGAGAACATCATTTGATAATTAGAATGGGAAGGAATGGGAGTGAAGATAGATGGTCGGCAATTAAACCACCTCTGCTTTGCTGATGACATCGTTCTAATAACACCAAACATTAGCCAAGTGGCACAAATGCTGGCTGACTTTGACCGAGAATATGGAAAAATAGGTTTACAGCTGAATCTCAGCAAAACTATGTTCATGAAAAATGAACTAGTTCTAGAGGCCCCATTCACTCTCAATGGAACAAACATCTCTGAATGCAGCAGTTATGTGTACCTAGGTCGAGAAGTCAACATGATGAACGACCTTTTGGAGGAGTTGTTTGCGTGGAGAATGGTCTTTCAACCTTTGACTTTGAGTCTGTGTTTGTTCTGATTATTCAGATGTGTTTCTTGTAGACAGCAGAATGTTGGGTCCAATTTTTTAATCCATTTTGTCACTCTGTGTCTCTTAATTGGTGCATTCAGACCGTTGAGAGAGATTATTGTCATTGGATTTTGTGCCATCTTTCTGTTTGTGCTTGTTGTGCTTTTGGGTTTGGTCGTATTACAGTAGACCCTTCAGTCCTTCTTTTAAAGTTGGTTTTGAGTCCATGAAGTTCCTGAGTTGTTGCTTATCCATGAAGTTGTGTATCTTTCCTTCATATCTGAATGTGAGTCTGGCCGGGTAAAGAATTCTTGGTGAGGCCTGCAGTTCATTGAGCCTTTTCACAATATCCCATCATTGTTTTCGGCTCAGAGTGTTTCATCAGAGAAGTCTGCTGTAAATCTTAGAGATGTTCCTTTGTATGTGATTTCCTTCTTTGATCTTGCTGCTTTCAGTATTAAATCTCTATCTATAGTTTTTGTCATTTTTATTAAGATGTGTCTTGGAGTATTCTTGTTGGGGTTTCTTTTTAGCTGGTATCCTACGGGCCTCCTGGATCTTGAGGCAAGCGTTCTTTAGTTCCGGGAACTTCTCAGCAATTATGGCTTTGACAGTTTCTTCTTCATCAGGGTTTTCTTCTTGCCCTTCTTGCCTAACCCTAACCCCTCTCCCCCCCAGTCTGCATTTATGGCAGGCAATTTTCACTTCTCTCTCTCTCTCTATCTCTCTCTTCCTTCTTTTCACACTGTGGCTTGCAATACATACAGTTAGAGGTTATCAGTATATCCTTTTGCATACTTTCAATGCTCAGTTCTATGCTGGTATTATCATTTACAATAATTATTAGTATACTGTTCCTTTCTCTGTATTGCCTAACTTCTGATTCCCTCATATTTGCAGTAGGTTCTACCCGCTGATAAGACCTCCTGATCCATGTTTTGTCTGGCCTTGGATATTGTTATCATGTTATTTTTTATATTCCACAAATAAATGCTGTCATTCTATCTGTCCTTTTCCCTCTGACTAATTTCACTCAGCATGATTCTCTCCATGTGCATCCATTTATAGGCAAATTTCATAACTTCAGTTTTCCTAACAGCTGCAAAGTATTCCATTGTGTAGATGTACCAGAATTTCTTTATCCAGTTATCAGTTCTTAGGAACTCTGGTTATTTCAGATTTTGGCTATTGTGAATAGTACTGCTATGAAAATAAAAGTGCAGATGGTGTTTCCGCTGTGTGTTTTTGGCTTCCCAGGGTATATTCCCAGGAGTGGTATGGATGGGTCAAATGGGAACTTAATTTCTAGTCTTTGGGGAAATGTCCATATTGTTTTCCAAAAAGGCTGTACCAGTCGACATTCCCACCAACAATGGATGAGAGTCCCCTTTTTCCCACATCCACTCCAGCATTTGTTGTTCTTGCTCTTTTGGATATGTACCAGTCTCTGTGGTGTTAGATGGTATCTCATTGTTGTTTTGATTTGCATCTCTCTGATGATTAATGATGATGAGCATTTTTTCATATGGTTTTTGGATATTCAAATTTCTTCCTTGTCAAAGTTTCTGTTAATTTTTTCTCCCCATTTTTTGATGGGGTTGGCTGTTTTCTTCTTGTAAAGTTCTACCAGTGGCTAATATATCCTGGATATTAACCCTTTATCAGATGGGTATTGGGTGACTATTCTGTTCCATTCTGTTGACTCTCTTTGTATCTTGGTCACTGTTTCTTTTTGAGGTGAAGAAGCTTTTTAATTTCATGTATTCCCATATGTTTATCTTTGCTTCTAGTTGCTTTGTTAGTGGCATTTCATCTTTGAAGATGCCTTTAGCTTCAATGTCATGGAGGGTTTTTCTATATTTTCTTCAACGTACTTTATGGATTCAGGTCTGATATTGAGATCTTTAGTCCATTTTGATCTGATTTGTGTGCATGATGTTAGACAGAGGTCCAAATTCATTTTTTTTACATGTAACTGCCCAGTTTACCCAGCACCACTTGTTGAAGAGACTTTCCTTGCTCCATTTGGTACTTTTTGCTCCTTTATCAAAGATTAAATGATCATGTATTTTAAGATGGCTGTCAGGATATTCGACTATTCCATAGGTCCACAGGTCTGTTTTTATTCCAATACCATGCTGTTTTAATTACTACTGCTTTGTAGTACAATTTGAAGTTGGGAAAGGTGATGCCTCCCATCTTCTTTTCCCCAAGGATTGCTTTAGCTATCCGTGGGGGTTTATTGTTTAAGGGGTGTTTGGTCAATTTAAGGGGTGTTTGGTCAATTTCTTTAAAGAATGTCATGGGCATTCTTATAGGGACTGTATTGAATCCGTATAAAGCTCTAGGGCATATTACCATTTTGACAGTGTTGATTTTCCCAATCCATGAGCAGGGAATATGTTTCCATTTACTAGTGTCCTCTTTTATTTCTTGAAGTAGAGTTTTATAGTTTTATTTCTACAGATCCTTTACACTCTTAGTTAAGCTGATTCCTAGGTGTTTGATTTTCTGTGGCACAATTGTGAATGGGATTGTTTTCTTAATATTGCTTTCTTCTTTTTCGTTATTTGTATATAGGAAAGTCACTGACTTTTTGGGTATTGATTTTGTATCCTGCCACTATACTATATGTATCTAACTCATATTTAAAGTCTTACCCCAGTATCCTCACTCCTGTAGTTCAAAGGTTACAGCATCAGTAGAGCTGAAGATTGGGCCTTGAAGAGATGATGAAGTTAAAGCTAGGACTTTTGTGGTTTAGTCTAACCTGACCAGGGTCTTTACAAGAAGAGAATGTCAGAACCCTCAGAGAGACACCAGGGTGTCCCCACACTAAGATAAGACCATGTGAACACATGGCAAGAAGATGGCCATTAGCAAGTCCAGAAGAAACTGTGTGGCATGTGCCAGGGGTTAAAGACTGTTTTAAGTCTGTACAAGCTCCTGCATGGCATAGCTGATGAGCTGCATGGGAGACCCTTGGTCTGGATGACACATGAATGGATTAGTCCTGTCAGAAGTTTTGGGGAGCCATAGTTTTCAGGCTGAGTTGAGAGGGTCTAGGCTCTTAGTGTTTCATTGCAGCAAAGATTGGTGCAACCATCAGATTTGGGACAGGTCAGTCTTAAGTTGGAGACTTTGGCAGGTCTTAGATTAGGTTGGGTTCTTTTTTTTAATTTTTTTATTTTTAAAATTACAAAGATATACAATTAAAAAGTTCATATTTGGGTTTTGGTTAAACAGTGTTGCAGCACCCATCCCGCCACCAGTGCCCATCTCCCACCACCAACGTCCCCGGTTCCCTCCCCCTCCCCAGCCCTGCTCCATGGCAGGTTCTTTATTTCTTTCCATTTCTCTCTCTTTCTCTTTTCCTTCCCCTCAGGTTGGGTTCTTTAAGCCTTGAGTCTAGGGCTGGGGCAGAGCAAGATAGCACCATTTTGGATCTCATTTTGGATTTATGGTTTTCTGAAATCATTACCAAGATGCTGACCCCCTTCCTTACCACTTAGTTTATAATCAAGCCTGCTGGCCTCAATCTTATATTTCCAGGCCAGAAAATACTGAGAAGGTAATTTTTTGTTGACTTGGGCCACATGCTGTGTTATGGCTATCATCACAGACACGGTTCTGCCTCAGCTCCCCTCTGGTGAGTAAGGGACTGCAAAGGCTGTAGACTTGGCTTGGAGGTCAAGGGCAAAGGATGTAGATTTATGGCTTGGAGGTCAAGGGCAAACTTCCGGAAGTCTGGCTTCTCAGGCTCTGTGCGTATGCAAATTCCTGAAGCTTGGATTAGGTTTAGGCTTCTGCAATGGGGGGGTCTTAGATTCCATATGTCTAATGTGTTCCTAAGGAAAAGGGCCCTCCTCCTCCCTCCTCCTCCTCCTCCCTCTACCTCCTCCTCCTCCTCCTTCTCCTCCTTTTCCTTTTCCTCCACATCTGGCAATGCTCAGGAGTTACTCCTGACCTCTACACTCAAGAATTACTCCTGGAGGTGCTCGGGAATTATAGAATGCTGTGGAGAGAACCTGGGTTGGCTATGTGCAAGGCAAGGTTCCTAACCAATGTACTATCTCTCTGTTCTGTTTTTTGTTTTTGTTTTTGTGGGGGCTTACTCCTGACTTTGTGCTCAGGGATCTCTCCTGGAGGTGCTTGGGGATCACAGTGGATGCAGGGGACCGAATCTGGGTTGGCAGCATGCAAGGCAAGTGCTCTACCCACTGTACTTCTCTTTGGTCTCCAAAGACCACCTTATTAGCATGAAGAGCAAGGCTAATGGCTGAGTAAGAGACCTGGAGTTCTGGGCCTTCTCTGTCTTTCAGTTGCTGAGTCTTTGGTGAGTTTGGATGAATATGGGGAGTTTCCTTGAGTTCAATCCAGCCACTGCTCTGAGCACTTGGCCAGATCCAAGACACTGGGGCTCTCTTGTGGGCCAACCTGCTGCAGGTCCTCCTTAAGGGTGGGGGGCCTAGATGAAAGATAAGAGCTTCCAAACTGCCAGACTCCCTTCTGTCAGGGGAAAGTCCATTTAATTCCCTCGCAGGGAGAAAAGATGAGGTTTGCCCATTGGTTATGTAGGGCCTCCCAGAAGACAACTTTTTCTTACAGCTTAAGAAAAACTCGATGAAGTTTTCCAAAGAGTGGGAGGCAGCTGAGAGTTATTTGTCGGCGTCAGTGACCTTGATGATTCTAAATGAGATTCTCTTTCGTTTCCTGCCCTTTTGTTGGGGTCCTTCTGTGGAGGCATCATTCTCCTCCCTCGCCTGCCAGCCAGGAGACCGTTGGCGGTCAAAGTTATGTCTGCCCCCCATATCATTTTAATACACCTTCCTCTTGGCTGCGGCAATCAAGATTTGTCCAGGAGCAAGGGCAGGCTATAGTTTCTGCAGTTCTCATAAATAAGTAACTTATTCTTCATGTTCTCTTTTTTTTCCAAAGCTGCAGGCAAATAATTTGTGAAGGAAATGAGGTAGGAGCTGTTGCTAAGAATTATAAAATGGTGGGATTATTAGTAGTTATTGGTTTTTTTTTCCATTTCTGGGCCACACTCATCCGGAGCTCAGGGATTACTTCTGTTATTATTACTGGCAGGAATTAGCATTCATTAATCAACCAGAGAGGAGCAAACTCTCCCTCTCCCCATCAAATAGTTCTCTTTGGCTAAAGGATTATTTAAAGACCGAGCGGAGGAGGTGCTGCGGCTAGAGGCATTTACACAGGTCAAGTTTCCCTTTACATGGCCTTCCCCTTACTTTAACTTACCAGCTAATAATGTCTTTAACTCTTGTCAATGGGGAAGCAGAACTTAGGTCTCCATAATGGCCCTACCTTGTCTGCTGTGACTGTGGATCTACCGAGACTGACCGCCAGACTCTCCCACACTCTTTGTCTTTGCGGAGGTTATTCAAGGTTGAGCCTGAAACCAAGGAGGTCTGTCTTTACTGGGTTTCTCTCATGTTTATAGGTGATTTACATATTATTACAACTTTCTTATTTTTCTCTTGTTAATATATATATTTTTTATAATTTTATTTTTTCATTTTATTATACTACCATGAGATATACAATTACAAAGCTGTACATGATTGGGTTTCAGTCATACAGTGTTCCAGCACCAATTCCTCCACCAGTGCACATTTCCCACCACCAATGTCCCCTGATTCCCTCCCCTTCCCCCAGCCTGCCTCTATGGCAGGCACTTTGCCTTTTCTCTGTCTCTCTGTATCTCTCTGTGTCTCTGTTTCTGTCTTTCTCTCTCTCTTCTCTTACATATTGTGACTTGCAATACATGCATTTAGGGGTTATCATGTATCTCCCTTTGCCTACATTCAATGCTCACTTCTAGGCTGGCATTTCCATTCCAACAATTATCAGCACTCTGGTCCCTTCTCTGTCTTACCTAACCACTGACTCCCACACACTTGTGGTAGATTCCAACCACTGTCTTGTTAATATATCTGCTGTGTATTTTATTGCTTGCCAACCTAGAACAACCCGAGAGGAAAGGGAAGATTTTTTTTCTGTACCCCTACACACCCTATTAATCTCTGTAATACTCAGGTAGGGAGAGTGAGATGCCAAGATTCAATAGATTCTTGCATGGAGTCACTTTGGCTCTGTGGACTCCATTTCCTGCCTCAGATCTCTTCTTCTTCTTCTTCTTCTTCTTCTTCTTCTTCTTCTTCTTCTTCTTCTTCTTCTTCTTCTTCTTCTTCTTCTTCTTCTTCTTCTTCTTCTTCTTCTTCTTCTTCTTCTTCTTCTTCTTCTTCTTCTTCTTCTTCTTCTTCTTCTTCTTCTTCTTCTTCTTCTTCTTCTCTTCTTCTTCTTCTTCTTCTTCTTCTTCTTCTTCTTCTTCTTCTTCTTCTTCTTCTTCTTCTTCTTCTTCTTCTTCTTCTTCTTCTTCTTCTTCCTTCTTCCTCCTCCTCCTCCTCCTCCTCCTCCTCCTCCTCCTCCTCCTCCTCCTTCTTCTTCTTCTTCTTCTTCTTCTTCTTCTGTAAAACCTGGCAATGCTCAGGGGTTACTCCTAGATCCTGGCTCTGCACTCAGAAATTACTCCTGGCGGTGTTCAGGGATCATATGGGATGCCGGGATTGAACCCAGGATGGGTGCCTGCAAGGCAAATGCCCTACCCACTGGAATATCGCCGCGCCCCAGATCTCTTCTTACTGACTTGATTAGTCCTTTTTTGCCTTCTTCGTGTGCTTGTCCTCAGCTTATTATTCAAATCCCATTTATCTGTGACCTATTTGTATGCCATTTAAAAAATTCTTTATGTGCATTTTATTCTGCTTAAAAGCTCACTGACAGAGCAACAATTCCCTAATGCACGTGTCAGTTTCTCCACTGTATGAAAATGGACGCACTCCTCACCTTGTGTCCAACTGCCCACCTCACATCATGGGGACCCCACAGATGCTTCAAAATCTGCATCTTCAAAACTAAACTCAAGAACTCCCCAAACCCATTTTCTCTCCATTTCTGCCAGTTCCTAGATCTAGTAATTCAATTTACAAATCTCATGTCTGCTTGGGCTTGTGTCTTCTCCCACTTCCAGATTAATGGCTAATTCAGTGGAATATATCTATATATCTATATTTATATCTACTTCCACATCTCTCTCTATCGATCATCTATCTCTATCTCCATCTCCATCTCCATCTCTATCTCTATATATCTATCTACTCCTCTCTTACCCACCACTTCCTCTCAGATGCCATTAACGTTATTCTAGTAATGAACTTTCGCTTCCTCTGAACTATTGAAACAACTTTTAAAACTTTTTCATCTGTGTCTTTATCTTTCTTAAGCTATAAATTCAGGGGACAATTTATTTATTTATTTTTAAAATATGATTTATTTTAAACACCTTGATTTACAAAGTACAAACTTTTTCACAGTAAAGTTGCTGAAAAGATTTATCATTCAGCACCAATCCTACCACCAGTGTGTCCCCCACCACCAGAGACCCATATTTCCCTCCCACCCTCCATCCCCCTCCCGATGCCTGCTCACTTAGCCAGCATCAATTATGTTGATCCTTATAGCTCACATAAGGGAACAGTAATGATAAGGTCATGCCTTTTTTTTCCTAGGCAGATGTGTGGGAGTCTGGCCAGTTTCTGTTCTTGGATTCACTTTCTGAGTTCCCAGAACACAGTGGTTTTCTACTGAGAATCCCAGACATACCATCACTACAGCTACTGACAACACTTATTTCATATTTATCTTAATGTCTATTTGAGCTTTTCCTATTCATACACTGAACAATCCATGTTATATTGGTTGTTGGAGCTAATTCTCTAAATACGGTCAATGAACATGGTACTAGACAAAAGCCAATGGAGATCCTAAAATCTCCATTGTGCTATTTGAGTTCATTGCATAGGAAATTACCAAGGTGGTTCTCCAGACCACACCCCTGTGCCCACTTCGTTTCTAGGAAATGTGATGGGATTCCAGTTAGATGAATATACTAGGTTTTGAGATACTCTGTGCCCGAGAGCCATGGGGGGGTCTACATAGGACCACCCACCCCCACCATGCACAGTCCCAGCTGGTCACAGCTCTGGGCGGGCCCACCAGGCCTTGCTGGAGGGCATTGAGTTGGGGAAGGTGCCCCAGCTTCAGTTCCCCAGGAAACCTGGTGGATTTGATCACCCAGTCGTGCATACCTGGGCTTGGAGACTATTCTGTTGGGTGTGGCTCTGCCGAGCTATGGAATCCGGACCTTGAAAGTGACTGCGGTTGTGATGCATGAGGTTTTCCAGCCTCTGGGGGTCTGACCGGGAGGCAGAGGGAGCCTGGCCCTGCCTCCCTTCCAGGACCCCTCATCAGCCTAGCACAGGCTGAGTGAGCAGCAGTTCAGCCCTGTGCCTCTTGCTGTTAGGGGACAATTTAAAAGGCAAAGTACGTTGATTTGCATCTAAGTGTTGAAGATGATGTTGAGTGTGGGAAGGTTAGGCTCCTGATAGTCTCCTGGATTTACTGCAAGATGTGGATCCCGAATCCTCCTAGATGGAAAACTGTACCCAAGATCCACATGATCTGTGAATGCGGGAGCTGGTATCCCCAACCCGAGATTTTGGGGAGCCGTGGTTCTCAGACTGAGGTATGGCTGGGCTCTTTGTAGGAGCAGAAAAGTCAATTTTATCCTCTGCCTAGATTTTCCAGGTTGTAGATCTGTCCCTCACAATGAACTTTTGGAGAGAAGAAGAGTTTTATTTTGGGTATGTGAGAGAAGAAACGAGAAATGAGAGTGTTCCATGAGTAAAGATGTAATCTACTGTGGGCTGGGGCACACACCTAGTTCAAATCCCCAGAACCATCTATGGTGCAATGTTGGAGTCACTCCTGAGCCATTTACCTCTTTACTTCCCCCACCCCCAAAAAAATAAGCAGATTCTAGATACCACTTTTATGATGTGGAAATAATTTTATCAAAATAAAATATCTGATTTGGGGCATGGCCTTCTTTATCAATTATTATCTAAACACAAGTGTCTTTGCAGCATCTCCATGTTGCACAATATTATTGAGCAGCTGAACCATGGGAATCACAGTAAGGCCCGAGACCACTAATTCAGCCAGTATTTCACCAGAGTAAGGGACTTCTGAAGATTTTCTTTAAGTATTTCCTTCTTGTCTTCATATAGTGCCATGGTTTGCCCTCTAATTATGCAAAAGCATAACCCTGATTTCAGAAGAAATTAGCACGCTGAGAATGATAACAGGGGATTATCACAGCTGCTGATTTATACTGAAATTATTCCCCATCTTCTGTCACACTTGAAGAATTTTTTTATAAAAGACACCAGTTTTGAGGCAGAGTAGAGGATCAATAAAATTCTATGAAAATCCTAAAAAGGGAAGCAATGTCTTTGGGTCAGGAAACCAAAAAAGACTTCTTAGAAAAAAGAAACAGCTGACACTTTATTTTAACATGGATGAATAAATAGCCACTCAACAGACAAATAGAAGTAACTGGACTTCCTCAAGAACAGGAGAGAGGTGGGGGTGAGCCAGCAGCGAGCCCAGAGACTGGAGAGTTAGATTTTATCCTATGTAAAGAGAAGACTTACTGGAAGATATAACTGTGGAGGTAGGGGGTGGGTTATTGGGCCACACCAGGCAGTGCTCAGAGCTTCCTCCTGGCTCTGCACTCAGGGCTCATTCCTGATGGGCTCAGCGAACTATGCACGTGCAGGGGATCAAACCCGAGTCAGCTGTGTGCAAGGCAAATACCCTACCTGCTCCCTTCCCAACAATTTTAGACATTAAAAATTATATAAAATTGGCTTTATTAAATGTTTCATGAATAAGCAAGAGTCTGCCAGAGTTCTTTGAATCTTTATCTCTTCTCTACCTTTTCATCCCTTCCATCCCTTCCCAGATAAAAACTTATAAGAACTCTTAAGAAGTCACGACTTCACTTTCTAGCTTCTGGTTTGGTCAAAGTGGGACGTTTAAGAACTTTTACTTTGGTCCTTAGGTTACAGAACTGAGCCAAATAGGGAAGGAAGGAAACTAAGGGAGAGAAGTAAGAAGAGATAACAGGATGCAGGGCAGCGGCTTTGGCTTCATCTGGGAGCAGCGGGTGGTGTATCTGTGTACTGGAACCACAGAACCAGCTAAAAGCAGAAATCCAAATGACAGGAACCAAGCTCTAAAAATGTACCTGTCAAAGAGGCAGGATGGTGAGAGGGAAGGAACCTGGAGACACTGATGGAGAGACGTTGACACTGGTGATAGAACATAATATGCCTGAAACTCAGCTATGAGTAACTTTCTAAATCAAAGTGTCTCAATTAAAAAAAAATTTAACAGGAGCAATAGTTTGGTGGGTAGGGCATTTGCCTTGTACATGGCCAATCTGGGTTCTATCCCCAGCACATCTCATATGGTTCCCCAAGCACCACCAGGAGTAATTTCTTAGTGCAGAGTCAGAAGAAACCCATGAGCATCACCGGTGTGACCCAAAGAGACAAAAAAATTAAGAACATTCTGCACTGGTAATATCAGAACCCCAGTATCAGTCCATGGATAGAGATCAATATAACCTGTTTCAATCTTTAGTCTCCTGTCTCATTACGACAACATATACACATCACAGTGGTATTTCTCCACCATTTTCTGTACATGAGACATCACTTGATCACTTGATCACTTGACATTCCGTTATTCATCTATTTGCTCGAGCGGGCTCCAGTAACATTTCCATTTGACCCTATTACGTGCCAGTGTTGCCCAATGGCATCTGCTTTCTTCAGGAATACGAAGAGCCTCAAACTGTTCCCTCAGGGTCTTGACGAAGAAGTCTGACTCTGACCATCTTGTAGGTGGGCACCCACATGATCTTTTGGACGTCCCGTGGGATCCAGTCGGTAACGGCCAGCGGTCATCTCCAAATCGCATTACATGTCCAGCCCATCTGAATTTTGATGCCTTGGCAAACGAGACAGCGTCCTTGACTCTGGAACGGCTACGGAGACATATGTTTCTTATATATTCTTCAATTGTTCCTGCTCCCTTACAAGCAGGTACTATGATGTCACTCTACTACCTCTGTTAGGCAGAAAACCAAACCTCCCAACTCCTTTCTTTTTGAAGCTTTCCTCCTGGCAGTCATCCTCCCCAACTTAAGTTGTTTCATTGCCAATAAAGTTCCTCTTTTCCATTTGGTCGCGCCTGTACTTTATCTAGAATGACATGTCCTATCAAGAAGTAGAAGGATAGTACACAGAGTTGGACAAAATAGAAGGTCTTTATTGTCATGTTGTATGCGGGATTAGGGAGCCAGGGAGCAAGGAGGAAGGGGCCACAACAAAGTACTCGGGAGTCTTCCTGCATGACCCACCTCAGTGTCACCAGTAAAGTGCCGAGGTGGGTAATATTAGGAGTGGTAGAGTCTGCTTGAAGGAGGCAGCAATGAGTTGCAGCTGAGCCCTACTTAGTCTTTGTGGTGTGGGAATTTGTCCCTGCTTCTGAAGCTTGTAGGGAGCCAGGGTTCCTAGGCAGGTTTATTTTTCAAAGAAAAAGGAAAGTCAAGTTTAACTTCTACCCAGACTCACTGTCCATTCTTGCAGGAAAATTTCCAAGACAACCAAGGGTGGAAATTACCACAAACGTGTGGGGGTCACAGGTTAGGTAAGACAGAGAAGGGAACATGTGCAAATAAATGTCAAAAGGGCTAATACCAACCTAGAACTGAGCATTAAATACAGGCAAAAAAATGCACATGATGGTCTCTAAGTGTATGTATTGCAATCCACAATATGTAAGAGAAGGAAAAGAGAGAGAGGGAGAGAGAAAAGAGATGAAGAACCTGCCATAGAGGTACTCTATGGGAGGGGGGGGGGAATTGGGGACATTGATGGTGAGAAATGGGCACTGATGGAGGGTAGGGTGCTGGAACATTATGTGACTGAAACCCCCAAACATGAACAATGTTGTAATTGTATATCTCACGGTGGTATAGTAAAATATTAATAAAAATTATAAAAAGATAAAGCAGACTATCTCTTTTTAGGACAGGGGTAGGAAGTTTGTTTTTCTGCCAAGGTTAATTTGGACATTTATAACATCATTCATCAAAACAGGCAGATGAACCTTAGGCAGTTGACAAAAAGCATCCGTGTTTGTTCCATCATGTAGCAGGGCCAGGTCACATGATTTTATGGACCTCACCAGTACTAACTAGGAAAACCTGATTGGTTGGTTTGTCTCTTTAAAAATTCCCACCTCTGGGAAAGTACCTGAATCTCCATTAGATTAGGTATTAAGTTTTTGGTGGGGTTTGGCATGAGTGAGTCCCTGTAAGGTCTGTTTCTTTTTTAACAGGCAACGACACAATTAGAATAGCAACAGCAACACATAAAATTAATCAGAGAGAGCTAAGTCTAGAAAACATGAAGAATTTCCAAAAGGCATTACACAGTGACTTGCTAAAGGCTTATAAGTCAGGGGAAAGATGCCAAGCTTTACATTTTTTTCACCCAATTTACAATGTAGTTTAAGCTATCTGTATATGAGTTTGAACTTGACATATCACTGCATGTGTGGATTAAAAGGAACCATTGGCAGTCTGACAATCATTCTCTCTCACAGCCTAGAATTATCAGATGGAGTCTGAAGGAAAATGCATTTTCTCAGGGTCAGTCCATAGAGTATAAACAGTATCCAACACTCTTCAAATATCTGTGTGGCAAATCCCAAGCCTCTGGACAGAGTGTGTTCTGGAATCCAGAAGTAACTTTTTTAGACAAGTGGAGCATTTCATTAAATATCTGCTAGTATTTCTGACATTTCCAGGAATGGTGGTCAAGGGGCAAAACTGCCAGCTCTAGGCTTCACCTCTTGGCACTCTCAATCTCTAAAATTAATGTAAAATGTTCTCAATTGCAGAAGCGAATTCCTCAGAAATATTATCTGGTGACCTGAACTCAAAAGATTTTCTGCAAGTATTAAGCACCTATATTCCAGATGCCTGAATAGAAAAGATGAAAGTTCATATGCTTCTGTCTGGAAGAAAAATTACAAATAAGTTTTACTATCATCCAAAAGGGGCTTGAAGAGACAGTGTAGGCATTAAGATGATAACTTTATATGCAGCTGACCCTGGTTTAATCCCGTTATTATTTATGATCCCCAGAGAACCACCAAAGCTGACCCCCATAAACAGAATTGGAGTAGCATTAACAGGTATGACCAAAAAGAAACAGCAAAAATAAATTTTAATGAATTAAAAAAAAGTGATGGAAGGGCTAGAGAGATCGTAAAGCAAGTAGCACTTGTCTTGCATACTCTTAACTCAGGTTAATCCCTGGCATCCATATGGTTTCTTGTCCCCTGTGAGGAGTGATCTCTGAGCACAAAGCCAAGAATCAACCCTGAGTAAAGCCAGTGTTCCACCTCAGATAAGAAATGGGAGGTAGAAATAAATCTTCATAAAATTTTTATTCTTGGTCATTAATAAAGGCTTCCAGGTCTATAATATTTTGTTCATTCTGAGGCCATCCCAATGAGATTAGGCCAACAATCAGTGACATCCTTCTAAATAAAATATCTTATGAATGATGAATTGCTACTAAGTGGATTGCATTGCCTCACACCAAAACTATTTCCTGCTCCAGACTTCCAATACCCAAATGCATCATTTGTTGTTTTTGTTCAGCCAAGATGTTAGAAATTGCCTTGTGCATCGTCTCACTCTATAACTGCGAATGTAAATTTCTCTTCTGTTGCAGTAGCAAAATGAAGCTGACATTGGGGAAGGTGTGAAAGCACGGAACAGACTCTGCCAATCCTTCCCCAGGTCAGCCCTGAATTTTAGAACTTCAGAAAAGAAAATTTCCCTTCTCACCCATGCAGAAATGATTTCACTTCAGTTGGCACGTGAAACACAGAAAGAGTGCAGACAATGTACTTTGCAACTGTCTCAAGAGATGAACGTAGGAGCTTGGTGGACTAGTACCTGTGAGATAAAGTCCTCTTGGAGCCAAGGTCCGAGGCAAATGATGCCGAATCCTTGTTCCAGTGAGTGGGAACTGAATCTGTACCTGGGGAAAGGCAAGAGTTTAAGAGTGCAGGTAAACAAAGGTCATGAAGCCATTGGTGAGGATGTGTGGCGAGGGTTGAGGTAGGTAGTTGGGGAAGGGGGCTCCTCACCAAGTTGGGGAAGGGGGCTCCTCAGCAATGAATTTCAGGAAGCTATAAAACAACAACAAAAAAGACTTAAGAAGGTCTTCCTGTTGAGGCAAGGCTCTGAACACCTATGGAAACCTGAAGCCTAGACTTTCTCAGGAGAAACTAAGCAGAAACGAGACTCCACTAGCACACTGTATGAAGAAAACCAGAATTCAAAGTCCTTGCAAAGTCTGAGCCATGGACTTTGACTGCTAGGATGCCTGTAACTGTGCTGAGTCTCACGCGTCAGCCTAGAGAGGCTGAGATAGAGCTGTGAAAGGCAACTCTGGCCTCTCCATTCCAGGGTCTTGCAGGCACCCTAATGTGGGGTCATGAATGTCTTTGAAAATCAAGTGTTTTACCTCCTACGCTGTCTCTACAGCATTGAAATATATCTTTTTAAAAGACAGAGTGGTTTCCTTTCTTTTTTTTTTTTTTTGCTTTTTTGGGCCACACCCGGCAATGCTCAGAGGTTTCTCCTGGCTCTGCACTCAGGAGTTACTCCTGGCGGTGCTAGGGGGGGACCATATGGGATGCCGGGGATTGAACCCCTGGCCGGGCATGGGTTGGCCGCGTGCAAGGCAAACGCCCTATTCGCTGGGCCATCGCTCCGGCCCCCAGAGTGGTTTTCTAGGCTGTAAAGAACTGACTGACAGTAAGACTGGATGAAAATAATAGTGGCATTTTAATTGTGTTCCATACTATATTAGAATATTCCTCTTTTCAGGTTTAGATACAAAATTATATACTTCTGGGATGGCTCCATTTCATGCCACCGTAAGTTTTGATGTTTTGTATGTGCTTTTTGCAAATTTCCAGCACAAAGATGGAATAATGGTAAAAAATGGTACATATATATTTGGCAATTATATTTTAATGATTTTTTTTTACAGATCCGCTCCCCACTTAACCCATATATATGTAGAGATCAGTCTTATCTATTTATTTATGTATTTTATTTATTCATTTATTTATTTACTAATAAATAAATATTATTTATACTTATAAATAAATAATAATATATAAGTATTATACTTATAAACAATACTTATTATTTATATATAATAAATTATTATTATATAAATTATATTATTATAATTTATATATTTATTTTTAATATATATTTTATTTTTAATATATTATTATAATATATAAAACTATATTATATTATTATATAAATTAATATTATATATTATTATATTATAATAATAATACCTATACTTATAAATAATACTTATTTATAATAATAAATAAGTATTATTTATACTGATTATAAATAAATATTTATGAATAAATATTATTTATTATTAAGTAAATTTATTTACTTATCTATTTATTTATTTATTTATTTATTTATTTTAGTTTGTCATCTTTTATTTCTTAGTATCTATTTTTCAGATGAGACCACAGTGCAGGAGGGAAACAAACAAAATAACGGTCTTGAAAACTATATTCAATACACATTCGAGTTGGCCTTTTAACTTAGCCTGTCCCTTTAGCCATCACTGCCTCCCAATGAGATAATACATGTAGGATCATAGGTTCTGCCTGGTACATGGTCAGTAAACAAAGTGGTTTTATTATGACCGTCTTTCCCCCCAAATCACAAAACTCTAATCTACTCATCAGATACTTTTAGTAATGACAGTACTTTTAAGATTTATGACCCATTTCACTCAAAAATTACTTGTGAGGTATTGTTCTTCACTAATAGGGTGATAGAGAGCTGTGGGGTGAGGAATCTGGTGAACACAACCAGTCTTTCCATAACAGTTGTTATCTGGGACTGAGAATCTTTCTACAACAATCAAGTGTGAGGCAGTAGGCTACCACCAGTAAGTATTGTGTAATCAAATGTACAGTTGGAAATTGGAATCGATTTTCAAGTAACCACCTTCTTGTCAAGTTTCCATTGGAGTCTCTTCTTTGTCACATTTCCATCAGATCCCCTTATTGTCAAGGTGCAGAGCCCAGTAAGGAGCTGGGAGGCGACTTTTCTATATGCCTGTTCTTTCCTTTGTCTCTCCCCCTTTTTTTTAGTGCTTTAATTTTTTTAAATTTATTTTATTTTTTTTTATTTTAATTTTTTTTAAGTATTTTATTATACCACCGTGAGATATACAAATAAAAAGATATACAATTAAAAAGTTCATGTTTGGGTTTTGGTCATACAGTGTTCCAGCACCCGTCCCTCCACCAGTGCCCATCTCCCACCACCAACATCCCCGGTTCCCTCCCCCTTCCCCAGCCCACCTCCATGGCAGGTTCTTTATTTCTTTCCCTTTCTCTCTCTTTTCTCTTTTCCTTCCCCTCCAGACTATGGATTACAGAACATACATTAAAAGGTTGTCATGTGTATCCCCCTTGCCTCTATTTAATGCTCAGTTCCAGGTTGGCACTAGTACCCTCGACAATTATTAGCACCCTGTTCCATTTTCTGTCTTACCTAACCTCTGACTCCCACACGTTTGGGATAATTTCCACCTTTGACAAGACCTCCTGATATATGTTTCACTTGACCTTGGATATTGGTATCATAATATGTACATATATATTTATGCCATGCAAATAAATGCAGCCATTCTGTATCTGTCTCTCTCCTTCTGGCTAATTTCACTCAACATAATCTTCTCCATGTCCATCCATTTATAGGCAAATTTTATAACTTCATTTTTTCTAACAGCTGCATAGTATTCCATTGTGTAGATGTACCAGAGCTTCTTTATCCAGTCATCGATTTTCGGGCAGTCTGGTTGCTTCCAGATTCTGGCTATTGTGAATAATGCTGCTATGAACATAAAAGTAGGGATGGTGTTTCCGCTGCGTATTTTTGGCTTCCCAGAGTAGATTCCCAGGAGTGGTATGGCTGGGTCAAATGGGAGTTCAATTTCTAGTCTTTGGAGGAAAGTCCATATTGTTTTCCAGAAAGGCTGTACCAGCCCGGCATTCCCACCAACAATGGATGAGTGTCCCCTTTTCCCCACATCCACGCCAGCACTTGTTGTTCTTGCTCTTTTGAATATGTGCCAGTCTCTGTGGTGTAAAGTGGTATCTCATTGTTGTTTTGATTTGCCTCTCTCTGATGATTAGTGATGATGAGCATTTTTTCATATGTTTTTTGGCCATTCGAATTTCTTCCTTGCTGAAGTTTCTGTTCATTTCTTCTCCCCATTTTTTGATGGGGTTGTTTGTTTTCTTCTTGTAAAGTTCTACCAGTGCCTGATATATCCTGGATATTAACCCCTTATCAGACGGGTATTGGGTGAATATTCTTTCCCATTCTGTGGACTGCTTTTGTATCTTAGTCACTGTTTCTTTTGAGGTGCAGAAGCTTTTTAGTTTCATGTAATCCCATATGTTTATCCTTTCTTCTAGTTGCTTTGTTAGTGATGTTTCACCTTTGAAGATGCCTTTAACTTCAATGTCGTGGAGGGTTTTTCCTATATTTTCTTCAATGTACTCTATGGATTCAAGTCTGATATTGAGATCTTTAATCCATTTTGATCTGATTTTTGTGCATGGTGTTAGACACAGGTCCAAATTCATTTTTTTACATGTCGCTGCCCAGTTTTCCCAACACCACTTGTTGAAGAGGCTTTCCTTACTCCATTTTAGACTCATTGCACCTTTATCAAAGATTAAATGATCATGTGTTTGAGGTTGGGTGTCAGGATACTCAATTCTATTCCATAGGTCCACAGGTCTGTTTTTATTCCAATACCATGCTGTTTTAATTACTACTGCCTTGTAGTACAGTTTGAAGTTGGGTAAGGTGATGCCTCCCATCTTCTTTTTCCCGAGGATTGCTTTAGCTATCCTTGGGGGTTTATTGTTCCATACAAATTTCAGGAGCGTTTGGTCAATTTCTTTGAAGAATGTCATCAGTATCCTCATAGGGGCTGCATTGAATCTGTATAGAGCTCTAGGGAGTATTACCATTTTGACAATGTTAATTCTCCCCATCCATGAACAGGGAATGTGTTTCCATTTCCTTGTGTCCTCTTTTATCTCTTGGAGCAGTGTCTTGTAGTTTTCTTTGTACAGGTCCTTTACATACTTGGGTAAGTTGATTCCTAGGTATTTGATTTTCTGTGGCACAATTGTGAATGGAATAGTTTCCTTAATATCCCTTTCTTCTCTTTCGTTATTTGTATATAGGAAAGCCACTGACTTTTGGGTGTTGATTTTGTATCCTGCCACTCTACTATATGCGTCTATTGTTTCTAGGAGTTTTTTGGTAGAGAGTTTAGGGTTCTCTAGGTATAATATCATGTCATCTGCAAATAATGATAGCTTGACTTCTTCCTTGCCTATCTGGATGCCCTTGATGTCCTTTTCTTCTCTGATTGCTATGGCAAGTACTTCCAGTACTATATTGAATAAAAGAGGTGAGAGGGGGCAACCTTGTCTTGTCCCTGATCTCAGGGGAAGGCTTTCAACTTTTCCCCATTTAGAATGAGGCTTGCTGTGGGTTTTTGGTAGAGAGCTGTAACTATCTTGAGGAAAGTCCCTTCAATTCCCATTTTCTGGAGCGTTTTAATCATGAGCGGATGCTGGATCTTGTCAAATGCTTTTTCTGCATCTATTGGAAAGGATCATATGGTTTTTATTTTTTCTTTTATTGATATGATGTATTATGTTGATTGACTTGCGAATGTTGAACCATCCTTGCATTCCCGGGATGAATCCTACTTGGTCATGATGTATAATCTTCTTGATGATTCTTTGGATTCTGTTTGCTAGTATTTTGTTGAAGATCTTAGCATCCGTGTTCATCAGGGATATTGGTCTGTAGTTTTCTTTCTTTGTGTTGTCTCTCCCTGCTTTGGGTATCAGGGTGATATGTGCCTCATAGAAGCTTTTTTGGGAGTGTTTCTGTTTCTTCTATTTCCTGGAAGAGCTTGAAAAGGACTGGCAGTAGGTCCTCCTTAAAGGTTTGGTAGAGTTCACTAGGGAATCCGTCTGGTCCTGGACTTTTGTGTTTGGGCAGACTTTTAATTACTGTTTCTATTTCCTCGATGGTGATAGGCTTATTCAGGTATTGGAGGTCTTCTTGTTTCAGCCGTGGGAGGCTATAGGACTTCAGGAATTGATCCATTTCTTCTAGATTCTCATGTTTCACGGCATACAGGCTCTCAAGGTAATCTCTGATGATCTTTTGGATTTCTGTGGTGTCTGTTGTGATGTCACCCTTTTTATTTCTGATTCTGTTTATTTGGGTTTTCTCTTTCCCTGTTCTTACAAGTCTTGCCAATGGTTTGTCAATCTTGTTTATTTTTTCAAAAAACCAGCTCTTGGTTTCATTAATCTTTTGGATTGTTTTTTTGGTTTCCAACTCATTGATTTCCTCTCTAAGTTTTATTATTTCCTTTTTTTCTGCCTGGGTTGGGCTCCTTTTGTTGGTCTTTTTTCTAATGTCTTCAGCTGTGTAGTCAGGTTATTTATGTGGGCCCTTTCTTGTTTCCTGATGAACGCTTGCAGAGCTATAAACTTCCCTCTTAACACGGCTTTTGCCGTGTCCCTAAGTTCTTATAATTGGTGTCTTCATTTTCATTTGTTTCCAGAAATCTTTGGATTTCCTGTTTGATTTCTTCTATGACCCATTTGTTGTTCAGGAGTGAGCTGTTCAGTTTCCAGGTGTTTGGGTTGACTCCCTGTTTCTGTGTCCGGTTAACTTCCATTTTCAGTGCATCATGGTCTGAAAAGATAGCTGACACAATTTCTATCTTTTTAATTTTATTGAGGTATGCTTTGCGGCTGAGCATGTGGTCTATCTTGGAGAATGTTCCATGTGCACTAGAGAAAAATGTGTATTCAGCTTTTTTGGCATGAAAAGCCCTGTATATATCCACTAGCTCTCTTTCTTCCATTTCTTCCTTCAGGGCCAATATTTCCTTGGTGAGTTTCAGTCTTGTTGATCTATCCATCGTTGATAGAGCAGTGTTGAAGTCTCCAACTATTATTGTGCTACTGTTAATGTCTTCTTTGAGGTCTCTTAGGGTTGTTACTTATCTATTTATTTATTTATTTATTTATTTTCCAAACTGATGAGTGTAATATTTTACTGGTTTTACAGGCCTCTTGTTTCTTCTTGGTATAGAATGTAGCTCAAC
>JAJIBD010002108.1:0-265564 GCA_021461705.1 Cryptotis parvus | reverse complement strand
AAAACTAGGAAATTCAACACCAAGGGTAGGTAATACACCCTCAAGAAAAAAGAAACAGTACACTAGAGGAATCTATCCCTGAACACCGCAACACCATGGGAAAACAACGCAGATCCCCAGCTCGAAGAACAGATGAAGGTATTGACCGTGAAGAATCAAAAAAGAATACAGATATGCATGATCACTCTGACAATGAAATTAGAGGAGGAAATTGGTAGGATGTTTAAGGAGCTCAACGAAAAAAATTGAGCAGATGTCCAATAAAATACAGGAGAACATAAGCGAGAGCAGTTGAAAGGGCAGTCAATAAACTATGGGAGGAAATGAGAGCAGAAATGAGGAACCATGCAAAGAATAATATTATCACTTAAAAACTCAGTAGATGAAATGAAAAAACACAATCGGGGCTCTCAACAGTAGGATGACAGTAGCGGAAGAGAGAATCAGTGAGACTGAAGATGAGCTACAAAAAGCACTCAGAGAACTACATAAGATGGAAAAAAGATCGGAAAATGGATCAGCAACGGAACAGAGAACAATGGGATGAAGCCAGGCGGAACAACATAAGAATCATCGGGGTCCCAGAGGGACAGGAAAGTAACCCCAAGGAAATTAAAACAGTTAAAAACATCCTGGCTGAAAAGGTTCCCGAGTTAAAGGATGAAGGCATCCAGATCCAAGAAGCCTAGCGGCGTACCAGCAAGAAGAGACCCCAATAGAAAGACCCCAAGACACATCCTAGTCAAAGTAATGGATGCCATAGACAGAGACAGAATTCTTCAGGCAGCAAGATCAAAGAAGGAAATTGTGTACAAAGGAGCATCCATTCGACTTTCAGCAGACTTCTCAGAAGACACCCTCCAAGCTCGAAGGCAGTGGTGGGATATAGTAAAAAAACTTAATGAAATGAACACCTCAGCAAGAATTCTTTATCCAGCTAAACTCTCACTCAGATTTGAAGGACAGATATACAACTTCTTGGATAAACAACAGCTTAGGAACTTTGTAAAATCAAAACCAACCTTAAAAGAAGGACTGAATGATCTACTATAAGGCGAGACATAACCCAAAGAACAACCAACCTACACAGAAAGATGGCACAAAATCCCATGACAATAATCTCGCTCAATGTCAACGGTCTAAATGCACCAGTTAAGAGACACAGAGTGGCAAAATGGATCAAAAATTGAATCCGACATTCTGCTGCCTTCAAGAAACACACCCTGAACAATCGGGCAAAGACAGGCTCAAAATAAAAGGCTGGAAAACAATCCTTCACTCAAACAACCCATCCAAAAAGGCTGGGGTAGCCATACTGGTATCTGACAACATAGACTTCAGGCTGAAGAAGGTCAGAAGGGACAGTGAAGGTCACTTCTTAATAGTCAAGGGATGCATATATCAGGAAGAAATCACGCTATTAAACATATATGCACCCAACGAGGGGCCAGCAAAATACCTAAAACAACTACTAATAGACTTCAAAGAAGACATTGACAGCAACACACTTGTAGTTGGAGACTTCAACACTGCTCTATCAACCCTGGATAGATCAACAAGATTGAAACTTACCAAGGAAATACTGGCCCTAAAAGAAGAGATGGAAGAAAGAGGGCTGGTAGACATATACAGGACATTTCATCCCCAAAAAAGCTGAATACACTTTCTTCTCCAGTGCACATGGAACATACTCCAAAATAGATCACATGCTGAGCCATAAATCATACCTCCATAAAATCAAGAAGATAGAAATTGTGCCAACTATTTTTTTCAGACCATGATGCACTGAAAATAGAAGTTAATTGTACACAAAAACGAAGACCAATACCAAGTACCTGGAAACTAAACAGCTCACTGCTGAACAACCAGCAAGTCATAAAAGAAATCAAAGAGGAAATCCAAAGATTCCTGGAAACAAATGAGACTGAAGACACGAATTACCAGAACTTGTGGGATACAGCAAAAGCAGTGTTAAGAGGCAAGTTCATAGCTCTTCAGGCATTCATCAGAAAAGAAGAAAAGGCCATCATAAACAGTCTGACTTCACAACTTAAGATCTTAGAGAGTGATCAACAAAAGGAGCCCAACAAGCAGAAAGAAAGAAATAATAAAACTTAGAGCAGAAATCAATGAGATGGAATGTCAAAAAACAATCCAGAAGATCAACGAAACCAAAAGCTGGTTCTTTGAAAAAATAAACAAGATTGACAAACCACTTGCAAGACTTGTAAGAAAAAGGAAAAGAGAGAACCCAAATAAATAGAATCAGAAATGAAAACGGAGACATCACAACTTAGAAAACACAGAAATTCAAAAGATCATCAGAGATTACTATGAGAGCCTGTACGCCTACAAAACAAGAGGAAACCTAGAAGAAATGGACAAATTCCTGAATTCCTATAGCTTCCCAAGTCTGCAACAAGAAGATTTGGAATACCTCAACAAACCTATCTCCATCGAGGAAATAGAATCGGTAATCAAAAGTCTCCCCCAAACACAAAAGCCCAGGCCCAGATGGATTCACCAGTGAATTCTACAAAACCTTTAAAGAGGACCTACTCTCAATTCTTTTTTAAGCTCTTCCGGCAAATTGAAGAAACAGAAATACTCCCAAATAGCTTTTCTGAGGCACATATCACCCTGATACCCAAAGCAGACAAAAGATGTCACAAAAAAGGAAAACTACAGACCAATCTCCTGATGAATACAGATGCTAAGATCTTCAACAAAATACTAGCAAATAGAATCCAAAGGGTCATCAAAAAGATTGTACACCATGACCAAGTGGGATTCATCCCGGGAATGCAAGGATGGTTCAACATCCGCAAGTCAATCAACATAATACATCATATCAACAAAAAGAAAAATAAAAACCATATGATCATATCAATAGATGCAGAGAAGGCATTTGACAAGATTCAACACCCGTTCATGATGAAAGCTCTCCGTAAAATGGGGATTGAAGGAACCTTCCTCAAGATAATCCAGGCCATCTACTACAAGCCCACAGCGAGCATCATTCTCAATGGGGAAAAACTGAAAGCCTTCCCCTTAAGATCAGGGACAAGACAAGGCTGCCCACTCTCACCACTTCTATTCAATATAGTACTGGAAGTACTTGCCATAGCAATCAGGGAAGAAAAAAGACATTAAGGGCATCCAGATAGGAAGGGAAGAAGCCAAGTTATCACTATTTGCAGATGACATGATATTATACCTGGAAAACCCAAAACTCTCTACCAAGAGGCTCCTAGAAATAATACATTCATATAGTAGAGTAGCAGGGTACAAAATCAATACCCAAAAGTCAATGGCCTTCCTATATGCAAACAGCGAAAGAGAAGAAAGGGACATTAAAGAAACTATCCCATTCACAATTGCACCGCAGAAAATCAAATACCTAGGAATCAGTTTGACAAAGAATGTAAAGGATCTCTACAAAGAAAACTACAATATGTTACTTCAGGAAATAAAAGAAGACCTGAGGAAATGGAGACACATTCCCTGCTCATGGATTGGAAGGATTAACATTATCAAAATGGTAATACTCCCTAGAGCTTTATACAGATTCAATGCGGTCCCTATAAAGATACCCATGATGTTCTTCAAAGAAATTGAACAAACACTCCTGAAATTTGTATGGAATAATAAAACCCCACGAATAGCTAAAGCAATCCTTGGGAAAAAGAAGATGGGAGGTATCACTTTCCCCAACCTCAAGCTCTACTACAGAGCAGTTGTAATTAAGACAGTATTGGTATAGAGACAGACCCATAGACCTATGGAATAGAACTGAGTATCCTGGAAACGCACTCACAAATATACAACCACTTAATCTTCGATAAAGGAGCAAAAAATATTAAGTGGAGCAAAGAAAGCCTCTTCAACAAATGGTGCTGGGAAAACTGGGCAGCTACATGTAAAAAAATGAACTTAGACCTCCTTCTAACGCCATGCACAAAAGTCAGATCAAAATGGATTCTAGATCTCGATATCAGACATGAATCTATAAGGTACATCGAAGAAAACATAGGAGAAACGCTCTACGACATCGAAACGAAAAGTATCTTTAAAGACGACACACCACTGACCAAACAAATGGAAGCAATGATAAACAAATGGGATTACATAAAATTGAAAAGCTTCTGCACCTCAAAAGAAACGGTGACCAAGATACAAAGACAATCCACAGAGTGGGAAAGGATATTCACCCAATACCCATCTGACAAGGGGTTAATATCCAGGATATATCAGGCACTGGTAGCACTCCACAAGAAGAAAACAGCCAACCCCATCAAAAAAATGGGGAGAAGAAATGAACAGAAGCTTCCAAAAAAGAAGAAATTCGAATGGCCAAAAGGCATATGAAAAAGTGCTCTTCATCTTTAATCATCAGGGAGATGCAAATCAAAACAACAATGAGGTACCATCTCACCCCCACAGAGACTGGCACACATCCAAAACAGCAAGAACAACCGGTGCTGGCGTGGATGTGGGGAAAAAGGAACTCTGATCCACTGCTGGTGGGAGTGCCGACTGGTCCAGCCCTTTTGGGAAAACAATATGGGCATTCCTCCGAAAGCTAGATATTGAGCTCCCATTTGATCCAGCAATAGCACTCCTGGGAATATATCCTAGAGACCGAAAAACACATAGCAGAAACACTATCTGTACTTCTTTATTCATCTCTGCGCTATTCACTATAGCTAGAATCTGGAAACAACCTAAATGCCCGAGAACAGAGGACTGGCTAAAGAAACTGTGGTTCATCTACACTATGGAATACTATGCGGCTGTCAGAAAGGATGAAATTATGAAATTTACCTGCAAATGGATGGACATGGAGTCTATCATGCTGAGTGAAATTAGTCAGAAGGAAAAGGACAGATATAGAATGACTGCATTCATTAATAGGATATAGATACCAGTGTTTTACTAAATATGGGAAATGGTAATGGCAGATTAAAACTCACCACTGAATATACACAAAGAGACTTAAGTGATAAACTCTAAATATCTGCAGGGCTAGCCACAATGTGTAAAATAAGAGGGAGAGAGATGCAGAGACAGAGAGAGAGATAGAGAGAGAAAGAGAGGAAGCGGGGGTACCTGCTATTAAGGCGGGTGGGGGGGGGAGGAGGAGGGGTACATTGGTGGTGGAAATGGGGGCACTGGTGGAGGGATGGGTGCTGGAATACTGTATTACCAAGAACCAATTATGAACACCTTTGTAATTGTATGTTTCACGGTGGTATAATAAAAAAAAAAGAATGTAACTCATGATTCATAGATTTAATAAGAGGTTCAGGAATAATTTTCTAAGGCTCTTTTGGAACTCAGATAAGTGCTAGAATGAAAACATTTACCAATAGATTAAGGTAGTTTTAACATTTCCATTATAAACCCCTATTTTCAGGGACCTATATGATAAGCCAGCAGTAAAACTTAATTCTAAACTGAAACTTGGCAAATAATGAAGAACTGTCTTCACAGATATTTTTAAGGAAAAGAGAGAAAAGTCTGACCTTTGACCACTTGTAAGTTACTGAATTGCCAAAACACAAAAACTAAAATGCAGTTTTCAATGTTTCTTAAAATTTTAAATGTAGAGAGAAAATTTAATTGTTTTGAATACTGCTCTTGCAAACTAGCAATTAGAGATCAGAGTACTGGGAATAAATATATGGGGGGGAACATGGGAAATATACAGTTCAGGAAGAGAGGATGTTTACTTCCATAAACACAGTACATTGGATAGCAATTAGTACCACACACATGTAGACAGTAGAATACCTGTTTTGCAGGCATGAGATAATAACTTCATCACACACAGCAGGTAAAATTCGGCTGTCTTGGTCACTGAGATTACCAGTTCACAGCAGAGTGTTCAATCTCCAGTGCACAAAAACCTAATAAGTGCAATCCCACAACTAAAGGGTAGATACCTTAGGCAGGACAAATAGGAGTGCTGAGACTCTGGTCATCACAACATCAGGAACAGAAAAGTAAAGAGGAGATAGATGACTGATAGACAGATGGAGATAAGATAGGTTCAAACTATGATTTTTTCCTTAAAAAAAGAGCAAACAAAACACAAATTAACCTGGTAGGATTTATCACCAGGTTTAATATCCCCAAAAAATTGGAAACAGTGACTCTTCTTCTTTAGACACAATAAACTGAATATAAATCATATTCTCCTGGATTTCTCAGCCTCCAAGCAAAAACCAGACTGACAAATGTGGGTAGAGCAATCACTGTCCATTTTGCTTAAATAAATTAGAAATATATGATACAACTCTAGCACTATGTCCTTGGCCAGGATTGTAAAACCTCAGCAAGGAAAATCCCAAATGTATTCCAACTAAGACCAGTGGCAGCACTGCCATGCTGTCCAGTAGGTAGTTTAACATTCCGTTACAGATTTGTTTGTTCAGTACAGAGCTGCAGATTACTTACAAAAAAAATTAAAAAATGGGAACTAGGAACCATATCACCACATGGAGTCTGTTCTGAATCCACATTAGACTTCAAATTGAAGACATCATATATAGGACCAATAGCATGGTAAAAGGCAGTAAGAAAAAGTGCAAGGTTGGCAAACTCTGGCCTGTAGGCCAGTTTCCAGCCTATTGCCTGTTTTTGTAAACAGCATGTATTGATACCCAGCCATGTCTGTTCCTGTACATATATATATATACATATACATATATATGTAGATATACCTGTGGTTCTACTATAAATGGTGGAAATGGAGAGGTATGACAGACATCATCTGGCAATTTTAGAAAATATATTAAGACCATGATGCAGTAGATTTATTACATCTCTGTGGATCTTAAGCATTTACTTAATCTCCTTGAGCATCACGTTCATCAATTTAAAATGGGATAATAATAATACCTATCCCAATCCTAATCCATTGCTGGTGAGAATGTTGTCTGGACAAACCTTTGTGGAAAACTGTATGAAGGGTACTGCGTACACTCAGAACTGAGTTCCCATATGACCCAGCAATTCCACTTTTGGATATATATCCCCAGGAAAGAAAAACATTCATTCAAAATAATGTATGTACACCATTATTCATTGCTGCACTCCTTAAAATAACACCTAGGATTGGAATCAACCTAGATGTCCAATAACAGATAAGAGGATCTTGAATATGTGGTGCACATGCACAATGGAATACTACACAGCTGTAAGGAATGATGAAATCATGCAATTTGCTGCAACATGGATGTAACTGGAAGACATCATGTTAAATGAAGCCAGAAGAAGAAGGATAAATGTAGAATGATATCACTTATATGCGGTCTTTAGAATAAATGGATGAGGGCATGCAATGTTCTAAAGGAGAGGGGGTGTCCAGATCAACCTTGGCCCCAGAGTACAGGGAGGAGAAGGAAAGAAAGAGTAGAATGAAGAGGGAGAAGAGACAGATGAAAGAAACAGGGGTCAGATCAGGGGACTGAGGGACAAAGGTAGCTTTAATAAATGATATAGTCAAATAGCCAAACCACAGAGCCAACAACATTGAAATCAAGTGGCCCAAACTTTAACAATGGAGCTTAGAAAGGTGCCTATCAAGAGGGCAGGCTGAAGGTGGAGTGGACAGAAGAATATGGGAGGGAACTCAGAATATTTTGTAAATCACAATGCTTTAATAAAAAAATTAACTGAAAACAATAACAATGATGATAATCATCATCATCCCTACCATACAGGGTAATTATGGGGATGGGAAGGTGATGTGACAGAACTTTCAGAGCTGGCATGAATATATTTTTGCATAAAAAATGTCTTTGCATATGAAAATATGGAATCGTAAGATAGTTTCCATACATTCTTTACTCGTGTAGAAACTGAGGGTCTGCGATGCAGTCTGTAGGAAGGCAAAGAAGCAGGCACAGCACTGCACTCCACCACACAAATAAGGCAGAGCTGAAGTAAGAAGAGAAGAAGGGAAGGGAACAAGCAGGACTGATGTTAAAAAACAAACAAACCAGAAGCAAACTCCTGAAAGCTGCATGTTTGTGAACAGAAACAGATCCTGATGCCCTGTTTTCTCATGTCTGCCCCACTGAGACCTGTACCCAAATGCAAGGTTTCAGAACAGACTATTGAAGAAAAGAGGTGAAAGCAAGCTCAAAGGTGAAACAGGTGGAAATTCCCAACTGACAAGAGTTCTCGGAGACAACAGGTGGCTATGAGGGATGAGTGACTCCTTGGGGTGGTGAGCCCTTGGAGGTCTAGGAACAGGAAGGGTATGCTGGGGCGGCTGAGTCACAGGTATTCTGAGTCCCAACACATTAGGAAATTGGCATCAAAACTGAGTGACACATAAATACTGTCCTCATCTTTTCTGGCCTTACTTCCTTACCATTATGATCACTGCTGTTGTTAATCTTTTTGTTGGTTGGGTTTTTTTTTTTGTTTTTGCTCTTTTTGCTTTGTTCTGGTTAGGGAGATTACACCTGTTGATGTTCAGGGATTACTCCTGGCTCGGTGGGTTCAGGCAACCATAAGCGATGCTGTCGTTGAACCCAGGTTGGCTGCATGCTGTACTACTGCTTTGGCCCTACTCTTGTTATTCTTTACTGGGAGTCTTGATTCATCATCTCAAACCATTTTCTGGACCCAGCCTCCTCATTGATAAAAACTGGGTATGATAATAGCCTCTCTGATGGCCCCAGAGGATTATGAAGGGATTAAATGGGATAACATGTACCCTTATGAAAATTGTAAAGGCCATTCCAATGCAGTATAGCATCAGTAAAAAGTAATTGACTTTTTTGGTAAAATCATTAACTATATAATCCTTTAAGACCAATACTTCAAATACCATAAAATGGTTTACATTTTCTCCGCCTCTGAATTCCAGGCAATAAAAAGGGTAACTTCAATGTTACAAGTGGGAGAAGAAGAGGTAGGCAGGACAATTGTACTTCGTGGTCCCCTCTGAAACAGGCTGAGAGCAATTATTCCAAAGTCTGTCTTTAAACAAAAAGTGAACTCTTCCTATAAACTCATTAACTGGAACTATGTTAAACTTTGCTCAAAGCGCTCAATTGTATGGCAACCACTATACCTACTTGATTTTTACAGGCAAGGTCATATTCTCCTGGTGAAAACAGATGACTATAATAGAAATTCATCCTTTTGATAAAGTTGTGAACAGCATTTGCATCCTGCCCTAGAGCCACAAAGCAATTTTTTTCAGGAGATATCATGTAGTTCCTACAGAGTAAAGGGGAGACATAATCTTTATTGAAATAAAGAAGAACAAATAGGACTGAAGATAAATATGTTTTATAGACAACACATCATTTTTGTGTACTTTAAAAAAAATCGACCCTGGAACAGCAGGTAGCCCTGTTTCCTCTCTTTCTCTCTCTGTCTCTCTCTCTCTCTCTGTCTGCATCTCTCTCCCCTTGTTTTATACATTGTGGCTAGCCCTGCAGATACTTAGAGTTTATCACTTAAGTCTCACGGTGGTATAATAAAATATGTAAAAAAATACTGCTATGAGACAGAATTCTTACTCTATTGAATTTAGGACAGATATAAAAGTCAAAGCACAAAAATTTTTTTGCAATAATGCATAATAAGAGGTAAAAGCAGGTAACAAAAGGATAACCCAAATGTGCTCTGGGTCTTTAAATTAAATAGTTTAATTGTTTATAAGTTTCACCATAGGATTTGCTCAGTGAAGTTACTGTGTATGTATGTTTGCAACAGATGTATTTTCATACTATATTTATTATCAAATAAAATATACAGTTAATATAAAAAAATCGAGCCCTGACAGTCTATCCACAAGAATTATATGTTGGTCATTTACATAAAGATTATTTTAAAGCTTCAAAATAAAAATTCTGGAGAAAACTCATTTCAAACTGCTCTTAGCTATTTTATTTTTAGGTATCATTTGAATGAAATCTAGACATGGAATATTGTAAATCACAATAATGTTACTAAAAAAAGCCTCCTTTTGTAAATGGACATGTAAAATTTTTATATTAGTATTATGTATTAAATACTTTGTTAATGTGTACAAATTGTACATTTTTATTATATGTGAAATATTTATAAGGTCCCAAATATTCTGCTAGGTAAACTAGATTCCATAATCTCATTTTAGTTCATAAAATCCCTATGGAAACATAAACTCTTCATTATTTGTCAATAAAAAAAACTGAGGCTTTTTTAGTGAAACAAGGCGTACTTTTTATTGAATGAAACTTGCCAAGTAAGATGTGAGAGAAGAGAAAGAGGGGAAATGTGTTCAAGAGAGAACATATGCTTCTCTGTAGTGAAAGTAAGTAACCAAAGACACAGAGACAAACAAACACAATATGTGTTGAAGAGAGACCACAGGCTGGAAGAGCAAGCCTCACTGTTTTATTTTAGACAGAAATAATGTATCCTTGCTTTGTTATTTTAGCAGAAACAATGAACCCAGGCCTAAAAAATTTGAGTTAACACTAAGATTTGTTTATATGCATAGTGGAATACTATGCAGCTGTAAGAAAAAAGTCAAATCATGCCATTCACCGCAACATGGATGGAACTGGAAGATATTATATTAAATGACATAAATAAGAAGAAGGACAAACACAGGATGAGCTCACTTATATGTGATATGTAGAAAACAGGACAAGGCAATGCAATATTTGAAAGAGGAAAGGTCTAGATCATCCCTGACCTAGTATAAAGAGGAGAAAGGAAGAGAAAGAAAGGTACTATGGGAGAAGAAATGAACAGAAATAACTTGGTCTAGGGGATCCAAGTACATTGGTAGCATAAAGGAAAGGTACAACTAACTATTTAGACCACAGTGTCAACAACACTGAAGACAAGAGAATTGAATTTCAACAACCAAATTGAAAAATGTTCCTGTCAAGCTGGCAGGCAGGAGATGGGGGTGGGAGAGTCAGGGAGATGGGATGGGGGATTACAATGGAACTCTGAACACTGGTGGAGGGAGGAAGACACTGGGATTGGTGATGGAACACAGCATGTCTAAAACCCAAGTGTGAATGACTTTGTGTACCATAGTGTTTTAATAGAAGATAAAATTAATTATTAAAGACACAGAATTGCTTGTCTCCAGGAAATCGTTAGTAAAAGTGAAAGATTTAGATGTTATGAAGAAAACCAGAGTATAAAGACAAACGCATAATGTAAAATAACTTGATAAATAACAAATGTAAAATAACTTGACATTTAACTTGACAAATGTAAAATAACTTGACAAAATTCCATAAAATAAGGAGATGAGTGACTGACTCTAAACAGTGCCTGAGTCCTTTAGAATAATAGTTAAAATCAAGTGGTTTTGCCAATAGACAAGCAAACAATTTGGAAAAATCAATGCAGAAACAATCAATATACAGAAACAATATTCAATAAGCTCAACTGTTATTGTCATTCAAAATCACCCTCGTAGCTTAGTGTATATACTTTTTTATCAAAAAGCAACTAAGATCTGACAGGGATGATAGCCTTCATGAATGTGCAATGTAATTCAATATTCCAACACGGGGCTCCAAAGACAATGCTAGTGTTGGATTGCAGCATTTGTTACCTCGGGTGAGACACAGGCCCTGTGTATAAACTATCAAATCCCCACTAAAGTTAAACTAAAATGCCAAACATGGCAACCTGGGACCCTTTAATCAACACCTGCTAAACAGTTCTCTTCTTTCTACCAGCCAGCAAAAGGAACATGAGATGGTTTGTCTGCCATAAAACCTGGGTAGGGTAGGCAAATGGGACAACCTAAGCAGGTGTATTCTAGATAGGATGTCAGTGAATCTTGACGGGGAGGGCAGATGGAGGGAAAAAAGTCTCACATCAGTTGCCGTGAAGATTTCAGAGATTTTTCTCTTCCTGCATAAAAGCAAGGGAAGCAAGCTATTTTCATGTCTTCTAAGGAGTCATATCACATCTTTTACATGATAAGATTCATGGAAAGTTTAATGGTTTGATTATCTTGAGCCTGCGAATTTTATTACAATCTATGGCCAAATATATTTAGGTCTATATTTCATATATGTAACTTTAACTTCTATTGTTCAGAGAAAATTTTACTTAAAAGCATTACTTATCAATTCTTCCCTGAAGGACTCAAACAGTCCTCTTCCAACTTAGAATGCACCCCCAGATAAACAGGCCTTAGATGTAACAGAGGCTGGCTTCCAAAGCTGCCACTTTCTCAAATGGCACGTCAGTGTCCCCCAGTAGCTGACTCCAGCTGCAGGCATTCTATTTTGGTGAATGTGAGATGAGAGGCTACTACAAGAGTATCCCACCCATACAGCAGAGCCTGGCAAGCTACCCATGTCATATTTGATATGCCAAAAACCAGTAACAATTATAGACCTCATTCCAGTGACCTGAAGGAATGGTTTGAGGCTCTTCATGTCCCTGGAATGAGCGGTTGCCCTTGGGCTACACTAACATATGACAGGACGTATGAAGGTATTACTAGTGCCCGCTTGAGCAAATTGATGAACAACGGGAAGACAAGTGATACAAGTGAAGTGAATTTCACTCCTTCTCTTCTTCTTGTGATACCTAGGTCTGAATTACACACCCCACTACCCTCACATCCCCTCCCCCACACACACACTACCTGTACTTCTCTATGTTGAAAGTTTCCAAGTTGTTATTAGTCCCTACTGCCAACATTTCAAAAACAATAACAAGAAGCTTATACATACATTTTCTGGGACTCAAATTGGGTGGTGCTGGCAAGGGGTAGAGAGAGGGGGTGCGGATCTTTTACAATACATTACTCCCCAAAAAGTATAAACATGAGAACATACTGGCAGATTTTTGGAAGACAAGTAGTACAAGGGAAAGAGCATGAATTTCAGCATTGCTAGCTTCCCAGGAAATTTGTCTCCGATCAGTGATTATTTCTGATCAGTGAGAACAAATGTCTATTGAACAATGTCAAAAATCACTCTGATCATTCTGCCTTGCCAGGTCAAGACCTTAACATTTGTCACATGACCTATTCATTTACCAGGAAACATATAATTTTGAAAGCCTGTCTCTAGAGACATAAGGCTTGGTACGTACCATTACTAAGAGATAAATTATATCAGATTCCAGAGCAGAGAACTGAAGGTAAGAATCACCATTGGGTCTTTGTGGTTTTCTCACTAACCTAAGAATGTGTAAATGCTTCCTCTGACTTCATGATATTTTGTTTTGTGAAACAGAAGAAAATCACTTCTTCCTGTCCCACAGATGAGAGGAAGGGGTATAATTCAGTGACCCAACTAACAGACATCTCATAAAAGAGAAAGTCACAACACTGACCATGCTGTCACCATGATGTTTACCTGGAGCAAATCTGTTTCCAGTCTGGGTCTTATGAAAGAGCTGGTGTCTCCTAGAGGCATCAGTTTTCAAGAACTAAGAAATCATCATTGGTAATAACCGGCCATTACTTAATATCATATGAGTAGAAAATAATAAGGCACTATGTGGGAAACCCTCCCTAGCCTCTGGCATCAGTCCTGCATTCATAAAAAGGGCTGATCAATATAGTGACTTAGGCAAGAACAAAACTGTCATTCTAATCATTTGCCCAATAATGCCCCTAGAGAATGGATTTAATAGATGTCAGGCACTCTGATGCACCTATTTCACTCACCTTTTTGTGAATTCTCATAACTTTCCTATGAGATGTGACTAGCAAAAACATTAATTGTAGAGAGCGGGAAAAAGAGGCTGCAACTGGTCTAAAATATGGAGTCAGAAACAAAAGACCTCGAGGCTTAGCCCCAGATATTTTCTGCTTTCCATTGAGACCCCCTTCAAATATTACTATATTCCTCTCCTCTCTTTCCTTTTTATCTCTCCCACACCCTAAATCATTATTAATAAATCTTACTTCTCTTTATTATTTAATTGTTATATTTTCACTTAATTGTGGTAAAACATAAAATTTACCATCTTACTCAGTTTTAAATGCACTACTCATAAATTCTCAGTGTTGTTCAATCAACACCATTATCCATCTCTAGAACTTTTACATCTTGAACAATAAAAACTCTACCTACTAAGCAATAAAATAACTTCACCAGAGCAAATTTTAGCTGAGCATAGTTATCTTTAAAAATTTAGCATCAGCTTCTATATTGCTTAAGCACTGTTTTGGTCTTCCTTTGCTTTAGAACTTCTGGACTCTGCTCATTGAGAAGTTCATGAGAGTACCCCACTGACCTGATGACATGATTCTTAGTGTGGTGATATTTCAGCTATTCTAAGATGAGTTGGTAATGTATGATGATTAACTCCCCAAACCTTGTTTATTTCTATCCTAATTTTTTAAATTAAAATTAGTACATAACATGCCTAACTTTCCTAAGGATTGAATGTTATACTTAATCCAATCTGTTCTCCAAGTATTGACTGAGCTATATGGCAGATGTTGGCCTCATCAATTGGGCTGTATCACCTCACAAAACAGACAACAATCCCTGCCAATGTAGAACTTAAATCCCAGAATATGGACATAATGTAATAAATGCAGTAAGTGCTTTATTACATCGTATTGTAATTGTGGGTAATAAAGAAAAAGGAGATTAAGTTGAGAAAGATGAAGAATGCCAGTGGGGGCCAGAAGACTATGCTATTATATATGAGTCAGGGCGGACTTGATAGACAAGAAGCTAGAGGAAAAACTTGGAGTTCGTGCCCTTAAAAGGCACAAAATAATTTATTTCATACTACTTGCTACAAATGGAATTATTAAAAACAATACTTTTACATTCTTGCTATGACTCGTGAATTTTATTTCAAAACCTATCCCGGGAAGCACATGAAAGGTAAAGATGAGGTTACTAATTTACTATTATGATGCACATTGGAACATTATTAATGACTGTAAGACACACCTGAACTCATGTGAGCCATTACAAGATGGCTGCAGTCATTTTAAATTACATCTTAAAACTTTTAAATACTGAGGGGAAAAATTTCACACTAAGAAAGTCAAACTCTAAGTTATGCCTGAGTAAAGTGAATTATATTATAGAGGAGGGTCTGTTCCTGAAGAGTGGGCATACAATATACTATATAGTATTCTACAGTTACAATTTTATCATCAGATGTATTTCCATAGAGACAAAAGGAAGATGAGAGAGGCTGGTATTGGGTGCTAAGTCTGAAAAGTTGAACATGGAAATAGAATCTATGATGTGACCCCAGAATGGTACTGAGTATTCCAACAGGATATGAGAAGACATGAAGGTAGAGAACCAGTGACAGGATCATTCCCAATATCATTGCCACTGTGAGCCTTGGGTCTCATTCTCTTGTCTGTTCTTTGAGTCACCATGTGGAAGAGGTCTCGGAAGTGTTCTCCTTAAGTGATCTGGCCACTTTATCCACCTCTCTAGTTCCCTTTTTTTCTTTTGGTCACACCTGAGGATGCTCAGGGGTTACTCCTATCACTGCATTCAGAAATTTATCCTCACAATGCTCATGGAGCCATAAAGGATGCCAGGAATTGAACTCGGGTCAACTGTATGCAAGGCAAACACCTTATCTACTGTACTATTGCTCAGCCAATCCAGTTGCTTTTTAGTTAATAATTTCCTCTGGCATCTTTATTCTTTTTTCTTTGTGTCTTCACATCTGATGACCAGAGTGAAGACCGCCTCAAAAAAGCTCACAAAAAAGACTGTTCTAAACTGACAACATAGTAAAGCAATGGTGCCTGACCAAAATGGTCTTGACATTTGTCTAGGGACGAACAGAAGATCACTGGACACAGAATGTTAGAAGTAAGAACAGATTATTAATCCTAAAATGTGACATATTTGGTGCATGGCTTTGTTTTCTGGTCAAAGTGAGGATTTAAGACAAGGCGAAAATTGATTCTGTGTCGTATTCACCCCATCTAAGTTTTCTTCCTGATCTGATTCTCCAGTTGCTGCTGAGGCTAATACAGTCTTCAGTTCTCTGACAGCCCTCAGTAAACTACAAATGCCATTTTTGTATATATTGTTTTAAAACTATGTATTAATGTGATCATTGGTTTTTCTAATATAGAAGCTCATTTACAATGAGAAAAACAGGATATGAATATTTTGATCTTGCCTCCAAAATTCTGATAAAGCTATAGAGGAAAGCAATAAATTTGAACATTAGTTTGCTTTATATTATGTTCATACTTATCATAATCACAATCTTCCCGTTAATCATCTATTTGCTAGAGCGGGCACCAGTAATATCTCCATATGTCCTGTCTCATGCTAGTAGAACCCAAAGGCATCCGCTTGTTTCAGGAACATAAAGCGTCTCAAACCATTACATTAGGTCACAGGAATGACCTAATATAAATGTTACTGGTATTTGGCATATCAAATACTACACGAGCAGCTTGCCAGGCTTGCCGTGCAGGTGGCATACTGTTGTAGTCACCTCTAAATAAAGCATTTATAGATGAGCGGCCATGCAAGCCGGGCTGTGATAGTCTGGTCTGCTGGGTGGAGTTGTGACGAGAGGGAAGTCCGGATGTGGAAAATGGCAGGCCCCATGCAGTAGAGGAGGGTGGTCTGGCTTGTTGTGAGACTCTGTGGGGTGGCAGGCCAGGGCTAGAACCTGCCATGCCTCCTGGGCGCCTCACGAGCAGCTGGGCACAGGGAGAGCAAGGAGCAGCTCTGCCCCATGTCTGAGAGTCTCTGGTTCAGCATACCTGAGCCGGATTGAAAAGTTCATACTTATGTTCATACTTATTTTCCCCTAAATTACAGTCAACTAATATCATTGCAGTGATGCAACCAATCACATTTTCAATGATACTTTTGTAAAATAAATTATCAATTTAGATTCTTATAATCTACATTGTATTTTATAAGTTCTGCAATCAGTTTCTCTTAGACATAATTCCTAATACCTTAACAGACTCTCTAGGAACCAGGGACTTAGCATGCAGCATCTCGCTCACCAACTCTGCCCCACAGAACATTACCTCTCTAGATAGGAAAAGTTCCTTAGACCTATCATTTGGTGTGATGTCAGTTTTATATCTGCCTGGCTGAATCACAATGCCTAAATAATTGCAAATATTTTACATATTTTTGTGACTGTTTTAAATATATAGCTTGTATGTAATATAAAAATTTTATAATATTTTATGTTTTTAAGGTTTATATATACCATCTATATATAAAATTTTATATATATTTATAATAAGATTAATATTTAAACCAGTGCTTTCTGGGAAAGCTTTTTGCCATCCATAATTAGGTGGACTTTAATGAATTGAAACCTGAATGAAATAATCTCCCCAAGCATGAGAGCATTTTCCCAGTTGACTGTCTTCAGATTTTGTCTGCTACTCTTCCAAGGCATCACTATGCAGCCTCTTCCACCAAATTTTAGATTTGCCAATTTTAGATCATGTGATTTAACTGTTTAAAATAAATCTCTCTCTATAGATGCATATATACCCTGCTGGTATTATATCTCTGGAGAATACAGTGTCTTTCTTATTTTGAAGGAATCAGTAAGGGGATCATCAAAGGCATGAAGTTCTAAGCTTTTTTAATTAAGTAAGTGACTTTGGGCAACTATTTCCAGATCTCTCATTTTCAGATTTTTCCACCTGGACAACGAAACACCTTCAGGCTCATAGTATCTCATTTTCACTCTCATTCCCAAGAAGTCTACTCTTAGAATTTAGTAGATCTGGACGTAATTCTCTGTATTTAATTTTATTTAACTATAAATCATAGTATCTCTGTTAAAATTCTTTTATCTTGTTGGGGGAAAAAAATCTACCTCAATAAAATTATTATTTTTTATTTAAGTCGGGCCCTTTTTTTAGGTTATCCGATAATAATATTTCATTGTTTCTGAACTATTTTACAACCAGGTAAACTGTAGATAACCCATAGCAATAAAAATCTTTTCTATACACATATAGATTCTGACCTGTCCAGTACAGGTTTTATCAATTTACCCCCCACACTCAGGAGCAAAAAACAACTGTTCTGCCTCCATCTGCACATTAATTTCAGTATTATATAAAAGTGTCTTCCTCAGGTTCTCCTCCAACTTTAATATATGTCTTATTCCTTTGTTGATTAATGAGTTAAACAAGAAGCCTTAGTACATGTTCATCTTATATCTGTATCAGTATTGAGTTTCTTCAAAGAACTCATTTTGAAAAGTAAATTTTCAAAATTTATACTGAGATTTTGTTTCCTCTGCCAATGGAAACATCTTAATTACATTTGCGGCATTTGCTGCACAAATAAAAAAATGAGTGAACAAGTGAAAACTCTTCTCCATGAGCACACAGGATAAAAAATACACAGAAAACAGCTAAAATTAAAAGTTAAGTTAACTCAGTTCATAATCTAATGCTGCTTTTTGTCTCTGCAGTTCTTACAGTAATTCTCTTTGTCACTTGTCACTTGTCTTCCCATTGTTCACCAATTTGCTCAAGTGGGTGCCAGTAACATTTCCATTCATGGGGAATGAGGGCCATTATTGTTATTAATTTTGGCATATTGTGTGCACCACGGGTAGTGTGCCAGGCTCTGCCATAGTTCTGGGTTCATCCCAAGTGGCCCATTCTTTTTCTATGTCAGATCAACCATCCAGGGCCCACGGAGCAGAGTTCTGGGTGTAGATAAGCCTGTGTCCTGTCAATGCAACCGGCACCGTAGCCACACCTGCTACATCTCAAGGGGCAGGTACTTTAAAAAGTACGAAATTTAAAAAAGGAAGCAAGGACTCAGAAAAACGTATACTCAAAGAAACAAATCAGAAAAGGCAAGGAGGGGGTCAGAGCACTAGTTCCAGACCCCAGGCTTCCACCAACAAATTTACATATAACCTCAGTCCTGAATACCTAGTGTTCAGACACTCTTTGATATATGAAATTCAAGAATTCTCTTTGATACCTTAAAAATGGACAAACCTCCCACTCAAGGATTGCCAACAGAATTAGAAAATAATGATAATCCATGAAAAAGACTTTTTCTATGCATGGTAACCTCGTGATATTTAATAAACTACCAAATCTCATAATTTAAAACAAGATGATCATTTGGACTATTGTATATATTCTTTCTTCTATCAGAACCCAGGTAATCCCCCACCTAACAGGCGTTTCAAAAAGGCTAATGACAATTGTGGTGACCACAAGAGTACCAAAATCTTTGGGCCGCCAAACTTAATAAAGTGTGTTAGACATTCCACCAGACCACTGCTGGAGATGTTACAGCTTGACCTTCTATTGATCCCAACATTGTCCCTATGGACCTTCTTCTGTTGTAAATTATTACAATAGCCAAATTGAATCCACATGACAGTGCTCAGAGCCAATTCTCATTGATGTTCTCCCCATCCTTTGTCCCAGGCCCCACTACCCCCAAAGATTTGTAGAGGCACTGAATTAGATGATTTACTCAATTCCAGATATTACAGCTATTGAATTCCTTTCTTTAATCTTGCACATCCACCTAGAAAACGATAAAGATGGCCTGGCATGATTTGCTCTGTGCTCTCATAAATTTATTACTAATGTGGAATCAGTAACCTTCACTTGCCTGCTCAAATCTTCCCAGCCATGGTCTTTATCTTGAGGAATTCAAGTTCCTTGTTGCTACTGACATCTCCTATATTTCTCAATCCTTTAGTCTCAGCTAGAAAGAGGCAAGTCCAGAAATATAGCTCTCTAAGTACAGGCATTATTATGTATAAATACCAATAAGAACTGAGCAGATTCTCCATGAAAGTTTTCCAAAAGGTGTCTGGGCAAATTAGCACCTCCATGCACTATCACTATCACTATCACTATCTTCCCGTTGATCATCTATTTGCTAGAGCAGGCACCAGTAATATCTCCATATGTCCTGTCTCATGCTAGCAGAACCCAAAGGCATTCGCTTGCTCCAGGAACATAAAGAGCCTCAAGCCATTATATTAGGTCATGGGAATGACCTAATATAAATGTTACTGGTATTTGGCATATCAAATACAACACGAGCAGCTTGCCAGGCTTCTAAAGTAATTTCCATGGACAAAATTGATGTTCTTGACTTTTCTTCAGTTTAGCACAAAGATGGTGTCTTAGGCCCTATTCCTGTTATAGATCAAAGTTTTTGTAAACATTTTGGACATTATGTTCTACCTTCTTCTTTTCTGCATGGGGTAAACTTATGTGTGTTAACACTCCAATTGGGAGACTTACTTAACTGAACTAGTTTGTCAACTACCATAACACAGCACAGTCTGTGCTTGATTCTCATATCGTCAAAGTATACATACTCTGTGCAAGGAGGAAACCGAGTAAAAAGCATGAATTATTTAAAAAAAATCAATCAGTTAAAATTTTCAAGTGAAGGTCTGTGGCAATGATGTGAAAAAATATATATATATATCAGAAATGTACAACAGATGTTTGAATTATAAAAGGAAATGAAATATCATTGAGAAACAATTATAGTTTCTCAAGAATTGTTTGAGTGTTTATACTTGAACATAAAAAATAATATATATTTCCTTATGACAAATACCTTTACCAGAAATTTAAGGTAGTTATTGTAAATAGAGAAAAATGAGTAGATTAAGTTGATGCAAAACTAAATTTTGTATCCATGGTAGTCAACTTTTATAAAACTATTTTAAAGGGGATATCAGAACAATAGTAGAGCAGGCAAGCTGCTTGCCTTGCATGTCACTGACCTGGGTTCATCCTTAGCACCTAAAGAGCCCCCAAGAATATCAGGAGTGATCTCTGAGCCAGGAATAAGTCCTGAGCACCACCAAGTGTGGCTTAAAAAAGAAAATGAAAAAAAAGATCCATTTTTAATTAAAGATTTTTGTTATTTTTAAACATTTTTATTGCAGTACTGGGATTTATCATTCTGTTATACTTTTTAAGCACACATCATTTCAAAACCATGCCTACCACCAGAGTCCCATTTCCTTCCACTAGGGTTCCAATGGCACCTCCCAGCCCTCTCCCTCCAATGTAAGCTCAGTTAAGAAAGAAATATTAGAAAGAGTCTCACAAGAAGGTAGAAGAAAGTGAGCCAATATGCACATGGGTATAACCACACAAATTAGCAAATACATGTTTTATATTATTTACAGATTTTTTCAGTATATTCTATTATGAATCATAAGTGAATTTTCCTTGTTAAGGTTAACTTTTGTTCACTGTATTATTCAATTAAATGAAAATTAAATATAGATTCAAGACATTTCACTTTTTAAAACCTAATTCAATTTTAAGGAAAATAATATTGTTTCTTTTTTAAAATACATGGCATGCATTAAGTAATTGTTTTTAAAATATGAAGTGGTACTATCTTTTTTAACAATAAAAGAGACAGAATTAATGATAGAAAGAGACTCTAATTCATATTTCAAGGCCAAAACTACATTCCTCTGTCTACTTCTACAAGATCTAATGTCAGTTTTATTTGTGGATATGGGGTTTGAAAGACCTATCTTGCAAAATTAAAAGGCTTAGCCAACTTCCATATTCTTGCTCCAGTATGCAGCAACATCTAAGACACCCGCAGGTCATTCTCTAAAGCAGAGTTTACAATAAAGCTAGAAAAAGGAGGTGGATTTACACAGACTCACCCTTGGAGCAAAATTATAGTAGTAGTAATGATAGAGGGCCCTTTCTTCTCATTCTAAGCACAAAAAGCCATGATTTTCTGTTCTTCTAAAAATAACTTCATGTCAACATTTCTCTCCTCTCTCCATCACACACATACACACACACACACACACACACATGTATACACAACCCTCTCTTGCCTGTAGGGACTTTTCCACTAGTTCATTACCATAACGTTACTGGATTTCTACTTGAATTCCAATAGAATTTTACTGGTTTAACCTTAAGGTTCTGGATTCTAGTTTCAACTCTAACTCAAACTCACCTGTGACAATGAGTATGATATCTGATTCTCAAACACTTCACCTTCTCAAAAGGCTGTGAATCCAGATGTTTCTTGGGTCTTCAGAGCTAAATTCTATACTATTACAACTCCAGCTTCAGGACAAGTTATGAAAGACTCATATGGCTATGCTGCAGAATGATTCATAAATAATAGGAGTTATCTTCAAAAGTATTATCTTAAGAATGAACTATTGATAAAGGCCATAAAATAGATACATTTTAAAAAGCATTATACTAAGTGAAAGAAGCCAGACACAGAAGACTACATACAGAAGAGCCATACACAAAAGACTACAAACAGAGGCCGGAACAGTAGTTCAGCAGGTAAGGTGCTTGCCTTGCATGTGGCCCTCCCAGATTTAAATCCTTGGATCCCATATGGTCCCTTAAGCACTGCTAGGAGTAATTCCTGAGTTTAGAGCTAGGTGTAACCCCTGAGCATCACCAGGTGTAACCCAAAAAAAGCAAAAAACAAAAAACATATACATTATGATTCTATTTTATGACATTCAGAAAAAAAACAAACCAAAATTACGGGACAGGAAACAAATCATGGGTTGCCAGGGGCTAATAGGTGACTATAGAAGAGGCAGCACCAAGAAACTTTATGTGAACAGAGCCTTCCTATACCATGATTGAGGACAGAGTCACAAAATCCTATTCTTGTGTTAAAATCTGCAGAATTATTGCATGTAAATCTAACAATCAATTTATTTATTTTCAATCATCTATATTATATAACTATATAATGCATGATTATATAACATATTTAAATCGAGAATACATTAATAATACATGGCAATGTCATTAATATTATAGTCATTAAATAATAAATTATTAATAATATATTAATGCATATAATGGTGGTGGAAAATGTGCACTGGTGGAGGGATGGGTGCTGCAACATTGTATGGCTGAAAGCCAATCATGAACAGCTTTGTAAGTGTGTATCTCACAGTGTTATAACAAAATTATTAAAAAATAATGTATATGGATATATGTACAACTAATAACAATGAATTTAATACTAACTCTATAAAGCATTTTCATCATTGTTCTAAGTCTTAGAAATAGTTGGATAGAACTAACACAAATTCAGAGGGTTAGTTTTTTTTTTTTTAGTTCATTTTTTTGCCACCCCACTAGTGTCTAGGGGCCTACAGCCACTTTCAGTGATGTGGGGTTACATGATACCAGATATCATCTTCTCTGGCATTAAAATTCATTAATAACATTTGATGGCGAGAGGAGAGTGGGTGGGCCTCCCAGTTGTGCTCAGGGGATCCACAGGCCACAACTACTTACACTTGCTAAACTGGTTATACAATGCTAAGGTCAGAGGATATGGTGTCAGTAAAGCACTGTGGTTGCACTTAAATTCTCACTTATTTTTGGTGGTGGGGAGTCTTTGGAACACACCCAAGAGTGCTCAGGACTGAATCCTGGCTCTGCATTCAGAAGTCACCAGGTAGTCTCAGAAAACCATACGTGTTGCTAGAAACTGAACTGGATAAACCGTGTGCAAGTCAAGTGCCCTACCCACTCTACTATGTCTCAGACCCTTAAAGTATTACTTTTGTGATACTAAAAATAACAATCACTTGATCACTTGACATCCCGTTATTCATCAATTTGCTCAAGCGGGCGCCAGTAACATTTCCATTTGACCCTGTCACGTGCCAGTGTAGCCCAATGGCATCTGGTTGCTTCAGAAATACAAAGAGCCTCAAACCGTTCATTCAGGGTCTTGACAAAGATGTCTGATCATCTTGTAGGTGGGCAGCCACGTGATCTTTTGACATCCCCTGGAATCCAGTCAGTAACGGCTTTAGTCTAGTGGTCATCTCCAAATAGCATTACATGTCCAGCCCATCTGATTTTCTATGCCTTGGCAAATGAGACAGCGTCCCCGACTCTGGAACAGCAACAGAAGTCAGAGCTCCAGATTCCTTCTTTCACTTGAATAAGGCATAATATTCCAAGCATAGCTCTTTTGATTCCTCTTTGGAAGACGCGAATGGCATTCTCATCCTGCTTTTGAAGGGCCAGGTCTCTGAGGCATATGTTAATGCAGGGAGAATGGTGGAGTTGAAGAGATGTGCCCAGAGCCGGAAGTTCTTTGTCTTTTTAGCTATTTATTCGATGCTTTTGAAGGCATTCCATGCTGCTCTCTTCCTCATGAGCAGCTCAGGTTTTAGGTCATTCAACATGTTGACTTCTCGACCTAGGTACACGTAACTGCTGCATTCAGAGATATTTGTTCCATTGACAGTGAATGTGGCCTCTGGAACTAGTTCATTTTTCATGAACATAGTTTTGTTGAGATTCAGCTGTAGACCTATCTTTCCACATTCTCGGTCTAAGTCAGCCAGCATTTGTGCCGCTTGGCTAATGTTTGGTGTTATAAGAATGATGTCATCAGTGAAGCGAAGGTGGTTTAGTTGCTGACCATCTATCTTCACTCCCATTCCTTCCCATTCTAATTGTCACATGTTCTCAAGGGTGGTACTGAAGAGTTTGGTGAAATGGTATCACCCAGCCAAACCCCTCTTTTTTTTTTTTTTTTTTTTTTTGCTTTTTGGGTCACACCCGGCGATGCTCAGCGGTTTCTCCTGGCTCTGCACTCAGGAATTACTCCTAGCGGTGCTGGGGGACCATATGGGATGCCGGGGATCGAACCCGGGCGGCTGGCCGGCGCATGCAAGGCAAACGCCCTACCCACTGGGCTATCGCTCCGGCCCCATCCCTCTTTTGACATTGATGATCACTTCTTTGTAGAATGGTAAGATCCTGGTGGTGAATCCCTAATACAGCTAACGAAGGATCTTGATGTTTGAGTTTGAGCCCCAGTTTGGCTAGGGGCTTCGATGACTGCTTCAGTCTCCACAGAATCAAAGGCTTTCTTTAAATCAATGAGCGTGAGACAGAGTGGCATCCTGAACTCTCTACACACTTCAATGAGCTTGGTTACCATGTGGATATGGTCAATTGTGCTGTATCCCTTTCGGAAGCCAGCTTGCTCACATGGTTGCCCTTCACCTAATGTTCTGCCAATCTTATTCAGGATGACTCGAGTGAATACCTTGTAGATGACAGACAATACGACAACAACAACAACAATAACAACAGCAACAACAACAACAATAATAATTATAATAATAATTGTGTTTACCAATGGTGATGGGAAAATTTTTCATTCAATGAATTCTGAGGAACTAATATCTATGTTGAGGAAAATTGATACTGAAAATGAAATATGGGCTTGACTCCTAAAGACAGAGAAAATGAGGCAGAGAAAGGGGTAAATTACTTGCCTAAGGATAAAATTAGATTAAAATCGAAAGCTAAGATTCAAAGTCCGGTCAGTCACTGCCAGGAAAACTCCTCACTTTATAAATAAAACTTGTTCATCTGTTTTAGGTCACTCCCAGTGATACTCAAGGTTGACTCTGGGCTCTGAGCTCAGAATTCATTCCTACTCGACCTCAGGAATGAAATTCATATAGGATGTTGTTGCAGGACACCTCAGAGACTCTGCACTGGCCTGGATTGCTTCCTGCTTTGTAGATAGGAGGGTAGTTTAAATGTGGCAGTTTATCTGACTATGCATTCTATACTGGCTGGTATAAATATTCTCTCATACTACCACAATCATCGTGGGACTAGCTAGAGCTTACCAGTATATTTGCCTGGCCACGTTGGAACTCTAAGTAATTAGACCAGAGAGAAATGCTGTTTGCCTCCAGAAATGCTTCCTTGCTATTTGCAAGCAAGCATGGCTCTCCTGACAACTCAAAGGCAGCTAATATATAGAACAACCATGGAGTAAAGAGGAGACTCTTGTGAAGGCTTGGAGAAATATTTAACTGGCATTAGTATAGTCTTTGGTACAGATACATGCCTTTGTACTCTGAGATACAGTTCATCTCAGAAGCCCCCTTCTCTCTACCCTGCAAAGGCATTCCATAGGCTGATCCGGGTTTAGCAGCATTAATATCTAATATGGCCTAGGTGGGGTCCTGGGAGAAATTACCTGAGGGCATTTGACCCTGATGGCTTCCCCATAAAAGTGGGAGGTCTGGGTTGCTGGGATATAAAACTAGGGCTGCTTCTTCTCTTCGCTCTCTTTTGGGTCGCTCTCTCCCCTTTTCTGCTGGCACCTTGTCTCTGTCTCCTCTCCTCAGGGCCTTAATACGTGGGGGCCACCATCTTGGACTACACATGGCGGGGTCCTAGCTGGGAATCCTAAGCACAGGGTTATTCCTATTGTTGATTTGTGTGCCTGAACCTGTGTTAAATAAAGCATTTTGAAACGTCACTGGATTCCTGCATCTTTCTCCATCCACAGGCCACCGATCCCCTGGAGCAGAAGGGAATCCCTGACCCTGCTCCCAGATTTTGTGTGGGGTGTTGCAGCATTTCCTCACAGGATGTATATGGAATTTTTTGGAAATTATAATTATGAGAAATATAATAATTAAAATAAATATTATGATTTATATTTATGGTTTATTTTTAGTTTATATGGGATGCTGGGAATTGAACACAGCTCTGCCAAGTGTAAGGCAAACACCCTTCCCACTCCACAACTTCTCTGGCCCTATAAATAAAATGATTGGACAATAGCCATAGAAATTTCTATTTGTTTACCCTGAATCTTACAGAACTTTCAAGAGCTTGGTCTTTCTCATTTTCTTTACTTTTCAGTATTTCAGCTATCACTTCTTTAAGCACCTCCAGGTAGTCAGAATAAATTTATGAGAAAGAAATTCAATCAATTCCTTTGCTAACATAACATTTTAAGAAATCTTAGTGATAGGATCTCAAATAATGCTATCTGAAATGATAATAAAGTTCATTCCTATGTGTACATTATGAAACAACATATCCACCTAAAATTGCAAATATTTAACAAAACCCCAGCTTTTCTAAACAGAAGAGTCAAGGCACTGAAAATAGCTTTATTACAATGTTAAGGATACCAGTGAGGAGGGCCATGCACCTTGTGAGTGCTATATACAGCTCACTACTGTTTATCTGCCTCTGGATTTCTATGAGAGGTTTGGTCCTGCTGAAGTTCTTTTATATGAACTTGCATCCATTTTCTCTCTTGCTGTGTAACAAAATACCACCAATTTAGTTCCTAAAACAACATGCATTTATCAGCTCACAGTTCTGTAGGTCAGAAGTCTGGCCCTATGTGGCTATGAACTCTGCTCAGGGTGTATCACAAGGATGCAATCGGGGATTCAGTCAGAATGAGAATGTTCTGGGAGGCTCTAGAGAAATATCAATTCCAAGTTCTTCCTGCTTTTGGCCAAATACAGTTTCTTATGATCTGAGGCCGAGGGGCCCTGCTTCCTGGCTGGTTGTCAGTGGGAACCTCTCAGCCCAAGGGGACTTCTTGCTTTTTCTTGCCCCATTGTCTCTTCCATCTCTGACTCAGTAAGAAAAAAATGCCCTTTAAAAATATATATATATATTCTTAAAAGGACATTTATATATACATATCATATATATTAAAATATATATACATATATATAGCATATTTTTTTAAAACCCACCCCAACTAAAAATTTCTTAAACAGTGAATTCTCTTTATTTTTTTTTCTCTGATTTCCCCTTTTCTGACCTTAGGACTCAAATATAAGGAACTCATATGATCAGGTCAAACCCATGTGATAATAAAATTCCTTTTTAAGTCTATCAGGCCATACCACACACCCACATCAAAGCTGTTGCATCCATTATACCATATTCCTGTAAATTACTTAGGCAATGCATATCAGCTAAAAAGGAACTGTGGAGCCATCTTAAAATTTGTCCTATCAGAGCTCTTTTAGAAAGACATAATTTATAACTATATTGTCCAAGATTTGACTGCACATAGATGCTATTGTGGGTTCTTAATAATGAATCATCTAGAAAGTTATCTTTTTTACAACATAGTTTTAACTCAACAAGGCCATGCTAAACAAAATATAGATAGATAGATAGATAGATAGATAGATAGATAGATAGATAGATAGATAGATAGATAGATAGATAGATAGATAGATAGATAGATAGATAGATATAGATATAGATATAGATAACCCACATGGCAAAGCCTGGTAAGCTACCGATGTTGTATTTGACATGTCAAATACCAGTAACAATTATAGACCTCATTCCTGTGACTTGATGGAATGGTTTTAGTCTCTTTATGTGCTGGAGTGGGCAGATGCCCTTGGGCTATCTCGCATGTTACAGGACATATTGAGATGTTACTGGTGCCTGCTTGAGTAATCGATGATCTATGGGAAGTCAAGTAATATATATTATACACACATATTTTAGGAGCAATGAGAGCTTTGTTAGCACCCAGCAGACAGGCCAATGGGTGGGTTGACAGGTCAATGATCAGATATTGAAAAAGGCAGTAGGGGACATGTGGGCAGGCTAGCATGAGGCAGGCAGGCAGGCAACAAGCAGGAAGGGTGCAGTTGGGGGCTGCCCTGTGAGGGTGTGGCATCCCTCCAGCTGCTGCCTGCCAGAGCCTGGGTTGTGGCTTAGAACTCGGTGTCCACCACACGGAAAGCTGGCGTGCCTGCATGAAGACTGCATGAGGCCTGCATGAAGACTGGCCTCCTTCTGTAGCATGATCTCTCTCTCTATATATATAGATATCTATCTATCTATCTATATATATATATATGTAGATATAGATATATCCACATCAATTGTATTTCTGCTGTTCATCGATTTGCTCAAGTGGGCACCAGCAACATCTGCATATGTTCTGTCACATGCTTGTGTAGCCCAAGGGCAATATACCACATATATAGGCACCTATGGAATATGGGGTATACATAGCACGTGATCACTTCACTTGACTCCCGTTATTCATCAATTTGCTCGAGCAGGCACCAGCAACATTTCCATTGGACCCTATCATGTGCCAATGTAGCCCAATGGCATCTGGTTGATTCAGGAATATGAAGAGCCTCAAACCGTTCCTTCAAGGTCTTGACAAGGAAGTCTGACCATTGTGTAGGTGGGCGGCCATGTGATCTTTTAACATCCCGTGGGATCCAGTCGGTAATGGCTCTAGTCCAGCAGTTGTCTCCAAATCGCATTACATGTTCAGCCCATCTGATTTTTCGATGCCTTGGCAAACGAGACAGCGTCCCTGATTCTGGAACAGCGACAGAGGTCAGAACTCCAGATTAATTCTCTCACTTGAGTGAGGCGTGATATTCCAAGCATAGCTCTTTCGATTCCTCTCTGGAAGACCCGAATAGCATTCTCATTCTGCTTTCATAGGGCCCAGGTCTCTGAGGCATATGTTAATGCAGGGAGAATGGTGGAGTCGAAGAGATGTGCCCAGAGCCGGAGGTTCTTTGTCTTTTTAGCTATTTCTTCGATGCTTTTGAAGGCATTCCATGCTGCTCTCTTCCTCATGAGCAGCTCAGGTTTTAGGTCATTCAACATGTTGACTTCTCGACCTAGGTACACATAACTGCTGCATTCAGAGATATTGATCCATTGAGAGTGAATGGGGCCTCAGGAACTAGTTCATTTTTCATAAACATAGTTTTCTTTAGATTCAGCTGTAGACCTATCTTTCCACATTCTCGGTTGAAGCCAGCCAGCATTTGTTCCGCTTGGCTAATGTTTGGTGTTATAAGAACGATGTCATCAGCGAAGTGGAGGTGGTGTAGTTGCCGACCATCTATCTTCACTCCCATTCCTTCCCATTCTAATTGTTGCATGATGTTCTCGAGGGTGGTGCTGAAGAGTTTTGGTGAAATGGTATCACCCTTCCAAACCCCTCTTTTGACATCAATGATCACTTCTTTGTAGAATGGTTAGATCCTAGTGGTGAATCCATAATACAGCTCACAAAGGATCTCGATGTATTGGGTTTGAACACCCTGTTTGGCTAGGGCTTCGATGATTGCTTCAGCCTCCACAGAATCAAAGGCTTTCTGTAAATCAATGAATGTGAGACAGAGCGGCATCTTGTACTACCTACAAACCTCAATGAGCTTGGTTACTGTGTGGATATGGTCGATTGTGCTGACTCCTTTTCGGAAGCCAGATCGCTCGCATGGTTGTCCTTCATCTAGTGTTCTGCCAATCCTGTTCAGGATGACTCGTGTAAACAGCTTGTAGATGACGGACATCAGGTAGATGGGGCGATAGTTGCCGATGTCGTGAATGTCTCCCTTCTTGAACAGTAGAACTGTCCTGCTGGTTTTCCATTGGGAGGGTACCTTGCATTTGGACAGGTAGCGTGTGAAGAGCCGAGCTAGTGTATTTATGAGTACTGACAGCAGATTCTTCAGGTGTTTGGGTCTGACTTTGCCTGGGCCTGGTGCTGTTCCCTTCTTTACCAACGAGATGGCATGTCGGATTTCAGAAGGGAGAACGTTCGGAATGACATATCCATCCTGTGGAATTTGGTATGTGGGCAGGTGGATGTGGCTATCAGAGAGATTTGAGTAGAAATCATGGATAATCTCCATTACCTTTGTGGAAGATGTGATAGATCCATCAGGGTGTCGGAGGGCAGTCATCTTGGTCTTATAGTTGGCGAAGGACAGGCGGGCATTGCGAATGCTTTTCCCAGCTTCTGCTGCATCTTCCAGTATTTCTGCTCTTCTGTCTTTGAGGTCTTCTTTTATCACTTCTCTGCACCATTTAGCAAGCTTGGACGTTAGCATTTGGTCTCCTGAGGCACGCGCCTTGCCACGTTGGCGAATGAGCTCGAGAGTTTCTGAAGACAGGCGTTCTTTAGTGTCTTTCTCTCTCTCGGCATTCTTCGCACAATCATGGAGGTGCTGAACCAGTCAGTTATATTCTTCATTGATGTCATCAATGGTAGTATCTTCCCATGCTGCTGCAATGGTACCAAAGAGTTCTCAGTTGGTGGTAATTCTCAGAGTTCTCTTCTTAAACTTTGCAGCCTTTTCTCCCGTTGCGGGAAGTAGAATTTTTCATGAGGGAGACGGTGGTCCGATCCTGTTTGGAATTTGGGGACGACAGCAACATTGGTCAGACAAAACCATCGATTGAAGATGATGTGGTCAATTTCATTGTGGAACTGTCCATCAGAAGATTCCCATGTCCAACGTTTCGCTTCAGCCTTCTGGAACTGTGAGTTCCCATGACTGGTCTTGGTGGACATGATGAACTCAGATAGTCTCTACCCTGTTCGTTCCATTCTAAGTCATGGGTCCCAATGTGGAGTTCTTCAGCCGATCTTCTCGGTCCTATCTTGGCTTTAAAATCACCGACTATGATCTTGTAGAAGGTGTGATCTTTTTATAGAACTCCTCCAGTTCCATGTAGAATTTCTCAATTTCATCTCCTTTGTATGTGGATTTCTCAATTTCATCTCCTTTGGTATGTTGGTGCATAGACAATGAAGATAGAAATTGCTGGCAGTGGGTAACATCTCTTCAAGTGTAATCGTCCTATCCGGTTTGTTAGGCATTCAAATGAATCAATGTTGATGGCCATGTTCGGTGTTGGCAAGGACACCAACGCCACCCGATGCCTCTTTCGTCGCATGTTCCAAGGAACAATTCTTCTCTGGTGTCAAATACAGCATGATGCGACTGATGCCTCCTGGTATCAGCCAGACCAATGATGTCGTACTTGATCTTTTGCGCTTCCACCATCAGATCCTCAATATATGCTTTCGATGCCAACATACATGCATTGAAAGTACAGACAGTCATTTTAGTCCTTCTTCGTTTTGGCAACCTAGGATGGCTGTGAAATTGTATCAGGCACTGCTTGTTCACCTTTCTTACTGCTGCTGTATTAAGGGCTCTTTCGGGGTCAGAAAAATAAACATTTTTGTTTACTGGTTTTGGCATATCGAACATGCATCGGACAGCTTGCCAGGCTCTGCCATGTGGGAGCTATACTCTCATTACTTTGTGGGGCTCTCTCAGAGGGTGGGTTGAATATTCCACGGTAATTTGGTGGTAAATTGACGGCGGTGGCCGTGCACAACGGGAAAGCTGGTTTCTGCTGTGCCGGGTGTATCTATGTCTGTGACTCAAGCATTCCTGGGCTTGAAATACTCTCCCTCTGAAAGGCAGATCTCTGCAGGGTGGGTCCTTGTAGGCTGGGTTTCTGACAAGCTGGGCTGGAGACTGGATTAATCTGTTGGGTAGAAATCTTACGAGCTGCGGAGTGTGGATGGTGAAGATCGCTGCCAGCAAGGTGTGGGGGTTTCTCTGGACTCTTCCGAGGCTCCATCGGGATAGTGGACTCGGGTTGGAAGTTGCTCTCATGGTACATGGAATTCAGGGGGTTCAACGGGGAAAGCTGGTTTCTGCTCTGCCGGGTATATCTGTGTCTGTGGCTCAAGCATTCCTGGGCTTGAAATACTCTCCTCTGAAGGGTGGGTCTCTGCAGGGTGGGTCCTTGTAGGCTGGATTCTGACAAGCCTGGCTGGAGACTGGATTACCACATATATACATATACATACCATATATAATACCATATACATACCATATATAATACCATATACATACCATATATAATACCTTATACATACCATATATATACATACCACATATATACATATACATACCATATATAAACACATATATACATATATATTATGAAATACAGTAATAAGAAGACTAAATCTTGAATTTCCCTGCAACTTAGATAAAAAATGGAGTGTATCTTATTAAGCAAAAACAAGTCAGAAGGAAATTGCCAAATATCAGATGATCTCATTTAATCTCTGGTATATAGAAACAAAGGGAATAGAACATCGAATGCTGAGAAACTCATGACCTTACCAAACTGAGATTACCTAGCAGTTGGGGGAAGGGGAGGGATGAATGAAGAGATGGACTGGAAGCAAGTAAGGTTATTAGTGCAGCATTGGTAGTGAGGACCTATAGAAACTGGGTACAAAAAAATACAACTAAAAAAAAATACAACTAAACCATGTTAATTAACCTGTAATAATTTTTAATAAAAATCAATTTTAAAAATTGAAAATTAGTCATTTAAACTATAGGTAAGTATTTTTTAAATGTTGCTTATAGGTCCCAAACTGCCGTACTGACAGTCCCTTTAATTTATAATGTAGATTTTGTCAGAATAAATTTTAAGCACTTAGATCCTTTGGTTTGCAATGAGAGTAGTCCTATAATGTAAAGACAAATGAAAAAACTAACAAGAAAAAAATTAACAAGACTACAGTATCAGAAAAGTCCCACATTAACCGGGGTGTAACATGTCTTAAGGGCACATCACCCCTAATTTATATTTATTATTTTGGAAGACAGACACAGCAAAAAGTTTTGAATTATGAGCCTCTAAGTATAATATGATATGATAAATGCTAATATAGATATGTGTAAACCTTTCACAGCAAAGCAAAATTTATTGCCAAATAGAGAATAAGTAAAGAAGACAGACAGAAAATTTCCCTTCCCACATAAATAAGGTTGATTTAAATCAAATGTCCTGGGGAGTATGTGGGAAGAAAAACACAATCATCCCCAGACTAGAATATATAAAGACTCAACCACCTCTAATCCATATCACGAAAACAACAGCTGGCAGCTGTGATTGACAGATGTATAAAGATGCCAGTACCCATTAGGGCAGGAGTTATGGTCAGGACATCCAGGGCAAAAGGCAGGAGCAATAGTCCAGTAGATAGGGTGTCTGCCTTGCAGGTGGCTGACCTGGGTTTGATTCTCTGAAATCCCTTAAGGTCTCCTGAGCACTGCCAGGAGTAATTCTTGAGTGCAGAGTCAGGAGTAACCCCTGAGCATTGCCAGGTTTGACCCAAAAAAAAAAAAATCTTATGAGATTTAACAAGTAACATAAATAATTCTTTTAAAAACACAGCAAGATGAAATTGAGTATACATATCTATCTATCTATCTATCTATCTATCTATCTATCTATCTATCTATCTATCTATCTACATATTAGACTACTTATATATAGTTTCAACCCAGAAACAAATATATCAAAATTTTTTATATTTTAAATATATTATATGTAATTATATATATAAAGTTCTATATATTCATATATTTAATATTATATATAAGTTTACATATAAATGTATATAAATGTATATATTATATGTAATTTATGTTTTACAAATTGTATATTTTGAATATTTTCTATATAAATATATTTGCTATATAGTCTAATATGTAATATATTAGACTATATTACATATAATATATAAATTTACATATATAAATCATATAGTCCAATAGAGTCTAATATATATTATATAGTCTAATATATAATTTGCATATTATATAATATATAACATATAATATATAATATATAATGTGCACTTATATGATATATACTCTATATTATATAGAGTCTAATATATAATAATTATTACACTCTCTATATGATATATATAGACTCTATATATAATATATATTAAACTCTGTGAGTCTCACGAGGCGCCCAGGACGGATGTCGTGTTCTAGCCCTGGCCCGCCACCCCAGCAGAGTCTCGCAACAAGCCAGACAACCCCCCCACTAAATGAGGGCCTCCATTTTCCACATCTGGACTTCCCCCTCATCAGAACTCCACCCAGCAGACCAGCCTATCACAGCCCGGCTCATCGAGATCCACCCTGCTGCAGTCTTTTAATCCGGCCCAGATATGCTGATCCAGAGACAGACATAAAATATACCTGATTGCTAAAAGACAATGAATAGAAAAGTATCTAACTGTGAAAAGTGTTTCTTAAGTGGGTAAGGGAGTGTGGTCCAACTATAGTAAATTACTCCTATTTCCACTAAATACACTGTGCTGCCTCTTCTAGACAAACTTTGCTGCTTGCACTGCTTTGACTAGACAGGGTCTCCTACTTTATCAGCTCTCATTCAGTTCAGATATCAAAATTTCCAGAATGTCCTCCTTAACTGTTTGCAGAATATGGGTGTGATTCCCATCCAAAATGTGCCACTTGTCTGGCGAGGACAGATTCACTGCGCACCATCTTGCAATGGCCTGTTTAATGGCTATCTCCAAGAATGCAAGCTGCCAAGACTGGAAAGGATCTCTTCAATAACCCCAGTGTCTGTAGTGTCCCCCACAGCACAGGAATGAAACATATTATTGGATGGCTACACGATACAAAGAAAAGCAGGCAAGCCGATCTCACTAGAATGGTGGTCAAAATTTTAAATGTCATCAGGCCAGAGAGAGAGAGAGAGAGAGAGAGAGAGAGAGAGACAAGAGAGAGATAGAGAGAATAAAGGAAAACTTCAAGTGGATCAACAAGTGGGTAATACTCAGACTATCAATACATAGCTCTATGACTCCAAAAAGATCACTTTATCTCTCAGGTCCTCTGTGTGTTAAGTAGAAAAATTTTCAAAAGACCAGAACAGTTCATTGAGACCTCCAGATTTTCTGTTCTCTAGGACCTTTCTTACTTGCCCATGCCTCATCAGTCTAAAATTAAGACAGTTGTACTCAATAGAGTAACAGGGAAGAAAGATGCAGCCAAAAGAAGTACTGTAGATATTGGCTTAATGACTGTACCAATGAGCAGACCTCCCTAATTCTCGCCAATTTTTCCATTAGAATGTTGATTTGCTTTAGCTTTGATTCTTTAACAACAAAATACTATTTATTGTATTTCATCTTTATTAGAAAGGAACTTCAAATCCCAGCACCCCAATCCACTATAAAACATAAAGGAAGAGGTTAGCTGTCGGGTTGCTTCTTCCTCCGAAGCCAGCGGGAATGGGTGAAGACTCAGGAATCCGATGCAGTTTTAAAAGGGCTTTACTATCACAGGTTCCAATATACAATCCAAGAGCAGGGAAAACCTCAGGACTCTGGGTTCCCAGCTAGGCCCCAGCCAGGTGTAGGCCAAGATGGCTGCCTCCAACAGGCCCAATAGAGAATGGAGAGGACGGAGAAGCAAAACACCAAGGGAAGCCAAAATGGCAAAAAGGGGAAAAAAGAGAGAAAGAGCTTCTTTCTTGCAGCTTATTTTATAGCTAGAAATCCACCCATTCTGGGCTGGGCTATCTAGAGATGAAAACAGGAAAATAGCTCTATAGAAATGTAGCAACTTCAGGAGGCCATCTGGTTGTTTACACGGACCCAGAGCTAATTAAAAGCCTCCTAGCAGAGCTGGGAGAAGCTATAAGCTAAATGTATCTTCCCCTGGTAGGAAGGATCAAATGCCCTCAGGTAAATTCTCCCAGCACTTCACCTAATGTATTGAGCCAAGATCTGCCTGCCTGGAATTGCCTTTATAGCGTAGAGAAGGGGGTTTCTGAGATGGCATGTCTCTGTACCAAAGACTAATACTAATGCCAGTTAAATATTTCCCCAAGCCTTCACAAGAGTCTTGTCTACTTCACAGTAGTTTTGTATTTTAGCTGCCTTTGAGTTATCAGGGGAGCCATGCTTGCTTGCTTGGAGGCAAACAGCATTTCTCTCTGGTCTAATTACTTAGAGATCCAACGTGGCCAGGCAAATATGCTGGTAAGATCTAGCTAGTCCCACGATGATTGTGGTAGCATGAGATAATATTTATACCAGCCAGTACAGAATACATGGTCAGATAAGACTGCCACATTCAGACTACCCCCCTTTCTATGAAGTGACCTGCAGGAGGCAATCCAGGGCACATGCAGAGGCCTAGGCTTTTAGGTGTCCTGCAACAGTTAGCAAATACACAGCCTCACAGAGAAACTGACCTATATAGAGAAAGACACAATCTCCACTCAAGAGACAAGAAGTGACCTTTAAAATATTTCAATTGGCAAGGCCAGAATGACAGCACAGCAGGTAGAGTATTTGCCTTGCACACAGCCAACCCGGGTTCGGTCCATGGCATCCCATATGGTCCCTTCAGCAATACCAGGAATAATTCCTGAGTGCAGAACCAGGTGTAACCCCTGAGTATTGCAAGGTGTGACCCAAAAAGCAAAAAATAAAAAAAAAATTCAATTGACAAAACGGGTTTTGCACCAAAAGGATCAATTGATTAGAATCAACAAGCTACCACTTCTGATTATATATCCCTGGGAACCCAAAGCACACAGCAGATACACCATCTGCACTCCTATATCTATGGAAACAACACGAGTGCCTGAGAGCAGACAACTGGATAAAGAAACCATGTATATCTACACAATGGAATACTATGAAGTCACCAAGAAAAACTATCATGAAATTTTCTTACAAATGCATGGACATCAAAAGAACCATGCTGAGTGAAATGAGTCAAAAGGGAGAGAGAGAGAGAGACATAGAATTATTGCACTAATCTGTGGGATAAACAAAAAGCACAATATGAGATTAACACAAACACTAAAAATAAGGTCCAGGAGGACTGGTCATTGGATTGAAGTTTGCCATAAGTGGAAGGACATGGTGAAGGAGGACAGTTGGAATAAAGAAGGGACCAGTAAGATAATAATTTCTCTGGACAAGAACTGAGCACTGAAAATAGGTAAAAGGAAATACATGATAAATTCTCTGTACCTATACTACAAACTACAATGTCCAGAAAGAAAAAGAGAGGCAGAGAAAGAAAGATGTTTGCCATAGAGGCAGGCTGGGGCATGCGGTGGGGGGTGGGGTAAGGGCAGGTGGGGAGGATGGTGGGAGGGAAACTGGAGACATTAGTGTTGGGAAATGTACACTGGTTAAGGGATGGGTATTGGAACATTGTATGTATGGCCGAAATAGTCATGAACAACATTGGAATGTGCAGCTCATGGTGATTCAATAAAAAAGCAAATTATGACTTGAAAATAAATATAATAAAATAAATATGCTGTTTTCACCCTTAGTCATTAGGCAAATCATTCCAGACAAGAGTAGCAATCACAAACTCTTACTGATTATTTGTCCTATGAAATTTAATTAGTACTTAAAAACTTGGTATCAAATGCATGTCATGATAAAGTACAACATATTAAATACCAAAGAAAGATGCTTCTGCTTAGATCCAAGGATACATTAACTTATTAACACAATATATGTTAGAGACTATTAAGTAATATACTAAGTTAGTTTCTTCCTGGATCTAGATCTATGGAACTGCTTAAAAAAAAACCTGAAAATTCCCATGATAAACACTGTAAAATTTACATTACAAATCGAGACACTTTTTGGTTGCAAATATTTAAGAAATTGGAGCCAGAGAGATAGTACACCCAGGTAAGGCATTTGCCTTGCACGCAGCAGATCTAAATTCGATTCCCAGCATCCTATACTGAGCACTGATAGGAGTAATTATTCCTGAGTGTAGAGCCAAGAGTAACACCTGGGAATCATGGGTCTAACCCCAAAAGCAAAAAACATATTTACAAAATATAGTATTTAAATACACATCAGTTCATATTGGACAAATAAATTTACTGTATCCCAAAAGACCAAACTGAGAAAATACATATGTGACTAACTAAATCATATTTTTAGTCCAAAAGTTTGCTAAGTGCAAAGTTCATTTAGATCAGGAAATACATAGTCCTGAAGACAAGTTTTCCAAATAACGAGGCTACTATTACTTAGCTAAAAAAAGCTTAAAGTTGGAGATATATGCCAGGATCCTACCTCTATTCTCGCTCATCAGATGCTACACTTCTAGTACATGTTTTCACTGCCACCGCTGACCAATGTCTGCCTCCCAGAATTTTTTGATATGGCCAGATCAATTTATTAACCCCAATAATTCAAAACTGTTTTATATATTTTCTATATTCATTTATGAAAATTATTCAAGAAGATGTTATAAGTAAGATTGTAGGCATTCAAATATTGCACACAAGTATGAGATTCACCTCTATAACGTGCCTAAAAAGTGTAGATCAAAATGTTAAACATATTAGTTAAGGTCACATCTACAGGAAAGAGAAATACCTGTAATACTAAGTTAAAAAAATGTTAAGGAGGGGTGGAGCGATAATACAGTGGGGAGGTTGTTTGCCTTGCAATCAGCAAACTCAGGTTCAATCCTCAGCATCCAATATGGTCCCCTGAGCACTACCAGGAGTAATTCCTAAGTGAACAGCTAGGTGTGGGGAAACTCTGAGGCACCCTGCACAAAATCTGGGAGCAGGATCAGAGATCCCCTTCTGCCCCAGGGGAATCGGTGGTCGATGGACAGAGAAAGCCGCAGGAATCCAGCAAGGTTTTATTTTTATTTTTTTTTTTTAAATTTTTTTATTTTTACAATTACAAAGATATACAATTAAAAAAGTTCATATTTGGGTTTTGGTCATACAGTGTAGCAGCACCCATCCCGCCACCAGTGCCCATCTCCCACCACCAACGTCCCCGGTTCCCTCCCCCTCCCCCCAGCCCTCCTCCATGGCAGGTTCTTTATTTCTTTCCATTTCTCTATCTTTCTCTTTTCCTTCCTCTCCAGACTATGGATTACAGAACATACATTAAAGGGTTGTCATGTGTATCCTTTTGCCTCTATTTAATGCTCAGTTCTAAAGCAACTAGAAGAAAAGATAAATATATGGGACTACATGAAACTAAAAAGCTTCTGCACCTCAAAAGAAACAGTGACTAAGATACAAAAAGCAGTCCACAGAATGGGAAAGAATATTCACCCAATACTCATCTGATAAGGGGTTAATATCCAGGATATATCAGGCACTGGTAGAACTTTACAAGAAGAAAACAAACAACCCCATCAAAAAATGGGGAGAAGAAATGAACAGAAACTTCAGCAAGGAAGAAATTCGAATGGCAAAAAAACATATGAAAAAATGCTCATCATCACTAATCATCAGAGAGATGCAAATCAAAACAACAATGAGATACCATTTTACACCACAGAGACTGGCACATATTCAAAAGAACAAGAACAACAAGTGCTGGCGTGGGTGTGGGGGAAAAGGGGACACTCATCCATTGTTGGTGGGAATGCCGGCTGGTACAGCCTTTCTGGAAAACAATATGGACATTCCTCCAAAGACTAGAAATTGAACTCCCATTTGACCCAGCCATACCACTCCTGGGAATCTACTCTGGGAAACCAGCAAGGTTTTAAAATGCTTTACTTATCACAGGTTCAAGCACACAAATCAGCAATAGGAAAAACCCTGTGCTTAGGGATTCCCAGTTAGGACCCCAGACATGTGTAGGCCAAGATGGCAGCTTACCACGTGTTAAGGCCCTGTAGAGAGGAAACAAAGACAAGGCTCCAGCAGAAAGGGGGAAGAGAGCAACCCAAAAAGAGCATGAGCCCTAAAAGAAAGAGAAGAGAGGAAGCCGCCTAGTTTTTTTCTCCCAGCAACTCAGACCTCCCACTTTTTTGGGAAGTCACCATGGTCAAATGCCCTCAGGTAATTTCTCCCAGGACCTCACCTAGGCCCTTTTAGATGCTAATGTCGCGAGCCAAGATCTGCCTAGGAAATGCCTTTACAGGGTAGAGAAGGGGTTTCTGAGAAGGCATGCCTCTGCACCAAAGTCTATACTAATGCCAGTTAAATATTTCTCCAAGCCTGCACAAGAGTCTCATCTTTACCTCATGGTAGTTTTGTATTTTAGTTGCTTTTGAGTTATCAGGGAGCCATGCTTGCTTGCTTGGAGGACACCTAAAAGCCTAAAAGCCTCTGCATCTGCCCTAAGTTGCCTCCTGCAAATCACTTCGTAGATAGGGGGTAGTTTAAATGTGGCAGTTTATCTGACCATGTATTTTGTACTGGCTGGTATAATATTCTTTCATGCTACCACAATCATCGTGGGACTAGCTAGATCTTACCAGCATATTTGCCTGGCCACGTTGGATCTCTAGGTAATTAGACCAGAGAGAAATGCTGTTTGCCTCCAAGCAAGCAAGCATGGCTCCCTGATAACTCAAAGGCAACTAAAATACAAAACTACCGTGAAGTAAAGACGAGACTTTTGTGAAGGCTTGGAGAAATATTTAACTGGCATTAGTATAGACTTTGGTGCAGAGGCATGCCATCTCAGAAACCCCTCTCTACCCTGTAAAGGCATTTCCTAGGCAGATCTTGGCTCAAAACATTAGCATATAATAGGGCCTAGGTGAGGTGCTGGGAGAAATTACCTAAGGGCATTTGACCCTTCCTGCTTCCCATAATAGTGGGAGGTCTTAGTTGCAGGGGTATAAAACCAGTCTGCTTCCTCTCTCTCTCTCTCTCTCTCTCTCTCTCTCTCTCTCTCTCTCTCTCTCTCTCTCTCTCTCTCTCTCTCTCTCTCTCTCTCTCTCTTTTTTTTGGGCTCTGTCTCTTTTTGGGCTCTCTTTTGGGGCTTGCACTCTTCTTGGGAGTCTTGTCTTTGTCTCCTCTCTACAGGGCCTTATACATGGTGGCCGCCATCTTGGCCTACATGTGGCTGGGGTTCTAGCCAGGAATCCCAAGCACCGGGTTTTTCCTATTGCTGATTTGTATGCCTGAACCTGTATAAGTAAAGCATTTTAAAACCTGCGCTGGATTCCTGAGTTTTCATCCATTCCCTGCAGGCTTCGGAGGTAGAGGGAACTCGCTTCCTGGCACTGTCAGGGACCCCGGTGGCATCCCCGACAGGAGGCAAACAGCATTTCTCTCTGGTCTAATTACTTAGAGATCCAACGTGGCCAGGCAAATGTGCCGGTAAGAACTAGCTAGTCAGTCCCATGATGATTGTGGTAGCATGAGAGAATGTTTATTCCGGCCAGTACAGAATACATGGTCAGATCAACTGCCACATTTAAACTACCCTCCTATCTATGAAGTGACCTGCAGGAGGCAATCCAGGGCAGATGCAGAGGCTCTGGGCAGCTGTAGCGTAAAAGCTAGGAGTAACCCCTGAGCATCACCAGGTGTGATCCAAAATAAAAAATAATTAGTATTAGAATATAGATATAGCTGTATTAAGAACTAGCCTATGCCAAAGAGCTGAGAGCTGAGATGATAAGGGTGGTCTGTTCATGAGGAAAGGGACTCCTGTGTTTAGGAGAATGATTTATTTGGGGGCATATATGTATGGGTTTAGTCTCATGCATTGAAAGATGTTTAGCAGCACCCCTTGACAATTCTCCCACGGAGCACCCCCAAGACATCTCAAATGTTCCAGACATGTGTTATTGGGGAGTGAGGGTGTTGGTACAGAAGTGTCCCCAGTTGAGGATCACTGCCTTAGTCCTATGGCCACCCTGGCTATGACCAACCCTGCACCCAGTAGAGATCTAGGCTTCGACATTGAATGAACTGCTTCCAGGGGTCAGTCAGACCTTTGGTAACAAAACAATTGTAAAGTGAGCATTCCTGACCTACTGCCTCCAGATGAGGCAAGAAGTCTCCTGAATTGTGAACTCATCTGTAATTAATCCAGGAAAACTGCTTAGACATCTCAAATTGTATTCTGAGGTTTCAGACCTTTAAGTCAAAAACCCAAACAAAGTGGAACTACCATAAGTAAAACAGCATAATCTTTTAAAAATGAACCAGCAAAACAAACTGTTAATCTTTTAAAAATGAACCAGCAAAACAAACAAAAAACTTATAATGTTGGAGAAACAAAGTGGAGGTTATCACAATCTTTCTCCTAAAGATAGATTGCCATTTAGTAAAATCCAGACCTGATGTCACATTTGTTTATTTAATTGATTTTCTATTTCTCAATACATAGTAACTCCATCCCTTCTGGCTCAGTATTTAAACAGGGATGGGTGCTGGAATATTGTATTACCAAGAACCAATTATGAACACCTTTGTAATTGTGTGTTTCACGGTGGTATAATAAAAAAAAATTATTCTCAAAAAAAAAAATAAATAAATAAACAGGCATCCTTATGTATCAATGGATATGTTGCTCCAATGACAGTTTTATTAATCCCTAAAAGTTTATTGGTGGATTCTGAGCTGCTAGCCTTAGGGTCCAGCACTTTCCTGCCACAAGGCCTAAGGGTGGGACCCAGAAATGGGCCCTGTCCATATGGTTACTTGAATCACTTGAATCACTTGAATCACTTGAATCACCCGTTATTCATCGATTTGCTCGAGCGGACGCCAGAAACATTTCCATTGGACCCTATCACATGCCAATGTAGCCCAATGGCATCTGGTTGATTCAGGAGTATGAAGAGCCTCAAACCATTCCTTCAGAGTCTTGACAAGGAAATCTGACCATCTTTTGGTGGGCGGCCACGTGATCTTTTGACATCCCGTGGGATCCAGTCGGTAATGGCTCTAGTCCAGCGGTTGTCTCCAAATGTCCATAGGGTTACACACACAAAAAAAAAATCTGTGCTTATTCAAGTTTAGGTGAGGCAGAAAGTGCCTGATCTTCTGACCTCTGATCACAGAAATATGAAAATTAATGATGTTTACCTTGCAAATGCTAAATCTGTGATCTTTATTTGTTGTTAGATTGTTATCTGTTACAATGGCCCAGGAGCTTGCAAATGCCCAGTGATTTGTGCTTGTACCTCCTTCACCCAAATTTTTTTATAAAAGGCTTAACTGTGCTCAGTAAAATGAGTACTGATATCCAGAACTCCACTCTGCCTTTGGTGTCTGTCTTTCCTTTCTTAGCAGCGGCAAAGCAGTTTCTCCCAAGTCCATCCCTCTCCTTTTGCTGCAGTTCCCTGCCTTGTGACTCTGAACAAGTTACTCTCTAACAGTCTCCTTGGTTAAAAACGCGGAATATAGTACATATGTGCCATTAGGTTCATTGTAAAGGACTGATAAACTATATTTTTAAAGCCCTTAACAGTGTCTAAAAAACATAATAAAGACTTAATCATAGATTATCCCTTATAAACTTATTATTTGTGTGGTCAAAATTGGAAATGAGTAAACAATTAGATACATAGCAATTTCACTAGCTCGTTCATAAAATATCTTACCTCTAATACCCTGTCACATTCAAAATAAGGTGTGGAAAAGGAAACAGTCTCATTGAAGAGCTATATATTATTTTCTGTAAATTACACCTTTTATTACTACTAAGAAGGAAATAGATCGTTGAGATAGTAAAAGGGTTATGGCAATTGCTATGCATAAGGCCAACCTTGGTTCATTCCTCAGCACCATATATAGTTCCCCAGCACAACTAGGAGTGATCCCTGAGAACAGAGTTAGGAGTAAGCTCTGAGCACAGGTATGTGACAAAATTAAAAAACAAAACTAAAACCCTGGAGGAACAGTGGCAACAGTGGCTTAACTCCCTTACTCAAGCCTTCAACTCCTTCTTGCCTTTAGTCATAAATCTAAAGCCTGAGGTAGTGTAAAGTGTGGGTTGAACAACAGTCATTTCTTCATATATATTTTATTACTCATGAGATGGTTATATCTTGCAGCCTACACAGAACATCCTGTCTTGGGAGAACAAATAGGATGGGCATTTTTCTGGGGCAAATCACTCTTTTCACAACTAACACTTTTTTTGAACAGGAAGTGTATCACAAATATATTTTTCTTCTCACAATTTCTAACACTTAGAATTTTTTTTGGGTATAATTTGTTCATCCACTGCATTGAAAATCATCACTGACCAAGATTTTTGCAAGGAACTAGAGGTTCCTTGCAAAAATGACCATACTAAGAATACTCATAGAGCTTAGTCACAGGAGGCAAACCAACATTAATGAAAGGATGCATAATTTCTAAGTAAATCAAGAAACACTTCTAATTAAAGCATAAACTTCTCCCAATCTGTAGTGTTGACAAAGAAATCCTTGAGTAAGTGACACACAACTGGTGGAAAGTTAAGGTGTAAATCCTGGAGCAACATTTGTCAGATTCCATTTAGAAGAATCTAGTTAGATCCTTCCATGAGAGGCACTATAGTAAAAATTCTGAAGGTGTCTCCCAGGACTCTGAATCTCAGCTGACAGCATGATTTAGGGACAGGGTCAAGGGCAGCCATGTGCAAAGCAGACCAGGCTATGAGGTCATTGCATTTCCTGTCCTCTCTTACACTCTGAGAATCATCACTGCTCTTGATTAGCCCAAATCTGGCTCAACAAGCCAGATATTAGGGCTCTGGATATTCTTTACAAGCATTCTTTTGCATACAGGAGCCAGAATCAACTTTTATTTGCACCCATCTGGCTGTTTGAACCCAGTCATGTGTCCTCCACTTTCCCCACTTCATTCATATCTAGGAGTATGCATGTGGCTCGCCTCTACCAGGCTGTCAGCATCAGCTTTGTAAAGACTAGAGAATGTCTTATCTCTATCTCTACCTCCAGAATACAGAGTAGTGACCCAGAATGTAGAGTAGTGACTAAATGACACATAGGGAACACTCAGTAAATGTCAAATCAATAGGACTTTCTATGTGTTAAAAAAAAACTCAGTTTTTTATTCTTCTATTCAAGTAGAAGTCCAAACATTGAAAGTTCAAAAGAGCAAAAGCTTTTCCATATGGTACATCAATTTTAACTGCATGTAGAAATATCCTTGTTCTGTAGTTATTTTCCTCAATAAGTGACATTTCTGCTATTCTAATAAGCATATTCTCATACCTCTAGGATTATTCCTATTCAGAATGTTCACCACCATGCATTCAAATGGCTAGAATAAAGGTACTAAAATGGGCAGGTTCAGATGTGAGGGTGATCTGGCTGCGACATCTCTCATCCCATTGATCTTCAGATGATTCGACTGATCTGACTGGCTAGATGGGTATCCCCTTCCTCCCTCACCGCTCCATGCATGTCCCTCCTGAAGTTGCAAGCTTGGTTGAAGAGGTTGGACTTCCCCGAATAGAGACCAACTGGTCTACTGTCAAAGGTATATGAGTACCCGCATTCCCCTGCTAGAACCTCCAAATAAGCTCTATAGTGCGCAGGTTCACAGATACCACTCTCCAAAGCCCACACCATTCACCTCTCCGTATCCTCTCCAACCCACAAGGCAATCCACAAAGTCCAGTAGACAGCTAGTAAAATTGGCTTCCAGAAAAATCACCATCTGTTTTTCTAGCCCTAATAAATAAAAGTACCTCTGCTCTATAAATTCATATTACTTGTGGGACGAAGACCTAGAATGAAAATGTAGATGGAATTTTTGTTCAATTTTAATGACTTTGAAAAATTCGGGAGGAGTAGTTGGTTTATGCTGTTATAATCTATGAGCTGTATAACCATCTGAATTTGATCTGGTTCAAATAATGCTACCATGTCCTGGGCATTATACACTTTCCAAATGTTCAATGTCATCGAGGTTTTATGACATTTCCTACAAAAAACTCAATAGTCTGGTAGCACTTCATCAGCTGAAGCTTGAATTCAGGTATGGGAAAAGAATGCTCTGTCTGCAGCATGAAACTGGGTCGCGCTAGCTTCAGCATCACAGCCATGATGGATATTCCACTAAAGTATTCCAAATCTTTTTTTTCCCCTAGCTAAAACAATTCCGTATCTTGGAATTATGGAATAAAGCCAAAATTATATCAGTAGACTCAAAATTCCATTTTCATTGACTTCTGTCTTTCTATCAAAACAGATTAGAGATATTCCGCCACCTGTGCATCTCTTTTATTCAACCCCTCTTCCTTCCTCGAGTCACAAAAGGCTTGGAGCATCATGTCCTTGCCCACAACCTAGACTTGTGACCTGTCTGAATGGCTTACAGAGTACACAAGCCTTCTGAGACCCTGGACTCTGAAAGGAAAGCTGACAGATACGAGGTGCAAGCCTAGCTTTGCCAGGTTAAACATGGCTATGAAAGGAGCATGCCCAGTTCTACTGGCATCAAAACACAGTGTGGGTTGCCAAAGAGTCTACGAGAAAGAAATATTAAGTAATTCTGCACCTCTGACATTGACATGAGTTTATTATTCTTTCAAGCCAAGAGACCCTAATCCAAAACTTATGTCCAAGGTAGACCTTCCCTAAAAGAGTCAATTATACTGAATAGGACCAAAACTCCAAGGAGTCTCCAGACCCAAAGACAATGTTTCATCGGCTCATTAACCTCTGTATTATTTCCACATTTTATTTGATTTCTGAATTGAGCCTTACTTCTTTCAGAATGATTTCTTTCCCACAATGATGGCACAACAGAACCTCTACACATCCAGTACAGAAAACATATTATTTGTCCCCCAAATCTACTGATTGACATAGTGCAAATTTTTTAAATGCTCAAACTTAGTACACTTTCCAAATACATATAAAATATTTTCAAATATTTATAAATCTATTTAACTATTTAAACAAGTAGCATTGAGATTACGTAGCCTGAAGAAGCAACCGGCTTTGTTCTAGGACTTTCAAATTGATTGACAAACCTTTTACATACTCTGGAGGAAAGATTAAAACTTTGAAAATTATACCCATTAGCACAAGCAGTTACTTATCACTTATAAACTGAAAGTACCATCTTAAAAAATTTTACTGAGAAAATTGTTGACATTTATTTCTCAAGAATGAGAACACTGAGTCCCAATTCCTTGTAAAATAAGCAATTACATTGTTCCCCCACAAATCCCTCTCCACCTGGTGTCATTAGTATAAAACTTGAGTTTCAAAAAAAATGCCTTATTGTCTCAGTTTTCAATAATCATTTGTTCTATTGTTTTCAAAGATGAAAAACATACCTAGGTTATCAGAACTTGGGAAGCCGACCATAAGCCACAGTATCTCTGTTTCCTATGGTTAATAATTGCACCGGCTTCACAGGGTTATACTCAAGGATAAGTAAACAGTAAAACAGAGCATCCAGCATATACTGTTCAACATAAGTATGCTCAATTAATGTCAGTTTGTCTTATTTACTGCTGTTGATTGAAATGAAACTCTTTCTGAAATCTAGTATGCATTCCAAGAACTGCCACTGTAACAGTTTCTGTTTGTTCCCTGAGAATGCCTCTGTAGTATCTTGTCTTCTAATTAACCTATCAATTAGCTAAAGAACCAAAAAGAGCGTGGGGGTAGAGAAGAATTGGGGAGGGCAAGGATAACCTATAAGTCATGTATGTGAAGGTTGTTTAAATGAAATGGATTAGAAATAGTCCCTCAGATCAACCAATCATGAAGTGTCAAATTTTCAGTAGCATACTTATGATTGGGTTTCAAAGTAATGTAATTATTATTCAATGGGAGCCACATGAGCCAGTTCCAGATCTGTCTGTGCTCTTCTCATGTCATAATGAGTTCTCCAACATTGCCCAATGCCAGTCTCCTCCTAGTGCAGTTCTTGTCTCTTATCATCAGTCAAAAGAATCATAAATGATGTATTCAGGTATTAAATAACGTGGCTTTAGTTTAAACCCAACATGCCCTTAAAATACGTTGAAGACATTGCTCAACATCAGTTAGAAAAAAAAGGGGAAAGGACTTTTAAAAAATTTAGACTTATTTCTAAATTATGCAACTACCATATGCTTAAGCTTGCAAATAAATAAAAAAAAATCACTAATTTTCAGGAAATCAAACAGGAAAATCCATTAGGCCAAGCTAAAAATGATATAAAACAACCAGTAGTGTAAATACAACTAGTTGAAGTTTATACTTCCTAATCAAACATTTTTTTAAATAATGTATTCTTTTCCACAGGCCACATTTCCCTAGGACAAACAAGGATGATGCCAATGTGCTCATGTTGGTACTTACCTTTTCTGAAGAACATTGATTTTTCTCTCCTTCACTTCTAACATATCTTTCATGTCTCGAATCTCTCCAGCAAGTGTTCCCTTCTCTTCTGTGAGGTCCTGGAGCTGCTTGGTTTTTTTTGTTGAGGAAAGATTCCTTCTCTTCCAGTCGTAATCTCAATGCGTCTACCTGAAATCAGGAAAAAAGAAGATAGGCTGAGATTGTATGATGTACTGCTGACCACCAGTCATCCTTGAGATAGGGATGGGACAAATCTAAGTTTTATGAAGCCATTATGAAGTAACTTATACTCCTGGGTGCCTCCAGGGTATCCATGTTAACAGCTAACAGCTACCTTCAAGTATAGCTGGGAGTCTAGCCTAACAGTGAAAGAAGCCTCAGTTTGCCCTCACCAGCTGCTGTGAGCGGTCCTATTTTGGGCTGACCCATTATACACTTTTTCTTTCTGCAAATTCCTGGGCTTTTTATGATAAACAGTGAATTAACAATTGTCCATCATAAAATTTCCCCCACAGCTTACCCTCAGTAGGAAGCTAAAATAATTGGAAATACCTAAGACACATGGCCAGACAAGGATCTGTTAGATCCACATCTTCTGTAAAATTTGCCAAGAGGTAAATTTCCATTTAAAAGTGTCTACAGGAAAACCCTTATCTTTAACTTCCCTGCTTCCCTGTAACACAAAGGCCTTGTTTTCCTATAAGAACCCCACAAAAAAGAGTCATAGTTAACGTAGTCCTATACTAAGTTCCTCCCTGAAAGGGGAGTTCCTTTCCTTTCTCTTCTATTTTTCCAATAAACTTTTCTACTTTTCAACTCTGAGTCTAAGCATCTTTATTATTCAATATTTTAGTTCTTGAAAATATTGAAGAACCTGGGAAACCTAATTGAACATAGACACCCGCCGCCACCACTTCTGCTTCACCTGCATCTACAGTGATGTATGTTTATATGACATCCATTTATATAAGACATTGTGCAACACTCTGTTTTCCATGTTGTGAAGCCACAAACTGGGAAGAAAGCACATGAGAACTCCCCTGCTTTTGAGAGACCAGGGACAGCACAGAGCTACCCATGTGCTGCAGTTTTCTTTTGAGAATATTGAGAACACAATGAACCACATCACTGACATGTGGGAAAAAAGGGAAGTCTTCAGAAACATCCCCTGCCACCTTGAGAAACACCCCTCAGTGGGAAAATGCACACTGCCAACAGGAAGGCAGTGTTGCTGGAGGAAGAAACTGTTATGGAAATGACACACACTCTTCAGCTTTAGAAGTCGACTTTATAAATGATAGGGCAAGGCTTCCCCTCAAATTCTTATTTTTACCTTAACTCAGAAATTTGATTATAATTCTGGCTATTCAAATGTTCAGTAATCAAAAGAAATATAACCTTTTTTTTGTCTTAGCATTCCAAAGATGGTATGCAGAAAAGATTTACATGGGTGATGGAAGAGTTTAATCCTTTCTCTTTCATACTAGGAATGCAATAAATAGTAGTTACAGCAATAATCAGGAAGTAGCAAAGCAGGCATACTATTTAGAGATATAGAAATGAACTGGCAAAATAGTTAAAAGGGATTGTGCTGGAAGGAAGAAACAGGATAGGGGTAAGAAAAGGACTGTAGCACCTCATAACAAATCCTATACAACATTTTGCTCATATTATTATTGGAAAGTAATATATAGATTTAAATCAAAAAGAAAAAAATTTTAAAAAGGGCAATGTAAGATATCATATTTAACCAAAGGCCACTGGGAGCAATGGAATGAAGACACCTGCTTCTTCTGTCTAGCTGTGAGAATCAATGCAAATAACATGTAACTCACCCAGCTCTCCAGCCCCATTGCCCTCAGCAAACAAAGAGGTTGCTACAGACAGTCTATCCACCAACATGTTATGGCTTTAAAGACAAGAATCAGTTTTACATAGACTACATCAGGGAAGGATAATGATATTAGAATAGACTCTCCTTTTCTTACCCCCTTACCAAGAAAGGGGTGTGAATGCAGTGTTGCTAACAGTACATACAGTGTGTTGGCAAGGTGCTTGAGTAGTGGGTTTTTCCAGCTTCTAATCCTGCAAAGTTGGGAGATTCCAACAAAGGAAATGGTGACTATGTGTACCTGCCAACATCTGCATAATGACCTACTGGCATTGCAAGAGAGGGTCATCCAGTAATGGCAGATGAGAACTGCAGGTTACGTCTACAACCGATAGGTGTACTCCTTCTTGCATAACAGACCTCGGGGAAAGAAGCTCAAACAGCTTTTTATGTGCTGTTCATCTTCCTCTCCATAACTGCAAAGCTATGCTAGCTGCACTACCCTGTATGTATCCTAGAGACAGGAAGCTGGCATTGGTCAAGTTATCTTCATCTACCAACATGGAATAAAACACAAATAATTCCCTTGGGTTTTTATAATAAGGGATGAAAATGTGATTTGTAATGAATACATAAAGAGAGGTATTTGGTAGGTTTTGTGACGAACTGAGTACTCTACTGCCCAGCAAAGTTATGAGGGATTACATTCAATTGTTGGGATTTACACAAGACTGATGTAGACTGAATCTGAAAGGAAATGCATGCTTATTGTCCCAAGAGTCCTGATTTCAGCTAAAGCCAGGAAGTCTATATCTGGATTAAAGGAAATATATAAACTGACACAAATAAATTACAATATGGGAGGTACTGAATGCTGCCTGAGAAAGTTGGCAAAGGAGACTCATAATAAATATGTTTAGTATTTGTGCCATTTCCTTACCATGTGTGACTTATAAGTGCCTTGCCATACCCTTGTGAACTTAGAAGAGATAAAAAGCAACCTGAGCTGTAAGAATATTTCTCCAGGAATAAAACAGACAGCATGGATAGTCATGATCAACACATTACTTATTATATTTAAACTCTGGATGGGGAGTGGGCCGGTGCCAACTAATTTTCTTTTTAGGGAGTTGATTTTTTCATGTACCCAAAAGCATGTATATAGCTGTAAAGGAATTTGAATCTTTCCCTTCAATACCTTCACTAATTTTAGGGCTTTGTGTTCCTAGATTCAAGAATAGACATAAGGGTACTTCAGATTTTTTAAGACAAAAACTTTGGTTTGAATTACATCCAATTCTCCATGAACATTAGCCCAGTTTGTAGTAAGGCTATATGACATCATTTCTAAAGTCAGATTTGAACTTCCAGATGCTGCAAAACCACAAGCAGGCATCTGAGTCTTCTGATGCACAGAAGTCTAAAAACAGAGAAAATAAGACAAGAAAAGAAAATAGTCTGCTTAAAGTCAGAATATTTAGCTCCAAAATGGTTCTCGATCAGTAGGATAAAAATATTCCTCACTCATATTCAGACTTCACTCAGGAATGTAATCTGAAAGAGAATTAGAAAGAAAAAATCTTTGAAGGCTAAATTATATTCCAACATCAGGTAGATACATAAAAGTCAAAATGTTTGGGACATGAAATACCTTTCTCTGTCTCTTCACTCAACACTAAATAATTTTAAGGGTCCCTGACTCTCTTAAACTTTGGCAGTTGAATCAATAGTAAAACTTGGCAAAGCAAAAGCACCATTATTTCCCAGAAAAAAAAAACCTAGTACTGTATGATATGAGCTTAATCAGTACACAAAGACCTATAGGTTAAAGTTCCAATTCTTGTACATGAATAACCACAGGGAACCGAGTCATCTAATGTCCAAAGTTGGACAATAGTTTCATTTTAGGAGAACAATTTCTTTTGTACTCGTTTGTGTGTGTGTGTCTAACAGTATGTAACAAACGAAAATTAACCTTTTGCCTGGCAGTATAAAACATGAAACATTTGTTATCACTTCAGTTCCAGGTAATAACTTAAAAGAAAAGAATCATGGCAATGAAATTGGTAAAATTGCCAAAATGAGAGTTAAGCATTATTAATCTTCATGTCAGCACCCAGGAATTATAACTAGTTCCAACGGTGATGTATGTTACTGTAAGTTATACACATCAGCCACTGACCTTTAGCCATATTTTACAGAGGTCTCAGAAACAGTTTCAGTGTTGTGACAAAACACTATGCGCTGATGTGCCATAAATAATTTTTTAAAAAATCAAATGGTTTGTTTCAATCTTGGAATAACAACTGCAACACTTTCTGAGGCAAAAGAAAAAAAACACTTGAGAGGGAAAGGGAGCCACTTGAAAATGTTCACAGGTTAAATACTACTTACTTGACAACACTTCAAGCATTGAATAAACAAGCTATCACAAGAAACAACACTAAAAAATGAAACTGGAGCTCTCACAAAAGCTCCCATTATAGTACTGATTCACCTTTCAATGTCCATATGTTTGTTTTCCCCAATATTAGTCTTGAGTTAAGGGTCTATTTGAATTTGATTCAACTTGCAATCATTCCGATGGGGAGGGAAGAGCAACACTGGAAGTATGCATAACTTATAAAATCTCTAAAGACACAAAACACAAAAAATTAACCCATACTCTAAAAATGCTACAATGCTAGTCACCACTAGTTCTCACTCACCCAATTCTCCGTTTGTCCTTAACACTGGGATGATACCTCTCCCTGGCCGCCCTGGCCATAGGTAGGGTTATGGGTTTTTTTCATGGAATGGAAACAGAATGTAACTCATCACTCCCTTCCTGGGCTACCCCACATATCTTCATTTTCCTTGAAGATCATGGCAGCCATATTTTTCAGATGCTGGAGCTACAGAGTTGTAGAGCCTCCATAAAATAGCACTCTCAAGTGACCACAAGAAGTAGGATTATTATCCATAGTCTCTTCTTCAACAATGCTCAACCCCCAACTTGGGATGAGCATACAGCATGATGTTAAACTACTTCAAAATTGTAATAATTTCCCTGAGTTTTAAGAAGTGAGAACCATAAAACTGCATGTTAAGTTTATCCTGGAAATTATGAGAAATTTTTTTAAAAAATGGAGGTCATTTGTATCTCCTTTAACTTCTTCCATGTCTGGGCCTTAAAATCTCTACTTCATGACATTCACCCCAAATCCAAAATAATGAAAACCAAGAGACAACAAAAGGAAGGGCTAAAAGAAAGTAGCATGACCATGGATAACAGAGGTTACATATCAAGATCTTGGGTCCAGAGAGGTAGCACAGGGGTGAAGTCCTATCTTTGTACTCAGCTATCATAGATTTGATCCTCAGCACCCCATATGGTCCCTAGTCTGCCAGAAGTAATCCCTGAACACACAGTCAGGAGTAATCCCTGAGTACCACTGGACCAAAACCCAAAAAACAAAACAAAAAGTAATCAAGACTTTGAGAGAAAAGACATAGAAGAAGAAAAAGAATTCCATTATTTTACTTGAATTTCAATTTGGATAAAGGTCTCAAGTAGAGAACTTAAGACATCTATGCATAGCAAATATTTGTTTAAACTCCTGGCAGTGGTCATGGATTTAGCTATAGACCTTTCAAAAGATTGGGACATAAGTAAGGTGTTCTAAGCAAAATGAAAATAACAACTACCTCCTACATCAGTTATTTTGAGGATTACATTAAATAGCACATGGTATATACTTAGCACAGTGCCTGGCACGTAGAAACACTCTATAAATTTTTGCTATTGTTATTATATTTTATTATTATGCTTTCTACAACCTCTAATGCAATGATTTATATACTGTAGAATGCAATAAAGGTTGCTAATCAACAGACCTCAGTAATACTGGAGAACCAGAAAATAAGGTTTTGTGCTCTAACAGGTACCAGGGTGTTATATGTCTATGATTTACTTTAGAACATTTCAACATACACTCTACGATATGTGTATCTGTGTGAATGGGGTGTCTGGGGAGGGAGGGGGCTGAGGTTGGGTGCATTTCTTAACTTGGAACACATTCTCCAGAGGTAGTTAATTAGCCTATGAAAGACTTTAATTAAAAGTCTATGAGCCAGAGTCAGCTACTAAAATGCCTCAATATTCTTTGTATTTGATAAATACCTGAAAAAATTGGTCAACTAACATAACTGATGTGAAGAGTGATTTTTCTTGTTGAAGTGAGAGGTTCTGGAGATGTGTGAGGGTTGGCTAGAAATACTGCACAGGCAATACCACTCAATAAGAAGATTTAAGATTGTATCCAACAGAAATATTGCACAAATAGTACCACTCATCTATGAATAAGATTTTAAGATTGTATCCAATAGAAAAAATGATATAACTGCATCTATAATTTTATGTGTTCTAGTAGCAATAATAGTAAAATGTTTTAAAGGTAAAAGAAATGTTTTAATTGAATCACTGTGAGATCACAAATTTGTTCATGATTGAGTTTCAGTCATACAATGTTTCAACATTCATCCTTTCAGGTGAAAGAAATTTTAATTATACATTTAATTTCATCCACTACAAAATATTTAAATTATCAATAATATCAAAAATATTTATGGGATAATTTAAAGTCCCTTTTTTGTATTGTCTTTGAATCCCATATGTATTTGATATTTTCAAATCTAAATTAGAGTGACTTCTGTGTCATGCTCCTCCTGGTGCCGCTGATTACTACTTGAATGGTAAAGGTTTAGAACTCAAGTAAACCCAAAAGTTACAACCTGTGAGATTAAGACCTAGATTTAGAATTTTGATCTTCTCTTCCTATAGATACTTCTGAAAGAAATTTTTCCCCCAACAGCAGAAAATACCAAGGTGGCTGACGGCTGCCCCAGGAAACACTGTCCCATTAACCATATGGCATCAAAATGAGAGAGCCAGAGCTTCAGGGAGCACACAGAAAATGTGATTGACAACCTGGAAACAAAGTCATTTGTTTGAATCCTCTAGCATTTGCTTCCATTATTGCCAAACACTACTTATCTCTACCACAGAGAACTCCCTGGTGTGTCAGGGAACTGGCATGGTTTGATGATTACATTAACACAAATTTTGAAATCTTGTTGAAAGTAGAAATCAAACTAATCATCACTTTGAAAGATATGTTTCACACACATGTCTAACTAGAGTAAAATTTACCTTCCAGGGGAGAAATCTATAACATGTTAAAGTTGGCATGCAATTTGTGTTAAAAATCACATCCAAGTATGAGCCACTGATAGTATACAATGGTATCAGGTATCAGGTATCAGCATATAAACCATAAACAAAATCCTCCCCGTATAGATGAGATTATGCCCATCTTTTAGATGTAAGTCCTCTTCTCTCTAACTTGTGCAGATATTTCAGATTTCTCTTCCCTCCTAGTTGTCTTTTTTATCTCCAGCGCTTTACATTTATTCAGTGAATTGGAAGAATAAAATTTTTTCAGGTCACTGTACAGACTATGACTTACTGAATCACATGTTTATGAAAGCAAGAAAGGGCTAAAACAAATAAGTTTATGTCAATAGTAGTTTTTGGATAAGATGGAAGAGATATAAATATAAAATCTAAGAACTTATATCAAATAAAAACAAGGATGAAAATCGTATTTGTGGTGAAATTCTACATTTATGCATACAAAGTAAAAAAAGTAATTTAGCAAACTATTGGCTAAGCTTTTTGATATTTGGTAAAAATCTATATTTTACTTATATTCCAATATTTACTATGTAATCTTAGACACAAAAGGATAATTGTTGATATTTATATAAATTGTTCTAAAAACTTACCCTATGATTCTCAAAATAAGTTTGGATCTGTAAAATTTTTGGTCTTTAAAAGTCTTATAATGTTGGTAAGTATAGAAACAGTGTATTTCTCTTTAGGACAATATTTTTTCCTAAAATTTTTCATTAGAAGACATTAGAGAGATTGGAGTAATAACACAGGGTAATTGCCTGCCTTGCATGGACAACCCCAGTTCAATCCCCAGCACCCCATAGGTGCCCTGAGTCCCACCAGAAGTGATCCCTAAGAGCAGAAACTGGGGAAGGCCTAAACAGAACACCATCGTGTACTGTCCCACCAAACTAAAAAGTCATTAGGGTCACTGGTGAAATTATACAGTGAGTAAGGCACCTCCTTGCATGTGAACAACCTTGGTTCTACACATGAGACACATGTGGCTACCTCAACCCTGCCAGGAATAAGCCTTGGGTACCAACACCAAAAATAATAAAATATTTCAGCATTTCCAGTGAGATAATAAATGAATCGAGCTGTGTTCCTTGTCCATCGACAACCCCACTTTGATCCCCAGACCATATATGGCCTCCCAAGTGATCACCATCAGCAGTAATCTCTGAGAACAGAGCCAGGAGTATGCCATAGAATAGCCTGATATGGGACCAAATAAAAAAATTTAAAATTAAATTAAAAAGGAAAGGGAAAGAGAGAGAGAAAGAAGAATAAGGGAGGGAGGGAAGAAGGAGAAGGAACAGAAGAATGAGGGAGGAGGATAAGGAGGGAGGAAGGAAGGAAGGAAGGAAGGAAGGAAGGAGGGGAGGGGTGGGAGGGAGGAGGGAGGGAGGGAGGAGGGAGGGAGGGAAGGAAAGAAAGAAAGAAAGAAAGAAAGAAAGAAAGAAAGAAAGAAAGAAAGAAAGAAAGAAAGAAAGAAAGAAAAGAAAGAAAGAAAGAAAGAAAGAAAGAAAGAAAGAAAGAAAGAAAGAAAGAAAGAAAGAAAGAAAGAAAGAAAGAAAGAAAGAAAGAAAGAAAGAAAGAAAGAAAAGTGCTTGCTATAGAAGCAGGCTGGGGGAGGAATATGGGGACATTGGTGGTGGGAAATGTGCTGGAACACTGTATGATTGAAACCCAATCACGAATAGCTTTGTAATTGTGTATCTCAAGGTAGCATAATAAAAAAAATTGCTCCAATTTTTTGAGCCATCTCCTGAGCCCAGAAACATAAGTTTTTAAAGAATTTATTGATGTTCCCCTTCCCCCAAAAAAAGTAATTACATCAATAGCAATGATCACCTGCTCCCAAATACCTAGATTGTAGAAGTGACTAAGTATAGGTCTTTTGCAAGAAACATGCAAAGGGTATATACAATATCTTACTAAAAAAATACAGCAAAGAAATCATTAAAGTCCAACAAAATCTTTTTATTTTATCAAGTAGAGATGGCAGCTTGATGTTGGTCTTTGAACAGAGACTAGGAGGAAAGATTTTTTTTTAATTTTTTATTATACCACAGTGAAACATAAAATTACAAAAGGTGTTCATAATTGGTTCTTGGCAATACAGTATACCAGCACCCATCCCTCCACCAGCGCCCCATTTCCACCACCAATGTACCCCACCCCCTCCTGCCCACCCCCCCCCATGCTGCCTTAATAGCAGGTACCCCAGTTTCCTCTCTTTCTCTCTCTCTGTCTAGGAGGAAAGATTTGAGACAGGACACAGGTAGGGTACAACCAAAAAATAGCTTTGAGGGAAAAATGGCTGCCACACAAAATTTGGTGGTGGTAGAGACAGTGGAAATGGCTGTTTCAAACACACCTTGAGATATAATCAGAAGGCAGCTGGCAGAATTGGGGGATTTTTTTACAAAGAATATCAACAATCAGATAAATCCTGAATTAGTGATTGGAACAACTTCATAGATGGTGACGTTTTCGCCTATGCTGAAAAAGACCTGGGAGAACCAGATGAGAGTAGAAAAACTCAGAAGTCAGGGTTAAATATATCTAATTTGAAATGCCAGAATTCACCGAAAACCTGGACAAGGATCTGACTATGTGTGTGTAAGCAGCCCTGTACTCACACTCCATTGGATGCAGCAGCTGTCCTTGATCTGCTTAACAAAAACTTGTGAGATCTGAGGTGGACAATCTAGTGAAATACTCTTCCTGTTTGGTCATTTCAGTTAAGTCCTTCTGCTCTCAAAGGCAGCTAGTTATTAGTATCAAATCTGCATTTAATCCTCCAGTTGATAACTACATTCAATAGAGTGACACTGTCTATATCATTTCTATATAATAGAAAAGTGACTACTTCTGTGTGTCTGCTTTCCCCCTACCAAAAACTCATACATCTGACCAGGATAAGGGTAGGGGTGTCTATTTAAGACATTTAGACAGTGAAAAGAGGAACAATCATGGCCATATTATGGAGGACTTATACTTTACCATCTACCTTTCTCCTAAATTATTAAGCCTGTTCTTAGACAACTTTAATTCCAAAAAATAAAAATGAAGGATACGCAGCATTGTATAACCACATGCTGTGCTTATAAAAGTTAAGTTACAAAACCATCTTTTTAATAACACAGTTGAGATTTTCAGGTTGTAAAGATGTATTTTGTCTTACCTACCTGTCAAAAACTTATACCCAAACCCCATATGCACCTACTTGAAGAAAACAATGCTGGATTAAGAGGGCTTCATATCACCTACATGGAAGAATTCGTATCATATGTCGTTAATAATACAGCCAACTTTATAGAGCCTGTTTTCATACTTAAGTTTTTGGCTACTTCTTACACTAAAATTAGGTGGTTTTAAGTGACTAGTCCAAAGTTCAAAATTTAACGTTCAATTCAATTCCAGCAAATTTCTGAAAACACATGGGAATTGTAACTCATGTGTTAATACTTAAAGTTTTTGTTAATAAAACTTCCAACACTAACCTTACCTCATTGAACTTACCTCACTGGTTTTTATGCTCACTATAAAACTATAGCTGTCATAATATTTTTTGAATTACTACAAAAGGAAGTAAGCCATTCCAAAGTCAATGTTATTTTGCAACATGATGATAGTTATAAATTCAAAATACTTAAAACCAATTTGCAAAACTATCAATCTTATTACCTCTAACATTTGAAAAGCCCATCTTCAAAACTTTTTGCTTTTATCAAAGCAAGTTTAAGAAAACTACATATATCATTATTATTGCCCTTTCTCCTTAAGTTACCACATTAAATTTAAACATAAAAACACATTTTAATGTAATTTTTCAAAATATTGGTCTTACCTAGATATACTATGAAATTTTGAAGCTAGCACTGAAGCTTACAGTACTTAACTAATAATTTAGTACTAAGGCAGAAAAAATTTGATGATCCCATAGGTAGAGCTTTTCAATAAATCCAAATGAGCAGCCTCACTTTATCCTTAACATACATCTTTAACATAACAAACTAATAGCTATAGTCATTTTATTTTAAAAATAATTAAACCTATATTAGTATCATTACTACTTCAGCTTTAGTTTACCGTAGTTGTGCCCAGTGCTTACTCCTAGTCCTGCACACAAGGATTATCAATCCTGGTGATGCTAGGGGGAAGCTACATGCATTGCCAGGGACCAAACTGGGGTCTGTCTGCTATGTACAAGGCACCCATCTTAACTTCTGTATTACAAACCTGCATTTCATTTTACTTATTTACTTTTTAAATTTTGGGGGGCCACATCAACGATGCTCAGGAGTTATTTCTTGCCTCTGTACTCAGGAATTACTTCTGGCAGAGCTCTGGGGACCATATGGAATGCTAGGGATCAAATTAGGTCAGCCTTGTGCAAGGCAAATGCCCTACCTGGTAAACTATCTCTTGGGTCCCTATAAAACTGTATTTTAAATTATTATTTATTTATTTTTGCTTTGTGGGTTATACCGGACACCTTTTCAGGGGTTACTCCTGGCTCTTTGTTCAGGAATTACTCCTGGCAGTGCTCAGAGAACCATATGGGATGCTGGGGATCAAACCCAGGTCAGCCGCATGCAAGGCAAACACCCTACCTGCAGTGCTATTGCGCCACCCCTAAACCTGTATTTTTAAAGTAATGTTTCTCAAGGAGAGTCCAGTCTTCTGGAGAATGAAGACTTATATTCAAGGATCCATGAATCACTACAAAAACTGTTTCATACTATATATTTTATGTCAATCTCAACATTAGAATGAATTTATTCTTCCTCATAATCATGGAGATTTCAATGTTTGTCTTTGTGTCTGCTCTCAAGTTGAGGGTAAAATCTAAGCATCAAAGAAGAATTTCTTATGTCTTTGATATTTCCCACATACACTTGGCTACTCTGCATCAAGGGGAGTATGCAAATAAGGGGCCCATCAACATGACAATAAAAGTAATCAGTGAGGAAAAAAGCTATTACCCAGCATGAAGTCAGCCACCAGACCTGAGCTAGTGGTATCTGAGTAATAACTGCAGGAACCACATTTATATCAGGTATAATTTTATGTCCAGCAAATACAATGTTTTTGATTAAGGCTCTAGTAAGTTAATATCATTCATTTTATATAGCATATAACATTGTATTTTCATTTATCATTTAATATTTATTTGGCTTTCAAGTACAGTTAATGTGGTAGGAATACATGACTTTATCTTTGTACCAAGTAACATAAATAATAATTATTATATAAAATAAATATATATAACACATATAAAGCAATACATGTAAATGCTGTATTGCTGAGCTCTGTCCCTGACCCTCCTCCGCTTTTGCTTTATCGGGCAGTTGATTAAGCAAATGTCAAACATTCGGCCTTGGAGGAGCACAGTTGAATAGAATGATGGATCACATTTGTGTGTCTTTTATAGTTCATGTGCTTTAGGATACCATCAGCACAGAATCATGTATGTGTGAGGGCAGACATAAATGATACTGATAGTGGTTTTCATATAAACTTTTTGTACTGACTGTGAGTTTGAACTCATTCAAACCAGAGCTAGCCAGAGGGTGGTGGTCATGGCAGGGGCTAGTATCAGCACAACCAGTGGCATTCCAGACTGCTGGTCTCCAGAGATTGGTCTTTACAGCAGGCTCCAGAAGTATGACATTCAGTACTCAGAGGCCATTTTTGAACTCAGTTTGGTCTTCCACAACCCCAAACTCCTTTACACTTTGTCTAAGGAGCTATATCCTGGGAACTTTACACCTAATGTTACTCACTACTTTCTCCAGCTGTTCCATAGCAAGGGATTACTTCTGCGTTTGTATACACAGAACATCAACGGGCTCGAGAGAGTGGCTGGCATCCCTACCTCAAAGCTGGTTGAAGTGCATGGAACCTTCGCCTCTGCTACCTGCACTGTCTGCCAGAGACTTCCCAGGGCAGGACTTTTGGGCAAATGTGCTAGCAAACAGGACCTGCCACTGCCCCATCTGCACTGGCATAGTAAAAACTGACATTGTGTTCTTAGGGAGCAGCTGCCACAGAGGTTCTTCCTGCATGTGACTGACTTCCCCATGGGAGATCTTCTGATCATTCTTGGGACATCCCTGGAGGAATTACTCCTGGCAGTGCTCAGGGGAACATACAGGATGCCAGGAGTCAAACCTGGATTTGCCATATGCAAAAGCAAATACCCTACCTGCTGGACTATCGTTCTGGCCCCCACAAAGAATTTTTAAAGGGTATGATGAGAGCCAGAGGAACCCCCGCGCCATGAGGGCAGTCATTTTCAACATCCGGACTCCACAGCTCATCAGAACTCAACCCAAAAGAAAGCCGAACTCAAGCCCTGTTCATCAGAGCCCTGCCCTACCGCAAAGCCTATTTCAAGCCCAGGTATGCTTGAACCAGAGACACAGATACACGGGCGGCTACTTCTGGCTCTCCCTGTGTTCAGCTGATCATGAGGTGTCCGGGAAGGAAGGCAAGATCTAGCCCAGCCTGCATCCCAATAGAGCCTCACAAGAAGCCAGAGGAACCCCGATACCATGAAGGCAGTCATTTTCAACATCAGGACTTCACAGCTCATCACCCAAGATAAAAGCCGATGTCTCTCGATGCTAAAGACATCTTCAAAGGTGAAACACCATTAACAAAGCAACTAGAAGAAAATATAAATATATGGGACTACATGAAACTGAAGAGCTTCTGCACCTCGAAAGAAACAGTGACCAAGATAGAAAGACAGTCGACAGAATGGGAAAGAATATTCACCCAATACCCATCTGATAAGGGGTTAATATCCAGGATATATCAGGCACTGGTACAAATACATAAGAAAAAAACAGCCAACCCCATTAGAAAATGGGGAGAGGGAGATGAACAGAAACTTTGACAAGGAAGAAATCCGAATGGCCAAAAGGCATATGAGAAAATGCTCATCATCACTAATCATCAGAGAGATGCAAATCAAAACAACAATGAGATATCACCTCACACCACAGAGAATGGCCCATATCCAAAAGGGTAAGAGCAACAAGTGCTGGTGTGGATGTGGGGAAAAGGGGACTCTCATACACTGTTGGTGGGAATGTCAACTTGTACAACCTTTCTGGAAAACAATATGGACATTCCTCCAAAGACTAGAAATTGAGCTCCCCTTTGACCCAGCCATACCGCTCTTGAGAATATACCCTGGAAAGCCAAAAACACACAGCGGAAACACAATCCGCACTTTTATTTTCATAGCAGCACTATTCACAATAGCCAGAACCTGGAAACAACCAGTATGCCCGAGAACTGATGACTGGATAAAGAAACTGTGGTACATCTACACAATGGAATACTATGCAGCTGTCAGAAAAAATGAAGTTATGAAATTTTGCTATAAATGGATGGATATGGAAAGAATCATGTTGAGTGAAATTAGTCAGAAGGAAAGAGAGAGACATAGAATGACTGCATTTATTTGCATGACATAAATATACTAGGTGATCTTACCGAAAGTGGAAATTACCACAAGCGTGTGGGAGTCAGAGGTTGGTTTAGATAGAGAAGGGAACATGTGTGAATAAATGTCTAAAGTTCTGATGCTAACATAGAACTGAGCATTAAATACAGACAAAAAATGCAAATGATGGCTTCTAAGTGTACGTAGTGCACTTAGAAGTGTACAATGTGTGGAGAAGGAGGAGAGAGAGAGGGAGAGGAGAGGAGATAAAGAACCTGCCATTTAGGCAGGATGTGGGAGGGGGAGGGAATTGGGGACATGGGTGGTGGCTGGGGGGCACTGGTGGAGGGCGGGTGCTGGAACACTGTGTGACCGAAACCCCCCAAGCATGAACAGCATTGTAATTGTATATCTCACGGTGGTATAATAAAATGTTAAAAAAAAATTTTAAAAAAGCTGATGTCTCTCATTTGTGGCTGCACAGTTCATCAGTAAATGCACAAGATGAGAGTCTACTACTGAGAGTGTACCACCCATACAGCAGAGCTTGGCAAGCTACCTGTGTCATATTTGATATGCCAAAAACCAGTAACAATTATAGACTTCATTGCCATGACCTAAAGAAATGGTTTGAGGGTCGAGCAGATGCCCTTGGAAGACAAGTGATATAAGTGATTATATAAAGGTATCTACAAATGGGTATCTACAAATTTATTTTCTTTTTTTTCTTTTTAAAAGATACATCTTCCAAGAGACAGATACATTGTTATAAAGTAAACAGCATTTGACCCTTAAAACATTCAGGAGTAAGTGTAAAAATTAAATGGCAGAGGGGAGGTTTGTTCCTTGATAAAGCCTATTTAGGAAACAAAGCTAGCTCTAGTAATTTATGGCAAACATCAGCATCCCAAGCTTCTGAACTCTCATAGTAAATATCTTAACATCATTTGCCTCACCGTTTCCCTCAGTATCAACTTTTCCTAAGAATATAGTGAAATTTTATTAACATTTCTGACATTTTTAAACATTTATTATATTAAGGAAAGATCAGTCACACTAAAGTATGCTTTAATTATCCATTTAAGGCCTCTGTATGGATAGGGAAAGTTTGCAGTGAAATGGGCATGCATCTACACTAGATTCAGAAATTTGTGATTCATAATCACGAATACATTCTTTCTCTGTGGCTAGCAGAGTTTTAGGTCAATGGTATTCAACCTCTAGTCCCGAAACCAGACCCACTGGCATAAAAGTTTGATGCTCCAGGTTCACATAAACATTCATTTCTCAGGATCAATTATAAAGTAGATCTTGTCTTGTTTACTAGATAAAACCAATGAAGTGCAAAGGACTTTCTCAGGGATAATGTGGTAGAACTCTTCTAAAACCATATCCTCTGTTTCAAGACCCTCTCCCTCAGCCTGTGTCTCATTTATATTTCTGATCCCCTGGCACCTGGCATATAACTTTTGAAGGAAGCTACTTGTTTCTCATGGACTCCATGGTCATCACTTCCTCAAAATTCCATGGGGTCAGGAGGTGACCCAGGAAAGAAACATAATTTAAAGTTTTGGTAAAATGGTTCGGTACTGAAGCAAAAAGACAAAGACACAAAGTCCAACAAGATTTATGGGCCAGGAAGATATACAGAAGCAAAGGCATTTGCCTTACATGCAGAGGACCTTTGTTCAAAATAAACCAGTACCATGTATGATCCCCAGAGCAGATAAAGGGGTCACTCTTAGCACAGAGACAGATATATCCCTGAGCGCTCCAAGTGTGGCCCAAAAAATCAAAATATATTCACATATTTACAGGAGTTTAGTTTACTCTAATGGTACGATGAGATCTCAGATGAGAAAATAAATAATGTAGCAAAGGCTAAAAATAAATCCCCAGTAATCAGAGACAACAGAAGGCAGAGTAATTGCTTTGCATACAGCCAACCAAGGTTAAAGCCCAGGAATCACACGTGGTCACCAGCGCTCCAAAGATGGTACACCAGGAGTGATCCCTGAGTGCAGAGCCAGGAACAAACCCTGAACACATCCAGGTATGGAACAAAAAAAAAGAAATGACTATCCATTTAGAGAAAAAAAATAATGAAAGTAAATCCTTTTATCTATTCCACACAAATAAATTCTTTACTGAGTGTAAAAAATATACCTTAGTTAGATGCAGAAATATGGCCATAAAAATGTTACAAAAAAATATGGAGGCCAAGTCTTTTTACTTTTTGAGGCAAACACTCCATTCTAAGAAAAGGTTTAAAATACAACCAATAAAGAAAGAGACAGAAATAAGATTAAAAACAAATTAAAAGATCTTCATGAAAAAAGACAAAAAGGTGAGTTACTGAACAATTTTTAGAAAAATTCAAACGCTAAAATTCACAATGTTCTAATATCTCTCTCTCTATATATAGATATTTCAAATGGGAAATATAAGGATTTTTTGATTGTTGAAGGACAAAAATATAAATGAGTTTTTCAAATGCTTACTACATACTCAGTTACGTAAATATAAAAAAAGGGTTTGTTAATGCAGAAGTTAATTCTACTTGTAGTCAAACACATTAGAAAGATAGTTCAGAGGCAGAAAGATAGTTCAGAACCCATTCAGATTCAGAGCTCCCCCTGGAAAATCATGCAATGGTGTGCTTTTCCAAAGAATCCCTCTTTGGGGCAAAAATGCTGGAGAAAAGAGCAGGTAAGGGCACCAAGAGACCTGGAATTCATATTTAGGCTAGTACAAACTATAGGAGCTTCTTTAGTAAGTTAAGATGCAGTCAGAAGGCAGGGAAAGAATAATAGATACTAGCAGGCACTATTGACATAGATTATTCCAATTCAATTCATAATCTTCCATATACAATGACTCCACTCCATGAGGGATGACATTTTCAACATCTGAACTGCACAGCTCATCAGAGCTCCACCCAGCTGAAGAGCTGATCACAAGCCCTGCTTGTCAGAGTCCCACCCTACAGCTGTCTATTTCAAGCCCAGGCATGCTTGCCTGATACAGAGACTCAGATACATAGGGGCAGAGCTACTACTGGCTCTCCCTGTGCCCAGCTGATCATGAGGTGGCCAGAAGGGAAGGCGGGTTCTCGCCCTTGGCCACCCCAGCAGAGCCTCACAAGAGTCAGAGGAACCCCACACCATGAGGGCTGCCATTTTCAACATCCAGATTCCACAGTTCGGTCAGAGCTCCACCCAGCAGAAAAGTTGATCTCTCCCTGTTGCAGTTCATCAATAAATGCACGTGATGAGAGGCTACTACAGGAGTATCCCACCTGCACAGCAGAGCCTGGCAAGCTACTCGTGTCATATTTGATATGTCAAAAACCAGTAACAATTATAGACCTCATTCCTATGACCTGAAGGAATGGTTGGAGGCTCTTTATGTTCCTGGAGTGAGCAGATGCCCTTAGGCTACACTAGCATGTGACAGGACATATGGAGAAGTTACTGTGCCCACTTCAGCAAATCAATGAACAACAGGAAGACAAGTGATACAAGTGATACAATGACTCAGAAAAAGACACAATCTCACAAAATTTTAGCTTCCCTATCATTAAAATGAGGATATTAATAATACACATTAAAGATTCAAGGGTGGGGGTGGGAGGGTTACAGAGCTACAGAGCGGAGTGATTACAGAGCAGGCAGCAAGTAGAGAATTTGCTTTGCATGTGGTCAACCTGGGGTTAATCCCTGGCATTCCATAACATACCTCAAGCAATGCCCGGAGTAATTCCTTAGTGGAGAGGCAGAAGTAACCTAGAAGCATTGGTGGTATGACCCAAAGGAAAAAAAAAAAAAAAAGAGACCAAAAAAAAAATAACCAAAAAAATTAAACTGTGATTTAGATGGTGTTTTATTTTTAAACTGCATTGAGAAATACAGAGGCCCAGAAAAACAGTACAGGCATTAAGGAATGCCTTACGTAAAACCAATCCCAGTTCCCCCTTGTACTTCTTGACATTATCAGGTATAGCTCTAATGACCTTAGAGAACCTCTGAGATGGACGACATAAGCACAGGCATTGCAGGGCACTGCAGCACCCAGTAGCACTGCACCTCCAGCATTAGGCCTTCACCCTGAATGAGGCTCACTTAGCTGAGAATGTCTGGAAGGAGCTCCCATGTCTCCTAAGCACTGGGTGGGAATACTCCCCAAATAAAATAAAGCAGAAACACTCAATAGTACATGATTGCTTTTTAATAGTGAATCACTTGTATCACTTGTCTTCCCGTTGTTCATCAATTTGCTGGAGCGGGAACCAGTAACATCCTCATACATCCTGTCACATGCTAGTGTAGCCCAAGGGCAACTGCTCGCTCCAGGAACGTGAAGAGCCTCAAACCATTGCTTCAATTCATGGGAATGAGGTTATAACTGTTACTAGTTTTTGGCATATCAAATATGACATGGGTAGCTGCCAGGCTAGCTACCCATTTAATAGCTATTTAATAGTGAATAGCTACATAATTTACTCTGATACTCTAATAGTATAGCAAATAATCAACACCAAATTATTAATAACTAATCAGACTGAGAACAATGATAAGGAAATAAGCTAATGGCTAGGATGCAGTTTAAAGGGGTTCATGAAAGATGTCCCTCAAGGCAGATGCCTTGATCTCTCCTTTGCAAGGTCAAGAGTCACACCATTTGTAGGTAGTCAAGCCAAGACTTTGGCACTTTCCCGTTAGACTCCAAAGGTTCTGCTCTGAATAAGACACACAGGCAGAAGGTTGGGAACATTTTAACTGCATGGAGAACAGTCACAGGAGTGAAAAGGAATTATATGAAGCAAGACAGAAAAATAACTATAGCAAAATTTAAATATACATGTTATACTTTTATTGTTGATTTCAGTCAACCTGGCAGTTATTTAATATGTTATGTAATACTGTTAATATAATTATATGCCACATATATGCATACTTATGCTACAAATAATAACTCATCTCTATTTGTGTTTAAAATACTTCCTACAATATGCTATTATCAAGAAAATCTTACAAAATGCCACCTACAGATACACACTATTCCCCCCTACTTTTTTTATATTCTTATGCTATGATTTTTATAGTCTATGAGATACTTAGTAATGAATGCTTGTTTTCATTATAAACCAAACGGATATTTTTCCTAGTCTAACATATTCAAACATCTTTACACATACAAATAGCTAAAGGAAATTATAGATCACTACTAAAATTTCATTGAAACACATTGTACTAAGATTTGAGTTGAATTTAGGCATACACTGTCATGTTTAAGTCAAATTGAGACGTCACATATTTGACTTTTAGAAAACACATGATTTTGAAATAGGTCATGAACCCGAGTCTTGAACCCGAGTCTTTTCAATGATGAGAGTAAGTTATTTTTTTTCTGCTCCAACTTGGAATTCTTTTATTACCAAGGAAAACAGACTTGGAAATAAACTGGTTCCATGAGTGAGGCATATGCTTGTTACCAAAATTATTAAGCCATTAGCAGAGATAGCATGATGCTGAAAAATTTAAGTCACACTATGTGCATTCTTTTGCTATTTTTTCTTAAATAAAAAACACATGGGAATTAAAGAGATAGTACAGGAGGTAAGACACTTGCTTTGCACATATTCAATCCAAGTCCAATCCCTGGTACCTCATACGGTCCCCCTGAGTACTGCAAGGATTGATTCCCTGAGTGGAGTCAGGAGTAAGTCATGAGCACTGCTGGGTGTAGTCCAAAAATAAAATAAAATAATAATTTGCTCGAACAGGCACCAGTAATGTCTCCATTCATTGGGAATGAGGTCCATTATTGTTACTGTTTTTGGCATATCGAATACACCACGGGTAGCTTGCCAGGCTCTGCCATGGCTCTGGGTTCATCCCAGTGAGGGGCCCAGTCTTTTTCTATGTCAGACCATCAACCATCCAGGGCCCACAGGGCAGAGCCCTGGGTGTAGACAAGCCTGTCTCCTGTCTGCCACCTGGCAGACAGAAGGAACGGTAAGAATTTTTTTAGCATTAGGGTTAGGGTTAGGGTTAGAGGGTAGTGCCCCCAATTATGTACAATCTTGTAACTGTATACCTCATAGAGAATTAGTTAAAAACAGTAATAAAAGAAAACGACAATTGCAGCAGAAAAAAATTAAAAAAGAAGACAAGCAGTGCTAGGGCCAAAGAGATAGTACAGCAGGTAGGGCATTTGCCTTGCATGTGGCAGGTCTCGGTTCAATGTCTAGCACCCCCTGTGGTCCTCCCACCAAAAGAGGTGACTAGGGAGATAACTAATAATAATAATAATAATAATAATAAACAGAGATGGAAGTGGGATGTAATTCAAGAAAAATATGTTTATGCATCAAATTCTGGATGCAATCCTAGTACCCTGTTACTACTAAGTTTGAACACTTTACTGTGATCATAGCACATAGTTGTGGCTGGAATCATTTCTGTACTTAAAACTTATTTTATGCAGAAAATTTTTGTGTGTATGTATGTTTACCATGTTCGTCAAAAATATTCCATTATTCTTGTAGCAACGATTTATTTGGTGTTCCAAAGTTCTATAGGAGGAAATAACATATGAGCTGCTCAAAAAATACCCTTTAGTGACTTGGAGTTCCCACCATTTTCACACTGGTAAAATAAAAAGGTTGGATTCATTGATCCAGCTTCAACTCAGATATTTTGTCATTTCATGATTGCATTTTGTTGGCTCACATTCTTTAACACATGAACCTATCAAAGCACTGACAAACTGATGAACTGTTTTATCCTGGGTGGCTTTATATCCAAAGGAAACCCAGTAACTAGGTTTGTACCCAATTAAACAGTAAGCATTACTTCCCAGCACAGTCCAAAAGAGATAGAGATGCCACTTTGCATCACAGTTAGTCTTCCAGAGTCCAGAGTGCCTTTCATAACTTGTCACATATTACTTGTCTTCCCGTTATTCATGGATTTGCTCAAGCAGGCATCAGTAACATCTCCATATGTACTGTCATGAGCCAGTGTATCCCAAGGGCATCTGCTCACTCTAGGAACACAAAGAGCCTCAAACCATTTCTTCAGGCCATAGGAATGTGGTCTATAATTATTACTAGTTTTTGGCATATCAAATACAACACGGCTAGCTTGCCAGGCTCTGCTGTGTGGGTGGTACACTCTCAGTAGCAGGCTCTTATCTTGTGCACTCATTGATGAACCACAATGGGGGAGAGATTGGCTTTTCTCTTGGGTGGAGCTCTTAGAAGCTGTGGAGTCTGGATGTTGAGGATAACTGCCCTCATGTTGTGGGGGTTCCTCTAGCTTCTTGCTAGGCTCTACTGGGATGATGGGCCACAGCTAGAACCTGCCTAGAATTGTATACACTATATAAATGTGAAATATCCTGGGAAGGACCTGGTCCTACTTCCATTAGTGTCTGAGACTGTCATGCAGCCTTGGAGCAGCCCCGTGCCAGTGCAGCTGTGGGTATGGAGTGTCTCTCTTCCAGTGTTGCTGTTTGTGATGGATGGCAGCTCTTAGCCATGTCCACCAACATGGAGGTAGAGGAATGGGAGGAGGAGCCCAAATCCATGCTCCAAGTCCAGCCAGCGTGCCCCCCATACATGTGAGCGAACCCTAGGAGCTATGTTGGACTCAGCTAGGGAATGGCCGAGCCATTTACCGCCCTCGGGAACTTCATGGGTTGCTTCCACATGGGGCCAAGCGGTGATGCTGTGGGTCTAGAGTCTCTCTCTTCCAGGGGTTGCAGGCTGTGGTGGCTGTCAGCTTGCAGCCACGCCGCCATGTTATTATTTAACAAATAATTAAAATCACCCTGCCCCTCGAGGTGTTGCAGGTGTGGCTGCAGTGTCCAGCTGCATCTGCAGGTGGCAGACAGAAAACAGGCTTGGCTACACCCAGGGCTCTGCCCCGTGGGCCCTGGATGGTTGATGGTCTGACATAGAAAAAGACTGGACCCCAAGGTTGAACCCAGAGCCACGTCAGAGCCTGGCAAGCTACCTGTGGTGTATTCGATATGCCAAAAACAGTAACAATAATGGACCTCATTCCCAATGAATGGAGACATTACTGCACCCACTCAAGCAAATTGATGAACAACAGGAAAACAAGTGACAAGTGACAATTAAAATCATAATGCTACCTTTCACAATTAATAATTTTGTGGTAGTGATTTTATAGAGAGGGAGAAATGTACTGACAAGCATCCTATATAACTGAAATAAAAGAAATACCCAGAAATGAGAGTAGCAATATAAAAGGAAATACTGTCTGAGAAGGGGGAAAATGTCTAGAAACTAAAATCACCTGATAATGGATAAACCAAATGGACCAAGTTTGCCACTCTATTTGTGCTTCATCTACAATCAATTTAAAACACAAAGACAAAATGTGTTAGGATGTTTCCTCAGACAACACATTTCCAGATTCATGTCCCCACAGAAAAAATATTTTGAGTCATTTAAAAGCTGTCACCATTATCCAGAGTGATTTCAGTTTCTTCTGAAAATTTAAAACTGGGCCATAAAGAACATTATTTGGTTCTGAGTTTCTTCTTATTAGGTACTTTGACTCCTGTTTGTGTAAATAAAAGGGCCAGAAACATGCACAGAAGCTTCTATTCTGTCCCCAAAGTACAATGCCAAGTAGGAATCCTTGCTCCACTGGATAGAACGACATGCCTGCATCCCTTTTCATTTTGCATAAATTTCTTACTCTTATGTAACTCCTCCTAAGACTGTCTGTTCATGTTCACCACCTCCCAAATATTGTGTGGTTGCTTAATGTGTACACTTTAATTGACAGAAAGCAGTTTCATTGAATCTGGTTAAAAGGGGAGACTGAAGCAATATCCACACTCAGTGAGAGGATCAGCAGGACCAAGATGAAGAGTTGCTATCTTTAGGCACGCAAGTTTGGGGAGTTTTGTGCAAAGGCATGCTCTCTAGAACCAGAATACTCAATAATGAATTTATGTATGACACCCTAACCTTAAACAAGGCTTTTCAAAGCCTATTCCAAAACGGAAAGCCTACCATTTGTCTATGGTGCATTAAACAGTAGATCCCAAATGATAGGTCCATATTGCAGAACCTGCAAATATGAACTGATTTGGAAAGGGATTATTCTAAATGTAATTAGGATCTCCAGATGAGATTATCCTAGATTATTTAGGAAGGCCCTAAATCTGATGACAAAAGTCAACATAAGAGACACACAAACACAGTCACAGAACTGAAGGCAATATGAAGACTAAGATGAGATATTCACCCCCAATTCAGGGGAGTTACCACAGCTGGAATAGATATGGGAGGTTCTTCCTGGAGATTATATGGAGGAAGACTATGTCAGCACAATGATATTAGATGTCTGGCCTTCAGAACTGGCATACAATAGATTTTTGTTGCTTTAAACCTTCCAGATTTGTATAAATTTATAATGGCATCACTAGAAAATGAATACAAAATCTTCTTTATTTTGTTGACTTACCAACAATCAATGGTTTCTAGTTTTATAGGGATCCAAAGATAAATTAAATAGCATCTGTCTTCTCAAGTTCCATTTTCTAGAGAGAGAAGCATATAAACCAACCACTATGAGACAGAAATCAGAATACTTCCCAGAAATGTGTCCTCAGAAAACAGGACACTTGACCTAAGCCTGTTGGGTGAAATTCATTGGATAGGAAGGATGGTTCAAAGAATGTCTGAGGGGGTGGGCCACCAGAACACTGGGAAGGTCACCAGAGAGAATGACCTTCCCTGAACATGGAGTCATAAAGTGAGATGCCAGATCATAAAAACTATGCACAGTGTGTTAATGAGCTTGGCATTTTTTCCTGAAGGAAAGATAGAAAATCTGTAAAAAAATAATTTTTTCTGATGATGTAAAGAGACATAGAGGTTTCCTTTCCTACTTGGTCTCATTCAAGCTTATTCTTTCTGTGAAATGCTATCTTTTTTCTTCTTGATCCTGGTTATTGCCATTCACTGTGGTAGAAATGTCTGCAGAAATTTTCTTCCTCTTCAAACTGTCTGCTATGTGGAAACCTAGCATCCCCATAAATATTTCCAGGGAAAACAAGTATTTTTTTCGGGGAAAGAAAAAGTTGGGGATACAGTGGGAAGGGGAATTTTCCACAGTACAATTGATTATCTTTCAGGAATTTTTAAAACACTGGGAAATCCACTTTAAATTTGGTTAATGGGCATTTCCCAAGATTACTGAGGTTCAGGGCTCCCTGCTCTATAGCATCCCGTTAATATCCTTGGTAGCATATGGTGGGATTTGCTGCCCTAGAACATGTGGTCTTTCAAATGTAAGTTTAACATTATACTCTATATTCAGCAAATTTTCAGTATAGATTGATAGATAAACATATGGTCTGAACATTTTCACCTTTTCGTGCAGAATCTGACACCTTTGTCAGAAGGAGTGGGCCTGAACAAATACCCACCGTGGGTAAGGCACTATCTTGCACATGGCCAACCTGAGTTCAATTCCCGTCACCTCATATGGTATCTAGAATACTTCCAGGATCTCTGAGCACAGAGTCAAGAGTAAGCCCTTACAACTGGGTATGGCTCCAAATCCAAAACCCCAGTACCTCGGGACCAGAGAGGCAATACAGCAGGTAAATCTCTTGCCTTGCACACAGATAACTTGACTTGTATCCATGTCACTACATATGGTCCCTGGGGATGGCCCAGAATGATCCCAGAGCACAGAGTCAGGAGTAAGCCCTGAGAACTCACCCCCCCAAAAGAAACAATACCCCTGAACCACTGAGCACCCAAGACCAGGGCACAGCGATGGTCCCTAGAAAAGTAGCATTTAGGAGGCAAAAGACTCAAAGGCTTATAGGGCCACACATTTTTAATATAATTAATTTCACATTTGACAAAATGGGCAGCAAATCCCCAAAATGAAAAAAAAATCATTGGTAAGAGATGTTTCAGCCTGATTGCTAGTTATTTGAATTTTATTTTTTATACCTTAGCTTCTCAAACTTTGTGTCTTGATTCCATATAAGATCACAGACTTGAAAGTGAAGTTTATGAAAATAAACATTAAAAGGTTTCTGATAGCTCAACAAACAAAAATTAATTCAAAACCAACCACATAATGAATTTGCGTGTTTCTGTCAGTACTTGCCTGAATGCAGCTGTCAGGTGAAAATATGTGGAAAAGTTTTTAAAAGTGCTGGCTTATACAAAAGAGAAAAATATCCTAAGAAGTTACCATTTTTAAAACACCAAACACAGTGACACTCATCTCATGAACTTGAGAAAAAGGCATTTTCTGCCATTAGATGATTAGGGATACGCTTTGGTTCCCTTCCTTCCTTTCTACCTATTTCCTGTATTCACCAGTTACTTCCATTAGCAGAATAACCTGCACTTATATTTATACTTAGACCACAATTTAGTAAAAGCTGTAAAAAGAATCTATTTTTTGTAACTACATATGTTATAGAAATTATAAGCAAGATGGAATTACAAATTGGCCTTAAAACTCATTCTCTTCTCTCTGACAATTGTCCCTATACAGAAATTTGGGGTTAAATCAAATTTTGAAAAAGGAAAAAACACATACACACAACATTCTTTTACTGTTTTTCTCTTTTTGGTACAGTTTCAAATGCAAAGTTATTTTCCAGGCAAAGATGAATGAAATGCTGCTCTCTCTAATCTCTGGAAAGGTCGTGAAAATAAAGATCCATTTCATTGGTTAGGATAAGGTCTGATCTGAAATGCAGCAGATGCTATCACAGCTGACGGGAAGAACCTGTGCTTGCTGAGTGTGGGCTGGTGGGCCTCCAGCCTGCTCCTTTGGGCTGGTGGGCCTCCAGCCTGCTCCTTTGCAATCCTTCCCACACCCCAGGAAAACCAACAGAGCTGCTTCCTGTCTCTGAGAAAGAGAAAAACACTTACTAGCTGGACAATAAAAACAAAATTGCAAGAAAGGCATTCTAAGAGCTTAAATACATGCATTCATCATTCTAAATATCGGTTTTTGAGGGGTTTTTTGAGGGGCTTCAAACTAGCCCCATTGTAAAAAGCAATTGTATAATAATAATGAAATAATGATTTACAACAATAATAATATCGGCTGTTGCTTTTGTAATGCTCTTTTTCTTTTCATTTTTGTTTGTTTTTTGCTTTTTGGGTCACACCCAGCAATGCTCAGAGGTTACTCCTGGCTCTGCACTCAGGAATTACTCCTGGCATGCTTAGGGGGACCATATGGGATATTGGGGATTGAACCTGTGTCGGTTACATGCAAGGCAAATGCCCTATCTGCTGGACATCACTCAACCCCTTATTTAATGATTTAAGAGCTCAAGAATACTGGTGTCAGTCTAAAGGCATGACCCTGAAGTAAACAGTATATACCTCCCTCCAGTTTTCAGAGGAGGAAGCAGTTCTCCAAAAAATGAAGCGAAGACTTAACCCCTGATTCCACATCCCCTTAAAGATAAAGCTGAGCTTCACCTGCTCATCAGAACAGACTGGAAACCAGAGGTCCTAGAGGGAATAAGTGACAAAGAGAACCCAACTACTTGGATTTTCTGCCCACCTCCTCCCTTCACCAAAGCCTGAAGTCATTATATTTACTGTCCAAATATACAGTGAGAAATTTCTTGGCTAGAAAAGTGTGTCCAAAGGTTGGAAATATTCCACCCAACCAGCCAAGGAAATTAGGTAGCTCTGAGCCTCTTAGAAAAGAACTGAGATCTCTGAGCAGAGGTGCTGACCAGAGCAAAGTAGAGATGAAGAGTCACAGTTTCCTTCCATCTCCAAATCCTGGGTTCGTGTTAGGGGCATTCAAAGGAACTTAGCTGGGATATTCTTTGAGAACTAAACTTTAGGTCCAGTTAAAAGAGGCACTTTCAAGTGACAAAGAGTCAGTTTCCTTCCATCTTCAAAACCTGGGTTGGTGTTAGGAGCACCCAAAGGAACTTTGCTGGGATATTCTTCAAGAACTAAATTTTTAAATCCAGTTAAATGAGGAACTTTGAAGTAACAACTGTCACCAGATCCTTGTCACCTAGATGTTCTTACACTCATATTTTATTCAACTGTTCACTGGCTAATCTTTCCCTCCCTTAACTTCATTTACAACACAGACTAAACACTGGAGCCACAAATTAAATGCTAAGGAGGTCAAACCAGTGACTTAGAGTAATTCTGGGGTGGAGGGAGGAGAAATGGGGGACACACAAATTTCATCCCAAGAGGAAGGGGTAGATTTCCCCCCTCCAAGTTTTATAAAAGGAAACAGACATAGCCGTCTTGTCACTTTACCCAAGAGAAATAAGAAATCTACATTATTATGTGACATGTCATCATTTCTCTTCATTTCTAAGAGATTTTTTAAAAATTCATTGAAGCAAAGCATAAAACCGAAAACAAAGGACACTGGGTACAGCCAGAAAATAGTCTGTGGACTAGATTCACCCTGTGGGTTTCCAGCTTATAAAACTTCTGCTAAACAAAGCAGAGTGAGAGAATGTAGAGTAAGTTGGAACAGTTCATTTAAGAGAGCAGCTGAGACAGTTTAACAATCTTATGTTTTCCCAAGAAGAATTTCCCAAGATTAATGTTTTAATTAATCAAAAAATGCACTTCTATGTTGTTTCTATTTTGATATCCATAGTTTGTAAAAGGTTGGAGAAAAAATTAATTTTAATTACTTCCAGTGAACTCCTTGATACTGCTAAATAGTTCACAATTCTGCAAAAACTGTAAAAGATGCATTTTTTACCAAAATGGTAATTCACATTATTGTCAAATTTTTTTCCACTTTGGGCTGCACCAGGCAGCTCACAGGGCATAGTCCTCACTCTGTGCTCAGGCATCATTCCTGACTGAGGGGATTATATGAGGTAATGGCAATCAAACCAGACTCCAGCCATGCACAAGATAAATGCCTTATTCACTGTACTATTTTTTCCATTCCCTAAAACATTTTAATCAATACTGAAGAAGTTTGGGGCTCTATGCTGAGTTCTCAAGAAGAAGAAGAAGTAAGCCACACTTTGGATAGTGGATTTTATCCAGATGGCAAAGAAAGTAGGATGATCAGATATGTCATTGAGAAGTTGTTAGCAAGTATGTACTGGGAGTGAAAGTGCTCCTGTGTACACAAGGACAGCCTTTCCTCCTCTCACAAAGAGTACAGATTCTCAGTGCTGAGGAACTCTGAGGGGTCCCTTTCCTATGCTTGACCCAAGCAATGTACTGCGGTAAAGGTTCTCAACTGGGCAATCTTGAGTCCCACCGACATTTTACAATGTCTAGGTTTTTGATGGCCACAATTAGAAAACTAAAGGATGCAATTTGACATACAATGGGTATAATCACAATTACAAGGCTACAAAGCTCTGGACTAAGAAAAAAAGTAAGAGTCTGTTTATATATGTACATGTGATACTTAATAAAGAAACAAGAATGGATGGGACAAAGTCCAACAAGCTGCACTACCTTGACACCAAATGGAATCGGCAGGGATTTAAGAGATCAGAGATCATGCTCAATGTTAATGGAATATGAGATGAAAAGAAACAGTAGTTGATAGGAAGTTTTGCACTATCAGTCCAGTGGTTGTTCATTGTAGAAAATTAGTATTTGACAAAGAAATATATTTATGAATGAACCAACAAATGAATGAACTGCATTTCATTAATATTCATAAAGAAGCAAATGCTACAACTATATTTGTTCCTGGAACTTAAATAAAACTATAACAAATCCCTAAAATAACTTATTTGCTTATTCCAAGAAATATTTGCCCAGAAAGTCAATGTTTAAATTCACTACCCGTGCCACAGTTATATTATTCACTGTTATAAACTCCCATTTTCTGATGTTTAGGTGTATGTGAGGGTCTGCTAAGTGGCAATCAGGGGCACATGGGCAACTCCCAATGATTGCTGGCTAATCAGGCCAGTGATTCAATGCCACTGTCAGAGGATGAATGTTACATAGACCCTACATTTCCAGAGCCCCCAGAGCCACCCTTGTAAAGTTCAAGGGCCTCCAGGGCTATGTGTGGTGATGATCAGGAGATCATGTGGTACCAGGGATAAGTCCTGGGTTGGGTGCATGCCTAGCGTTTCTGCTATATCCCAGCACTTATTTCCATTTTCTTCATAGCTAAGTAAGAGATACGGACATTGTGAGGAAAACTGCTTTCTACAGTGTCACTAAAAATGTTTTGCAGTCACCATTGTTTAAATTTGCTAGAACTCCAATAATAATAGCAATAAATTTAACTTATCACGGGAGGTTGTTAACTATCAACACTTGACATATTGTAAGAAGAAAATACTGAAAATTGCTAACTGTTGCAAAATTAGTTGCTGTCATGGCTCTGAAGTAAGTCATAACCTTATCAAGTTTATGACTGCCAGAGTTCACATATTTTTCTGTCTTTATAACAATGGGGACAAGGCAAAAGCCTTAATTCCAATGCTGTTTACCCAGTCCCCCACTGCTTGATTTGAAGGGAGGACAGTAATCTCACCAATCAAACCATTACTTATCAACCACAATTGATGTTATTTATTCTAGTAAATTATTTCAGTTATTTGTAATGAGTCTACTCAAACCCTCACTTTTCTGAGCCACAACTCCTGAATTAGTGTACCACAAAGTGATTCAATCCAATAGTTCTGCCTTAAAGGTTCATCTCAAATTGCTTAAGCCCTAGATCTCATAGCTCTATAAATACTGCACTTCAGAATTTCCCTCATGAGGCCCAGCTAAAGCTTGGTAAAGGTGGTACACTCTTGCCTGAAAAAAAACCTATAATATATATCTGGTAAATTTGGGGGAGTTCATCAGGATAGAATTAACTTTTAATTATTTTAGCTATTGAGCTATGTGTCTTTGGATGTGGCAAGACAGTCTCCTGAGATGCTAGAATATTTTTTAAGCTCTATTTTAGGATTGTCTGGAATTTTTAACTAAATTTAAAGAATCCAACTGCATAGTATCCTAAAAGACTCATATAGAAATTCCACTGCTTATTCAAAAATATTCACATGGTATATCTACGATGTTCCAGAACTATTCTAGAGCTTTGGAATATCAGTGAATAAAATAGCTTCCAATCTACTTAAAGGGTGGGGAAGAACAGAGAGAAAATAAATAAACATAGTAAATAAATCATACAGAATGCTAAATCACTATAGAAAACTGGCCAAAGTGGTTCTCAGTTGGAAGGGGACTTCCAGTGGGGACCTCAATGTCACCAAGAGGTGACACAATTTGAGGGAAGACTTATCAGAAGCTAGAATGTAGCTATGTGACAAGTTAGATAAAAAGCACTATGGGCTGGAACTAGTATTGAAATCCAGGTGTGGACAGATTCCTGGCCTGTTGGAACAATAACTCAGGGACCGGTGTTTTCTGGAGAGAAGAAGGCAAGGAAGGAGGAGAACAGGGCTAAGAGAATAATTGAAAAGGGATCATAGAGATCTGAATGTCTGGAGGACTTTGGGTAATCTGAAAAACCCCTGGAAGGTTCTGAGCACAGATAGGACTGAACCTTATGTGAAAAGGTTTGTTGTGGGAGGCAATGAGAGAGCAGCTTGGAAACCAGTAGAGAAAATGCTGTGACAGTTCCAGAGATGATACCTGTGATCCTCCATGCCTGTGGAGCCGTGGACTAAGTCCCCAAACAATCAAAAGAACCTCCTGAAAGATTGTACAAGCAAACAAGCAGCTGAGCAGATTCATATGAAGTCTGTATTTTAATGTGATTGCTGGACTGCTCAAAACCCAAGATATTAAAGGGCCTGGTAGAGTCGGAGACAAGTTGTATTTATTCTTAAGAGACAACCTCAAAATGAAAAGTAATAAGGATGGACCTGAAACAGGCATGTGATTTTAGAAAGAATGAACAATGTAGGCCTGCGTGCTTCTAGGACAGAGAGAAAAAATCAAATTTCTGGTGTGTGTTCAATAACAGAGACATTTTAAAAGTTTAAAAATATTCTTCTATGTTGTACATTAATTCTTACTGTAATTATATAGGCATTCAGCAGACTGGCTTCCAAAAAGGATTAGGCACAATCGACCATATCCACAAGGTAACCAAGCTCACTAAGGTTTGAAGGGAGTTCAAGATGCCTCTCTGTCTCACGTTTATTGATTTAAAGAAAGCCTTTGATTCTGTTGAGACCAAAGCAGTCATCAAAGCCCTAGCCAAACAGGCCATTCAAACCCAATACATCAAGATCCTTCGTGAGCTATATTATGGATTCACCACCAGGATCTCTCCTTTCTACAAGGAAGTGATCATTGATGCCAAAAGAGGGGTTCGGCAGGGTAATACCATTTCACTGAAACTCTTCAGCGCCGCCCTCAAAAACATCATGTGACAATTAGAATGGGAAGGAATGGGAGTGAAGATAGATGGTTGGCAACTATACCACCTCTGCTTCACTGATGACATCATTCTAATAACACCAAACAATAGTCAAGTGGCAGAAATGCTGGCTGACTTTGACCAAAAATGTGGAAAGATAGGTCTACAGCTGAATCTCAACAAAATAATGTTCATGAAAAATGAACTAGTTCCAGAAGCCCCATTCACTCTCAACAGAACAAACATCTCTGAATGCAGCAGTTATGTGTACCTAAGCAGAGAACTCAACATGATGAATGACCAACCACCTGAGCTGTGCAGGAGGAAGAGAGCGGCATGGAACGCCTTCAAGAGCATCAAAGAAATAGCTAAAAGGACAAAAAAACCTCTGGTTCTGGGAACATCTCTTCAAATCCACCATTCTCCCTACATTAACATAGGCTTCATAGGGCCTCAGAGACCTGGGCCCTACCAAAGGAGCCTCAGAGACCTGGGTCCTACAAAAGCAGGATGAGAACGCTATTCGGGTCTCCCAAAGAGGAATCAAAAGAGCTATGCTTGGAATATCATGCCTCACTCAAGTGAGAGAAAGAGTCTGGAGTTCCGACCTCCGACAATGATGATCCAGGGTCAGGGACACTGTCTCGTTTTGAGATGACTGCTGGACTAGAGCCATTACCGACTGGTTCCCACGGGACATCAAAAGATCACATGGCCCAAAAAAAACCACCCGCCTACAAAATGGTCAGACTTCTTCGAAAGACACTGAACGAACAGTTTGAGGCTCTTCGTATTACTGAAGCAACCAGATGCCATTGGGTTACACTGGCACTTGATAGGGTAAATGGAAATATTACTGGCACCCGCTCAAGCAAATCAATGAATAACGGGATGTCACGTGATCAAGTGATCAAGTAATTTTATAGCCATCCAGTTTATTTAAAAATAAAGTATTTCTATTTTAAAAATAAAATGTTATGAGTGAATAAATGTTGAAAGGGCTAATACCAACCTAGAATGGAACATTAAATACAGGCAAAAAAAAATGCACACGATGACCTCTAAGTGTACATAGTGCAACCCACAATGTGTAAGAGAATGAAAAGAGAGAGAAGGAGGAGAAAAGAGATAAAGAACCTGCCATTTAGGCAGGCTATGGGAGGAGGGAGGGAACTGGGGACATTGGTGGTGGGAAATGGGCACTGGTGGAGGGCGGTGCTGGAACACTATGTGACCGAAACCTCTAAACATGAACAATGTTGTAATTGTACACCTCATGGTGGTATAATAAAATATTTAATAAAAATAAAAATAAAGTGTTAAAAGGTATTTTTTATTTTAAAAAATAAAAATAAAAGGTCACACTAGAGGTGGCCCTGGAGAAATTTCCTACGAGATAACTACAATGAGCACAGCCAAGTACAGTCTGGCAGACTTTCCAAATGGAAGAAGGATTATATGGCCCCTGGGGAAAGAGGAAAAGATATCCACCAAAAACCAGCACCAGCTCTCTTAATTTGTTTTAATAATGGGTAGAAAGGGGGAGCTCCAAGTGGTTCTCTGGAAACTCAGGGGCCAGGTGTCAGAGGTAGCTGGGCTCACATTCTGAGCACAGTTCAGAGATGAGGAGCTGCTCTGCCATGGTGGGAGGGTGTGAGATTGGGCATGCAGTGCTGAGATGGCGCTCAGGCTTCTCCAGAGAAGGGCAGACTTTGACTACCTCCTTGGCCCTGGTCTCTCATTGTGGAGATCTACTATGGGGAAGAAGGGATCAATGTTTTGCTGTTCCACAAACAACATAATCATAAATGTGCTTATTGGTCTCTTCCTCTCCAGATGTCAGAATTAGAACTACCCATTTAATTCTCGGTGGTTTAAGGGGGACCTCTTGTATTCCATGGACGATAGAAAATGAGGAAGCTGAAAACAGCCCCCAGAGATTAAATTCATTTTTAATTTTGTTTATTATTTATTTTTTGCTTTTTGGGGTCACACCTGGCAATGCTCAGGAGTTACTCCTGGCTTTTTGCTCAGGAATTACTCCTGGCAGTGCTCTGGGGACCATATGGGATGCTGGAAATCAAACCCAGGTTGGCCACATGCAAGGCAAATGCCCTACCCACTGTGCTATCTCTTCGGCCCCCAGTTCATTTTTTTAAATGCTGCAGAGAAACTATTAAAGTCAAGTTGGAGAGTCACTGTAGCTTCCAAGGATACCTTCAACGTGGGAAAGTTTTTGCTGCTGTCTATAAACTAGAGAGCCAGTGATATTCTTTGGATTATGTAAGAGAAGATGAACTTTTTGTTACTGATTCCTGAGGCTGATTGACTATAATCTGATCAACATCATGGAGTGGACCAGAGATGATTTAGTTCAGTCAATCATATGACATTCCTTATGAAAACTACCAAAAGCACCTGATGTGGGAACCAATTGGGTTTCCTATATTGAGGTCACAATGATGGGAGAATCTGATTCTAGGTGTGCTAATAATTACAATTTTTGTGGAATGCAACAACAAATAAAAAAATCCAAAAGGTTGAAGGGATAAAATGTAAGAAAGGCACTAAGAAATATGCTTGGGTTGCTGGACCTAATTCTTCCTGAAGTTTATGAGTTTTGAAATTCTCAATTGCATAAATCACTAAATCTCCTCTTAAGCTTATACCAACATTTAATGGGGGTCCAATGACTTCCTAGCATGTTGCAGGACACCTAAAAGCCTAAAAGCCTCTGCATCTGCCCTGGATTGCCTCCTGCTGATCACGAGCACTCAAGACTCTTGTTCCAGTGTCCCTGAGACCCAATCCAGTGTTCCTGACAATTCAATGAGTTCCTGATCGCTGCTCTCCAGAGACTCATACTCATATGATCACCACTATTGCTGTTCCAGAAGTAGCCCCACAGACTTTGTTCCAGACACCTGACTTTACATAAAATATGGCAAATGCTCTCTCACAAATCATGGACAGTGAAAACTATGGCTCGTTATAATCAGACAGCTAGAAACACTTCGTCATGAACTTTGCTCTGGGTCCAAAAACAAGTTAGGATCCTAAAATAACATGTATTATCATTTTGCAATTGGAATTGTTTTTTCTTACCTTAATTTTCTGTATGTTACTAAATATTTTGTACTTTATCAATTTTATTATAGTAAACTAATCAGGGGAGTTGATGCAGGACACCTAAAAGCCTCTGCATCTGCCCTGGATTGCGTCCTGCAGATCACTTTGTAGATAGGGGGTAGTTTAAATGTGGCAGTATTCTGTACTGGCTGGTACAAATATTCTCTCATGCTACCACAATCATCGTGGGACTAGCTAGATCTTACCAGCATATTTGCCTGGCCACATTGGATAATTAGCCCAGAGAGAAATGCTGTTTGCCTCCAAGCAAGCAAGCACGGCTCCCTGATAACTCAAAGGCAACTAAAATACAAAACTACTGTGAAGTAAAGACGAGAGTCTTGTGAAGGCTTGGAGAAATATTTAACTGGCATTAGTATAATCTTTGGTACAAAGACATGCCATATCAGAAAACCCCTTCTCTATCCTATAAGGGCATTTCCAGGAAGATCTAGGCTCAAAACATTAGCATATAATAGGGCCTAGGTAAGGTGCTGGGAGAAATTACCTAAGGGCATTTGACCCTTCCTGCTTCCCATAATAGTGGGAGGTCTGAGTTGCAGGGGTATAAAACCAACCTGCTTCCTCCCTCTCTCTCTTTTTGGGCTCTCTCTTTGTGAGCTCACACCCTTCTTGGGAGTCTTGTCTTTGTGTTCTCTCTACAGGACCTTTACATGCAGTGGCTGCCATCTTGGCCTACACGTGGCTGGGGTTCTAGCCAGGAATCCTAAGAGCACCGGTTTTTCCTATTGCTGATTTGTACGCCTGAAACTGTGATAAGTAAAGCCATTTAAAATTGCATCGGATTCATGCAATGGATGAGTTTTCATCCATTCCCCACCGGGCTTTGGAAGTAGAAGGGAACTCACTTCCCGGTACTGTTGGGGACCCGCTGGCGTTCCCTGACACTAGCATACTAATGTTGAATAATGCAAATGCTGTCCATTAAACTTCTCAATTATTCATTAAAACAAACTTCAACTCCTCAAGCTTAGCACAATAATGTCTGCTTCACTTGTATCACTTGTACCACTTGTCTTCCCTTGATCATTCGATTTGCTTGAGCGGGTACCAGTAACATCTCCATACTTCCTGTCACATGCAAGTATAGCCCAAGGACATCTGCTCACTATAGGAACACAAAGAGCCTCAAACCGTTCCTTCAGGTCACGGGAATGAGGTCTATAATTGTTACTGGTATTTAGCATATCAAATACGATATGGGTAGCTTGCCAGGCTCTGCCATGTAAATAATGTCTGCTTACAGATTGGGATCTTAGGGACAAAATGGAATTCCATAGATGCTCTCCCTAGATCTCTGTACCAATTTTCAGACCTTCACAATTCACAAAAGACAGAGGGTACAAGAGAAAAAAAATCATAGGTCCAAGAGGCTAAAGGGTTCTAGTCCCTAATTTTCCTATGTTAAATATCTCCCAATTTGTTCTGTTCTAGCCAAACACTTCCCCAGAAGATGTGAGACATGAAATGTAGGCTTATTTTGTTTTGCAAATCTTAATGAATAATCAGAGGCTTAACCAAGATGAAAACAGGTGGAAACCATGTGTGATAACCAGGATGAAAAGCTGTAGGGAGACTCTTCGAACTCATTAATCCCCTGTAAAAGTCACCTAGGGGAATCCAAGGCACTGAGTCACTATTTGTCCAGTTCTTGTGGAATGCCCCACCTCTTCTGATTTCTGAACTAATCACTACTGACCAAATACTTTCACGGAGCTAGAAGAAAACTCATAAGGAAATAATGATCAGGACTCAATTCTCTCTATTCAAAGATACATGCTCTCTAGGTCCCTGTTAACAGACCCAGGAGCAGAACCATCAGGCTTGGGGAGAGAGGAGGGAATTTGCAGCCACTGGTGGTGGGAATAGGGCCTGGGTAGAGGGTAGGTGCTGAAACAATGTATGACTGAAACTTAATCATGAATATTTTTGTAATTGTATATCACATGGTGGCATAATAAAAAAAATCTAAAAAGTAAATAAAGTCAGAACTCTGATACATCAAAAAAAAATCAGCCAAAGAAAGGTAAGTATGTACCATTCTCAGACACACGTTTTCATGTGTCCATCAATGAAGGCTCTCTGCTTTAATTTCCTGATGTAAAAATGAAGGAACACTCAATGCTTTCCTCTGACTATGCATACAACTGCATGCTGGCACACCAACCCTATCATCAAAGTGACCCTTCTGACATTTAAATGCATGTTTCAATTACTTACATAAAGTAAAATTCAACACTTAAAAAATATCACTGAATCCTTTATTGCTAATGAAGGAACCTGAGACATAATCCCAACCAAAGTGGAAATTCAACAGATAGAAACTTATTTCTTCTTCTGAAATAACAAAGGAGGGCCGGAGCGATAGCCCAGCAGGTAGAGCGCTTGCCTTGCATGCGGCCGGCCTGTGCCAGCCCGGGTTCGATCCCCGGCATCCCATATGGTCCCCCGAGCACTGCCAGGAGTGATTCCTGAGTGCAGAGCCAGGAGTAACCCCTGAGCATTGCTGGGTGTGACCCAAAAAAGAAAATAAATAAATAAATAAATAAATAAGATAACAAAGGAGTATTTGTTCACAATTTCCATGTCAAATAAACTACTCAATAATATAGGGAAAATATGTTCATTTGCACCACCAAAAAATTGTGATTTTTATTTAAATCCTGATGAAGGTCAACATTCACAACATAGGTGTACATACAGCAATTAATTGATATGGAAACCTTCTCTTTTAGCATAAATACAAGAGTACTAACCAAAATAACCATATGGATTTTAAAATATTTTTAAAAGCTACCACAACAAACAGCACCTGGAATCTTTGAGCACAAGAAATTTTGTTAAGAAAAACACCATATCAATAAGAGAAATAGAAAATCTAAATGGCAATTTGATATCAAAACATAATACATAATTTAATAAAATTCAACTTTAACTCCTATAAACATTTTTAAAGAGGAAGGGTTATTCTACCAAAGAACATAGAGCTATTACTGGAGGCCCTTTACACTCTCCTCTAAGAAATAGAAACAAATATGCCTTAATATGGTTTTAAAGGTTGAGAGTTATATAAAAACACAAAAAAAGTTTCCAAAAAATAAAGTATTAAAATAGAGCCTGAATGCATTATTACTTGCCTTATATTAAAAGAAAAACTGAAAAGACCAATAATATTCAAAATTCACACATCTGTTGTCAGAGAGATAATATCGCAGGTAGGGCATTTGCTTTGCATGTAGCCAACATAGATTCAATATCTGATAGTACATATTGTTTCCTTACTATTGCCAGGAATGATCCCTGAGCACAGAATCAGAAGTAAACCCTGAATACTGCCACAATCAAAAATCAATACATTAAAATAATAAGTAAATCATATTACTGAAAATAAATGAATACTTGCTTCATATAAATATTAATGTCATAATTTATATTGAAAGATAATCATTACTAATAAATTTTGATGAGTTTGAGGCAAAGAAAAACACCAAATAAACAGAAACACAAGACCAAATCTATTGTTTACTTAAACTCAACAATTCTCTGCAATTTAATTTCAGATCAGCACGATTCTTTCTAGGAATACAGACAACTGTTTTAGAAAATACCTGAGAAAAAGATCAGGTAATTTTATTAAATATTACTGAAAAAATCCATTTTCAGTTGAGAAAGCAGACTCTCTTTCAATCTTAAACATGAACTAGGGGAAGCTTATGAAAGCCACTACCCTGTAAATAATCAGGCTAATGGAAGAGGGATCAATACAGCCAATTACACAGAGGATGAAATTGAGTCAAATGAGAATGATTGAATTTCATCTTCAATAAGATGAAAACTGAATTAAAAACAATGAAGAAAGACCTTTAAATAAATTACTTTAGAATAAATTAGCCAAATGGAAAAAAAATTAACATATTTTTACTTTGCAACATATGCTAAAATAGACTCAGGAGAGATTTTAAGCAGCAAGGTTTCTCAAATAAAGTCAAGCTGGCCACAAAAATTATGCTCCATGCACAGAGTGGAATATGAGGCAGTAGTGAAAAGCATCAAATCAAAGAGATTTGGCAGAGAAAGCATCTTTCAGGGGTGAAAGAGTTGTCAGGCACTGCAGCTAAGTGAAAAGCATGAAGGAACTAAGTGTGTGCATGCAACACTTCCTACTCTGTGGGCAATGATTCTGACCTTATATCAACCTATGGGATAGAACAAGTAAAAACAAATAAACATTTCAAATTAACAACAACAAACTCCAATGCATTTCAACATAAGCTGAAACCAGAAGACTGTATTTCTCTGGTTGTTAGACAAACCAAAAAAGTGGAAACAGAATGACTGGCCAATTAATGACATTTATAGCCAAATCATAGTGAAAAGATTCATAGTGAAAACATTTAAAAAGCAAACAATAAAATGTGAAAATATTTGCATCAACTGAGACTAGTATTTCCATTAGATTCTGCTAAGTAATAATTCCACTATTAATAACCATTTAGACAATCATATAGAAGATAGCACAATTAACATAATATGAAATATATTTAACCCGATAAAATAATGGAAATAGTAACACGGCATAACAAGATGATGCTGAATATTAAAATGTATCTCAACATTAAAAACCCAATGTTAGAGGCCAGGGATGTCACTCAGCATTAGGATAAAGGTAGTATGAGACAAGGGAGTTGACAAACACAAACTCCCAAGGGCCAGAGCAATTAAGGCACTCGTCTTGCACTTAGCTGACTTGGGAGTTCAATGCCCAGACTCCATATGAAACCCCAACCCTGCCAGGAGTGACTTCTGAGTGACAACAGAAGTAAGCCCCCTGAAGTAGTAAGCCAGGAGTAAGCCCTGAAGACTGTTCGGTGTGGCCCCAAAACAAAAAACAAGCTAACAAACTTATAGAGAAATCAATATCAAGCTTTCGTTGAGGTATCATACATGATATGTAATAACGACACTTCATAGAAATTCAGAGGTACACATAAAATGCCATAAAAATTATTGAGAAAGACATTAATAAAAAAACATGCATGCTAAAGTTGTAAAGAAAAAACTGAAAATAGTGAAAAATTTCAGGAACAAGTACAGTGACTCAAATGGTATAGTAGGGAAAATCACGGTTACCGATATAATTAAGAATAAAAATTTAAAAGTATATAATTCCACAGGAAAATCACAGTTAAATTAACATTCAAATTCCATAATTTTAGGTTTAGTATATAAGTAACTATGTCAAAAGTAATGCATACAAAGCATACAAAAGATCAGAACGGAACATGGAAACCATTTATAAAATCCCGCCACAATGTTAATGTTGCTATTGGTTTTAAAGATGAACATCAAGGAAGGGGGAAAGCCCGGGGGGGGGGGGGGGGGGGGGGGGGGGGGGGGGGGGGTGGGTTAAAAAAAAGAAAATCATTAACATCTTTAAAGTATGTCCATAATACATAAAAAGCATCAGTAGAATTTTTTTAGCATAGTGAGCTAGAAACAGTATTGAAACAGGTGCTTTTCAAACATTTATTTCCCCAGAAGATGTGAGACATCAAATATAGGCTAATTTTATTTTGCAAATCTTAATGGATAATCAGAGGCTTAACCAGGATGAAAACAGGTTGAAACTAGGTTTGATAACCAGGATGATAAGCTGTAGTGAGAATCTTGGAACTCACTAATCCCCAGTCAAGTTCACTTTAGGAATTCAAGGTGAACCTGTCCAGTTCTTGTGGAATGCCCCACCTCTTCTGATTTCTAAATTGATCACTACTGACCAGATTCTTTCACAGAGCTGGAAGAAAACTCACAAAGGAAATAAGGATTGAGGATTCAATTCTTTCTAAAGACATGTGATTTCTAGGTCCCTGTAACAGACCCAGGAGCAGAATCCATCATTAAGAAAATCGGCCTGGGAAAGGTAATTATGTACCATTCTTAGACACACCCATTTTCAAGAGTCCAATGATGAAGACCGAGAACTCTATCTGAGGACTCTGCTTCTTAGGTGAGCTTGTTTACCAGAGCTGACTTGCCAGCTAGAGTTATGCTTAAGGGGGCATGCCTGCTCTTGTCCAAGAAGCTCTGTTCTGGGATCCCAGGACTGCACTTTATTCCTGGCATCAGCATGCAAAACACTAGGTGGTTTATATCAGCATTTCTTCACTGGCGGCCACATGGATATTGCAAGAGGGTCACGTCGAAGAACTGAGTAATTGTGGAGCCACGGTTTGAATCTGGGGAGCCAATCACTCAGGAAGGTCAGGAGGAGGCCAGCTCAAACAGGTTGAGAAACACTATAACAAAACCAGAACTGCTCACTTTCTCTCTTTCCTGCTCTCATCAGCTCCCAGAGTGTTCCTCTGGGGTTGGCAGAGTCCAAAAGCACCAACGGACAAACAAGTCAAGTAGGAGAAAACAAAAGCAGCAGCTGGTTCAGAAAGGGAGCTGGAGCATCTAACCAAGTCGGCCGGTCCCAGCAGCACCCACACAAGAAGACATTTATTTTGTAAGTCGACCTTACTCGTCATTAAGCCATCTAAGCCAGGGAGAAAACAAGGACGAGAGTCTGAAATTCATTCATAGGATTTCAAGACAAAGCTGGTTTTACCTAACTTTACAATAGCCAGTTTCCACTGAACCGTGTCCCAGATCCACAAGAAAGGCCAAATGGCTCATTATATGAAAAGTTCCAATGACTGTTTTTTAATGTTTAGCAGCAGTTGCTTGGCTCAGCCACTGCAACAAATATTGCTGAACTGTTTAACTTATGAGAGACATTTAAAAGCTAAAAAGTCCAAATTCTAAATATGTAATTCATAAAACAGCATATTTTCTTTAATTCATTTTCTCAAAGTTTACAATATCTGTACTAATTCTCTGTAACTAGATATGTTCTGGATACATTCTCAGAGAATCTGTGCAGAATAAAAATTTGAAACATCTTAAAACTAACTGAAAACATCTTTCTAGTATGCTGCAAGGCAAATGCTTTTTAGATGTTTTGCATTTTTATGCTAAACAGTGCAGCTGCGATTGATAAAAAGCAATCAAGCTAATTTAAGTCAATCAACTCCAGGAGGTTCTCATCACTTGGATAAAAATGCTCTCTCACTCCTTAGAAAATAAATAAAGATTTAACAGAGTGAATGTATTTTCTTGACTCTGCTTTTTTGCCATTCCAAAGGCAGCATATAACCAAAAAATCATGTTAAGCAATTTCTGTCACTAGCATAGAACATAATGCAAACTTTTGAGTCATGTTTAATTAAGTAATCCTGTGCAACAGCGAATTAGCAGAGCGTAATAAGCCTTGAGTGAGAGAACAGCATGTGTACACACATACACACACATACACTAAAAAGATACAAAACAGCCTTTAGAGAAACTATCAATTCCTCTTCAGCCTCTAAGGAAAATATCATGCTAAACAATTCAGTTCTGGCTGGCTGTCATTATTAAAAAGTGATCCTGGAGTTTTAAAATCACAAATATGTAAATACAGAAATAAACTGGAACACAGAATCGTGCATTTAGCTAACTTCATATATTATGAGAAAAGCAGTTGGGATGGTTACCAAGCACACCTGTGATGAAGACAATCACTGTATCACTGTCTTCCCATTCATCATCGATTTGCTCGAGCAGGCACCAGTAACATCTCCATATGTCCTGTCTCTTTCTAGTGTAGCCCAAGGGTACCTGCTTGCTCCAGGAACATAAAGAGCCTCAAACCATTCCATCAGGTCATGGGAATGAGGTGTATAATCGTTACTGGTATTTGGCATATCAAATACCAAAACCAAATAATTGTTACTTAGAGCCGGGAGCAGGAAAGAGTTTAACTTTCTCATTTCCAATAGTAATTCAGTAGACAGCCCACTTCTTTGATTGTAAGATACTTGCCACTGAACCTAACAAATCCATGAAATATCTGTCAAAGGTCCGTCATCAGAGATATTGTCATGGACAGGGGAATAAAATGACCTAAACCATTTAATCTTTTAGGAAATTGGTTCCCCAAAATACTACAAAAAGCTGGGAAAAACCTTGCCTCTCATGGTTTAAAATTCTGTATGTGTCCACAATCAACTCTAAATGCATATCTTTTCCTTGATCTGATATATGGGAGAGATAAATTCTGCTCTGAAAATTAAATGACATGGGTTGGCATACTAACTCTACGATGCAAATATGTTATGTGAACATAATTTTTCCTTCATAATTTTTAAATACACAAAAAATGCACATTAAGGATATGGCCATGATATAAGAAGTTGAAAACATTCTGGAAAGTGTCTGTGGAATCAGTCACGTAAGTAATACTGAAAAGATGGAGTGGTGTTGGTTGGGTGTTGGAAGGTGTTTATCCCACTAACCGTGAGCATCGAGTGTGCAGGGAAGCAGCCCTTGCAGTGCTGGAGTCCCCTTAGTACCAAATACAGGAAATGGACCCTGCCTTACTTTCTGCCCCATAGTGTCTGGACAAAGTGTGGCCTTGATGACGCAGGAGAGATGACCCTCCCTAGAGCTTGCCCTTGCTGGAGACAGTAAAGGACTCACCAACAAACAATCTTTGACATACTCACTTAGAATGTGTTTGTCACACCTAGACAAAGGACATAATTCTATCATTTCCTATACAAAGAACCTATAAAAAGAACATACTTCTATCATCTCCTCCACCAGCTCTCACACTCAAGACCTTCTTTTGTCTCCTTTGATCACCCCAGGTCTAGATATCAAAAAACCAAGGTTCCAGAGCCTGCTGGAATCATTCAAACTAGCCCATATTGGGACCCAAAGATAGCTCAGTGGCTAAAGTGCCTACCTTGCAAGTGGTGGGCCACAGATTTGATCTCTGGCACTGTTCCACATGAGTCTAGCATAAGTCCAGTAGTACTCAAGCTTAGGAAATCCCAGTGCCACCACGAGAGTGAATGGGATCTGACATGCCAAAACCAGAAGCGAATGAGAACTCTGGGTACAGTGTGTAAGCACAAAGTCCAGGTAAGGAATGTGAGCACTGCCACCAGGTGAGCAACCCCTAGCATGCCCTGCAGCAAAAATGTGGAGGCATACAACTGAAAAAGAGCCTCAGGGAGATGCAATTGAGCACCACAACCAATTGTGTGTGATAACCACTACAAAAAGGGAAAGGAGAAAATAAACAACATAATTAATTTTAAAAAACCACAATAGCAGCCCGAACATATGTAAACACAGGCAAAATGAAATGTGCAACGCCTGGGAGTTTTGTGTGATCTAACATTTCCTAAACCTACTAAGATGACCTCACCCATTCCTTCCCAAAGAACCCATAGTATTAGTTCTTCCCATTGTCTCCATGTTCCTTTTGCCTTCTGGTGATTCCCAGTGGGTTCTACCCTGCCACTGCTCCCCATCCCTGACATAGCCTGTCTCTTCCTCTCAGGTGAGAAACTGCCACTTCTTGGATACACCCAGCACTGCTTGGGACATGGTCCTGCCTCTGTGCTCAAGAGTCACTTCTGGCAGTGCTTAAGGGACCATGCTGTAGTGTGAGGGATTGAGCCCAGGTTAGCTATAGGCAAGGCAAGTGCCCAACCCACGGTTTGATCTTTCTAACCTGCAAAGTTCCTTTACGATGGCAGTCTTCAATGGCTCTCTCTCAGATCGGATGAAACATAAGATGTACATCTTACATAAACAAAGCCAAGTTTTATTCTATTTATCCCCACTAGAACAAGGATGGTTCTAGTGGGGATAAATAGTCTGGTTTCAGCAACATCTGTGTGCTCAAGTCACTTCTGTGCCACAGAACTGAAACTAGTAAGGGCAGACATATCTCTGGTGTTCAACCGAGAGGGACAAACTTGTTCTACCAGTGATGTGGAGTTAAGGCGCACATGTCTCAGAGCAGAAAAGCGAGCCTTTATATCTGCCTGTAGAAAAAAGGGATTGCTTTGCAGCCTGCAGGAATGGCAGGCTTCCATGGAAGGTACAGTTGTACATTCATCTGAATGCTACCACATATTTGCGGTCATGTGGTCCAGGACTTGATTTTTTTTTTATTTGGCAGATAGGAAGCAGAATTCATTTGTGGGTGTGACTTAGAAGGGAGCAACTTTTAGGATCTTGAGAGTAGAAGACTGACCAGAGGGCCTGATTAGGGGTATATTTGATTCCTCCTCAATCAGATATCAGTGATACGATACTGTTCAGTAGCCATATTAAACATTTCTTTGCATTAAATCTTATAAACCCCCACTTCTTAGAGATACAAAACTTTCATTGTCAAGGAACCTTAACCCAGCTTAGGGTCACAGTACTTTCCTCAGAACATGCTCCTTGATCTACAGCTTGGGTGCACAGGATGACTTGGTCAGCGTGAACCCCCACTGTATCCTGACACTTTCTAGGCCCAATGATCTGTCTGTTTTACAAAAGAAAAGACATGAATACCCACCAAAGAACACTGTCTTCAAGGTCCCTTCAAACAACTCACATAAGCAACAGGCTAATGTTTGCCATCACGCACACCAAACACCATGGGATAAAAAGTGTAGTTGATTTAAGCAGTTGCACAAAATACTTCATTCAATATTCATAAAGTTAGATTCCCCATACTCTTCTATGAGCACTCTCAGAGCTTCCAGCAACATGTTGCCATGAAATGATCCTGGAACCCTGTAACTCTGGATCTCTTCACTACATTCCCTCAGCCTGAAACGTCATTACCTCTGCTATATATTTTGGCCTATAAGGATACTACTTTCCCTATGTCACTTCATAGTGAAGAATATGTCCTCAAACTGAATATCATTCATGTTCCCTTGTTTGATCCTTCTTGAGAGATCATGTTTATTCTAATACAAATAATAGTTATCAATAGACTAGACTTTATTGAGTATTCGGAAATTGACAGGCACTTTACTCAATTTCTTATCTATATCTTTTACTGAATTCTTATGCTAACTCTCTGGGTTCAATGACAATTATTCAGCTCTCCAAGTCTCAGCTTCCTTGTCTATAAAATGGGATTTTTATAGGAACCTGTCACTTACAAGTACACAATACTTGAGCATAGAGAAATATTCAGTCAGTAGCAGTGTTTGTTAATAATATGAATAGGATCATAAGAGGATACTGCTTCACAAGAACATCAGAAGGGTTCAGGATAAGGATACACTGTTCTCCTTGCACAAAACCTAAAACACAGTCAAATGATAAGTGCAAAGTGTTATTGTTAACATGGGTAGGAACAATACCAACACAACATGCGCTATGCTCAGAAGTTTTGCAGAGTTTTCTAAAAAAAGAGTATAAAACGTGAGGTAGTATTAACAACATTATTAATAAATGACAAGAACAGCTAGGCACTAAGTTAGAGATTGCCAGACACTTTGTTGTAGCTCCATGTGTAATTGGTATTTTAGTTTGCCATGGAAAAAAGAACCTACCAAAATCTAAAGTAAGAAATGGCACATTTTGGGGTAAAGAGTTTATCAGTTCATAAATATTCTTGGCTTTGCAAGCTGCATAGCCTTCCCCCCAACCAGTCAGTTGTTATGATAGTGTGAAAGCACCCACAGACAATAATACTAAATGAAAAGCATTGGCTCAGTTTCAATAAATATTCCTTTACAAAAGGAGGCAGCAGCAGGCTCTTGCCCTCAAATTTGGATTGTTGACCTCTGTTTAAGTAATTCAGAGTCTAAAATTGTTACTGCAGCATAACTTAAACTGTGCTGTTATGACAACTACTAAAGTGAATTTTGTAAAATGCTTCAGAGAAATAATAGCACATTTTTTGTTTCTCTACAGAAAGAAATGTTAAATGAGAGCATGCAAAATTCATTTGGTTTCAGAGAATTACTTAATAATGAATTGAATAATATTGTTCAAACCTGGCTGAATACAGTGGAATTTCAATGGTTTGGAATTTCAATGGGGAGAGGATCTTCAGCCAGAAACGCTATTCCATCTTCTTTCTACCTGACTCACTCCAACTCATTATTCAAATCTCAGATCAAGCATCTCTTCTTTCAGGAAGCCCAGTCGGAATCATTTTCAACTTTAACGGAGCACTTAAGCTCCTTTTCTCATTATAACTATATTTCTCAGATTGATGAATATCTTTCTATTCCAATACAGTGAACTCAAGGAATGTCAGAGTCATGCCTGGTTATATTCTCTATTGTATCTCCAACACCAAACCCAGGATCTGTCAGATAGTTGGTCATCAATAAACACTTGACATATCATGAAGCACTTAAGACAGATCATTACTAGTCACCTTTTATTGGTAGCTCGCTGCGTTGCAATGATCCGTCTAAGGTAACAAAATGATTATGCAATAGAGTTTTATCTCAATCCAGATTTGGCTGAGAGTCAAACTTTGATCTTAAGCAGAACAGCTCATCACCGCTGGGTACATCTGCCTCTAGGCATTTGTGGGAAATAAAAGTACCAAAGAAAAGATTGCATTAGTCAAGAAGAAGAGAAATACTGAGGGAGTTGTGAGATTATCTTCAAAATAAGAAAACTCAAAATTTATTTGTTTTACTATGAGACTTCAAGTGATGTCTAACAGATGTCTTTTGTTTGGCTACACACTATTGTGAAATGATTTTTAAAAAATTAACTGCTAGCAGAGAGAAAGAAAGATTATAAAAGTATGGGTTTTTATGTTTTTCTTAGGAGATCTGGTAACAATGGCCCTCTAGTTCCAGAGGTGGAAAATTAGTTTTAGAGTGTATACTCTCCATTATAACGGTCTCCATGCAGCCCTCTGCTCTGGGTTACAAAACCTGCCTGGAACCCATCACATCAGTACGGGTTATACGGACACTTGGAAAGATGGAGACTCAATGACTAAAAGAGCAAGTAAAAAAGACGAAGTTCCTAGAGACTTAAGACTCTAGTTTCAGATTATGATTGTTTCATTTCATTTTAAAGGGTTATTAAAAAGACAAGAGGGGGGCCGGAGCGATAGCCCAGCGGGTAGGGCGTTTGCCTTGCACGCAGCCGGCCTATGCCGGCCCGGGTTCGATCCCCGGCATCCCATATGGTTCCCTGAGCACCGCCAGGAGAAATTCCTGAACAAAGAGCCAGGAGTAACCCCTGAGCATCGCCGGGTGTGACCCCCAAAAAAAAAAAAAATAAAAAGACAAGAGGAAATAATGGGAAAAGGAATACAAAAGAAGGAAAAGAAAATGAAGTATTGATAGCAGACTTAACAAAGAGATATTAAAGCAGGTTTTCACCTTGGTAGTTGCTGAGTAAATGAGTAAACAGGAAAAGAAGAGGGACTCAGAGAGTGGTTCCTGAATTCTGTGGCAGTGACTGTGTCAACATCTATAATGCTGCCTATTAGAATGGTCTGTTTCAAGGACTGGACAGGAAGTGCTACAGGTCACATGCAGACTTTTCACACAGGAGCCTAGGCATGGGTCATAGATACCATGTGCAGAGTCAGGTATGTTGGAAAAGCAATAAAACAAAAAGAATGATCTTATGTAGTATTATAGTTGCAGAGACTTCTGAGGACTGTAGAAGTATTATCCATGTGCAAAAATCTTACCTAGTATTTTTTATCAAATTCCTCTGTCTGAGAGCTGCATTGTAAGATTATGACACAGCAAACTTTTCTTCTGAAAAGATGTCCACCACATTGCTTACTAAGACTACAGTAACCTTAGAAGCTAATTTAAGCCCTTTGGGAATTTAAGGATCAATTTAGAGTCAAGGTCGGTCAATCATAAAGTACTACGATTACTAAATTATATCATTGCAATACATAATTTCGCATTTAATAATCATAAAATACTAGATTCATGATTTAGTAACCATGATATTTTACAAATTATGAGGAAGAAATGTTGTTCCCATTTCAGATAGTGAAAACACTGATAAACCTAAATACAAGAATAAACAAAAACAATTACCCCAGATTTATGCCGCTTAGAACAGTGAAGACAGGCCAAACTAGGGTGAAATCCTACACTATGATTTTAAGCTGTATGTATTTCTCTGGTATTCAGTTTTTCACCAGTTGAATGTGGACAGCACCATCTATTTTTCAAATTATGCCTTAACAACCAACCAAGACATGCTTTGTAAAACCTGTAGCATATACAAATTGCTCTTCTAGTCTTCCTGAAATAATAAAGACTGATTAACCATTTTCATTGAGAATTATTGCTTTTCTTTTGAGAATAATAGTAAAATAAACAATAGGATAAGAACAACTTAAAGACTCACCATTTTCAGCATCTATAATATCTCAAAAACAAAGGTGTACTTCAAAGATATCCGTAGCGTCCATAAACTTAACCATGCAAATTATGTGTGCCCTTCTGACTTAAAAAAGTTCAGGTCTTTATATTACTTTTTCAAAGACACAAATGCTCCAACTTTCAGAAATCAAACATTCAGACATCCAGTGCAGTTAGATGTTTTTCCTTCTCAAGCAATAGTTGTTACTTCTTAGGATACAACTTTGAAGATACTGTTTAATCCTTTGCGTGTTTAATTAAACCTCTTAAATTTAATTCAGAAATTTTTATTAAACTTGTCTCTTTAGAAGATTATTTTAGCAAAGTTAATATTTTCTTTTACAAGGTGTTAATATAAACAGGGTAGTTTACTTGGAGTTTTTCTGGAGGAGACCGCAACGTTTGAGGCTCACTCTACCCAGCGGTTCTAATTCTTCCCTGCAGCAACAGAAAACAAGAAAAATTGCTGCCACATGTGCTTGATGTGCAAGCCCTACAAACTTCATGGACTCCCCTGCAGTTTAGTCCAAGCCAAGGTCTGACACGCTGCATGGCCAACAAATGACAAAGGACTTCACCAAGACTGCTTTTATTTTGCCCAACCAGGTGAACAGCTGCAAAGTAACACAAGCCAGCACTTAGGGATGGGCCTGTAACAGCAGAAACATTGGAAACAACCAAACTGTGTATTTGCAGGGGGAACAATTGCCTAAAGCACTGGACATGAAAGAAGTACAGCCAGTGACAAAGAAGCAGGGTCTGAATGTAGGTCTCTAAGCAAACAAAGCAGAGTCTCTAAGGCACAGTGACTGAAACATGGCAGTCGCTGTTTGCATATCCTTTCGCATCCAGTAGGATTTCATTCTCATGTTTGAAAAAAACCCACATCAATATGGCATCTCCAATTGTATATGGCATAGATAACTACTTAGGCGAGTACATGGAAGGATAAGGCTTAAGTAATAATGGTGGTGACCCTGAGGAAGGACGCCAGGGTGTTCAGAAAGACAGTAAGGAATTCTGCACATTCATTTTTTTATTCTTTATGAAAGACAATACTGATGTTTTATGACTCAAAAATAAAGACTTTTTATAGTAAGAAACAGTCTTCTCCAACATGAAGAAAGAGGCCAAGTTACCTTATTCTAGTTCATTTAGGTGCAGATAGAGAACTGGGAGTTATTCCAGTGACCGGTGCAGAGAGCCTGTGGCAGAAGAAGGCCACAAACTTGGAGCAACATAACAGCCAGGTCTCAGAGAGGATGAAGTTTCTTTTCCAATATCCAAGACAACCAGGCAAAGTCTGTCTTACAATTTGATCTCTGTCAATGCTTCAGCTGCTGTTGGGTCTGTGGCTCTGTCAAGTGCTTTGTTTATATGACTCTCACTTCCCAGTCCCTGTAAGTATTCCATAGCTTCTTTATTATATTTCAAACTCAAACACCTCAAAATAGTCCCCCATAGAATGCCCATCACATCCCATGAACTTATCGGCCATTTCACTTAACTCTCTGAGCCCATTTAATCCTTGGGCCAGCGCTCCCAAATTCAAAGTGGTAAGTGACCTTCCCAACCATACATTTTACCCTAAAATCTAAGTGTTTGTCTTTGGTTCCTCTCTTTTCTTACCTCCTCCTTTCATATCTAGTTCTTTTTGTATCTAATAATCAGATTTTTGACAACTATCTTCTAACACGGAAGGTAAAGTATCCTCTTTCCTTCACCTCCACACTGCCACAGGGTGTAGGCAACTGTCTCTCCTCAGAGTGTCTGCAGCACCCTTTCAGCCCCAATCTGGCCCCCAGGAGCTGCTTCCACGCAGCAGTCAACCAGAGTGATCTTTTTGGAATACAAATCAGACCATACTGCCTGTTTAAGTCCCTTTGGTGACTCCACTAAATTGTGAGGAGGACAGTCTAGCATACATTTTTGTAGCCACAAAAGCCCTCCTCAACCTGGCTTCTGCCCCAGTTAAGAAAGAGCTTCCCAGGTTCATCTTTCACTCACTGGTTTTCTCTCTCTGCTGTGCCTACTAAGCCCACTGCTGCCTGAAAGTCTGGCTTACTGCTCCATCCACCTAGAATCATTAACAGACTGATCATAGCTTCCATTAATTGGGACTACTGAGATGTTTCCCTTTCCCTCAAGTCTACCCCCTAGCTTCACTAGAAGGAAAGCTCCATGAGAGCAATGGTTCTGCTGTATGGTTTATAGCCATATCTTTGGCACTCACTCATGTTCATAGAGCCTCACTATTATATGTTGAATATATAAATGCATAAGCAGGAAGATACTTTCAGCTGACACGGGCACTGAAAAGCATAGACTTACAACTTTAAATCAGGCTTGTCTCTGTCTCCAGAAACTATTCAACCAACCACTGCTAACATCAACTTCTCCTACCCACTCTCCAACTCTTACAGACACACACACACACACACACACACACACACACACACAGATGAGACCCCAGCCATGATGAACATTCACTATTTTGTAAACAGATCACACTTTACTATCTACACTTATTTCTTAGTCTTTCAATATCCTTTTTCCCAAACATTATCTAACATAATAAACATTTTCACCTCTGGGGTTCATCTAAAGGTCCCCTTTTTAGAACAGCTGCCCTGAATCCCTCCGACATGAGCGGGTTAATCCCTAGAGTTTCATTGCTTCTTGCATCTATCTTTTATTTTTCATCTTATTCTATGATGTTATTTTTCATTCTGTGTCTATGAATGAGAAGATCTTAAGGACACAGCTATGACATCTATTGTATTTTGGAGTTTCTCAGTAAGTATGTATTAGAGATAAATATTGAAATTCATTTGAACTATGATCACTTACACATATAAAAAATTTTAGAAAGTTCATCAATATCAAGTAGTACTAATATCTTATAAATGTTTAATAAATGAGAAATATGACTGAAATTTAATGATATATAACTTCTTTGCAAAATATGTTAACTTATTAATATTAGTAGTAGCTTCGTTATATTGTTCATCAATTATAAGCACCCAAAGAGAAAGCACTTTAGTTATGTTAACCATCAGTATATAACATTACTGCAAATAAAATAAGAATCATATCCTTTACCCATGACATTCTTCAAAGAAATTGACCAAACACTCCTGAAATTTGTATGGAACAATAAACCCCCAATATAGCTAAAGCAATCCTTGGGAAAAAGAAGACGGGAGGCATCACCTTTCCGACTTCAAATTATACTACAAGGCAGTAGTAATTAAAACAGCATGGTATTGGAATAAAAACAGACCCGTGGACCTATGGAATAGAATATAATAGAGTATCCTGACACCCATCCTCAAACACATGATCATTTAGCCTTTGACAAAGGTACAAAGAGTCTGAAATGGAGTAAGGAAAGTCTCTTCAACAAGTGGTGTTGGGAAACTGGGCAGAGGCATGTCAAAAATGAATCTGGACCTGTGTCTAACACCTTGCACAAAAAATCAGATCAAAATGGATTAAAGATCTCAATGTCAGACCTTAATCCATAAAATACATTGAAGAAAATATAGGAAAAACCCTCCACAACATTGAAGCTAAAGACATCTTCAAAGGTGAAACACCACTAACAAAGTAACTAGAAGAAAAGATATGGGACTACATGAAGCTAAAAAGCTTCTGCACCTCAAAAAGAAACAGTGACCAAGGCACAAAGACAACCCACAGAATGGTAAAGAATATTCACCCAATACCATCTGATAAGGGGTTAATATTCAGGATATATCTGGCACTGGTAGAACTTTTACAAGAAGAAAACAAACAACCCCATCAAAAAATGGGGAGAAGAAATGAACAGAAACTTTAACAAGGAAGAAATTCGAATGGCCAAAAGACATATGATAAAATGCTCATAATCTTTAATCATCAGAGAGATGCAAATCAAAACAACAATAAGATATCATCTTACACCACAGAGATTGGCACATATCCAAAAGGGCAAGAACAACAAGTGCTGGCAGGGATGCGGGAAAAGGGGACTCTCATCCACTGTTGGTGGGAATGTCAACTGGTACAGCCTTTCTGGAAAACAATATGGACATTCCTCCAAAGACTAGAAATTGAGCTCCCGTTTGACCCAGCCAGTCCACTCCTGGAGATATTCCCTGGGAAGCCAAAAACACACAGAGGAAACACCATCTGCACTTTTATTTTCATAGCAGCACTATTCACAATAGCCAGAATCTGGAAACAACCAGTGTGCCTGAGAACTGATGACTGGATAAAGAAACTTTGGCACATCTATACAATGGAATACTATGCGGCTGTTAGGAAAAATGAAGTTATGAAATTTGCATATAAATGAATGGATATGGAGTGGATCATGTTGAGTGAAATTAGCCAGAAGGAAAAAGACAGACATAGAACGACTGCAGTTATTTGCATGGCATATATATATATATGTACATATTATGATACCAATATTCAAGGTCAGGCAAAACATGAATCAGGAGGTCTTGTCAAAGGTGGAAATTATCACAAACGTGTAGGAGTCAGAGGCTAGGTAAGACAGAGAATTGAACAGTGTACTAATAATTGTCGAAAGTGCTAAAACCAACCAAGAACTGAGCATTAAATACAGGCAAAAAATACACATGTAACCACTTAATGTATGTATTGTAATCCACGATGTGTAAGGGAAGGAAGAGAGAAAGAGAGAGAGAAAATGAGATAAAGAACCTGCCATAGAGGCAGGCTAGGGGAGAGGGCAGGGAATCGGGACATTGGTGGTGGGAAATAGGCACGAGTGGAGGGATGGGTGCTGGAACACTGTATGAACAAAACCCAAATATGAACATCTTATGAACATCTTTGTAATTGTATACCTCACAGTGGTATAATAAAAATATTTTAAAAAGAATAATAACTTTCAAAATATTCCAAACTTAAATTTACAAAGGTCAACCTGGAGAGAGTAACATATCTACGATTAGGCAAGTCTAATAGCTTAACTAAAAAATTAAAACTGCATTATAGAAAAATAAATTCAAAACTATATTTAACCTTTTATAAGGCCAATGCAACATCTTCTTGGGCTCAAAAAAGCCCCCAAACTTGTAAAGATATTTTTTTGTAAACCACTACAGTTATTGAAAAGATGGAACTTATAAAAGTCCATAGTGTGAAGAAAACTATGCCAAGATTTTCCATCCTCAAAATTTACAGTCAAGTTAGAGAAAAATCCTGATTTTCAATGTCATGATACAATGCTAAGAGCTGGAAGAGAGAAAGCTAATAGAGATCCTGTGAGTCCAGGTTAACAGACCTGGTCTGGCAGGACATAAGAATCACTGTATCACTGTATCACTGTCTTCCTGTAGATCATCGATTAGCTGATTAGCTAATCATCGATTAGCTGATTAGCGGGCACCAGTAACACCTCAATACGCCCTGTCATATACAAGATAGCCCAAGGGCATCTGCCCACTCCAGGAACATAAAGAGCCTCAAACCATTCCATCAAGTCATGGGAATGAGGTCCATAGTTGTTACTGGTACTTGGCATGTCAAATACAACACGGGTAGCTTGCCAGGCTCTGCCGTGTGGGTGGGATTCTCTTTGTCATTGAAAATTCGAGCATTTATTGATGAACTGCACAGCCACTTTGGCTGGGTGAGCCGGGCTGTGATTAGCTCTTCTGCTGGGTGGAGCTCTGAGGAAAGGGGAGTCAGATGTGGAAAATGGTGGCCCTCCTGGTGCGGGTTTCCTCTGGCTTCTAAGAATATGAGGACAAATTAAGATAAAAAGTACATCTGGAGCAAAGAATTAGAATTGAAATTTTCAGAAATATCTCTATACAAGTATATTATTGAACAAAATATTTTCAAATAATCTGAGTTTTAATACTTTCATAAATCTTCCAAAAATTAATAAACATTTCTTATTTGCAAATCTACTCTACTGGACATTAAAATATTTTGATAGTGATCGTTATTCAATTGTATATCATTCAACAAGCAGCAGTTTCAAAGTTACTTTGAAACTTTCTAAAGACTATGAAAAATTGGTTCAATTCTAGACTTAAAATTAGGTAAAGACTGTTTACAAAGATACACTTGATTGTGGCATATACTAACAAGCCTGTACTGAACTTGCTTCTACTTTGTAGAAGAGAAGACTAAAATACAGATAACCAACCAAACAAAAAACCCCTACCGGGCCGGAGCAATACTCCAGCGGGTAGGGTTTTTGCCTTGCATGAAGCTGACCCAGGTTCAATCCCCGGCATCCCATATGGTCCCCTGAGCACTGCCAGGAGTAATTTCTGAGTGCAGAGCCAGGAGTAACCCCTGAGCATCGCCAGGTGTGACCCAAAAAAGCAAAAAACAAAAAAGACACCTACGCAACATAAAGAAATGATAAGAAAAACAAGGTATATAGTCTTTAATAGTTTCTATAATATTTTCATTAAAATATAGCTCCTTGAGTCAGACATGTTTTACTAATTAGTAAGTTCAGATTGTGCAGCTCAGAAATAGTATAGCAGCTAAGGCTGCCGTATTCAGCAGCTCAGAAAAGTATAGCAGCAAGGTATTAGCCTTGAAAACTTACCTGGGTTCAATATGCAGCATAACACATGGTCCCCCCAAGTACTACCAGAACTGATCCCTGAGAATCAGGTGTGGCGTAGCTCAAAACCCAGGCAAACAAAAAGTTCAAATGCTGAAAATAATAGAAGAGTCCAAGTGGCAAAATAAAGTCCTCTAAACTTCTAGGCTGAAAGCAGAGGGGAGATTAAGTCCTCCAACGACTATACCTGTTGAGTAGTAATGGCAAGACAAAATAATGTGGCCAGTTTGGCCTGGCAACCCATGCCATTTGCAGGAAATTACTGAGAATCACCAATGTCTGAAGAAGAGTCATTACCAGGTCTCTGATATGATAAGCTGTATAGTCTTTCTAGTCAGACTTAAAAAAGATTTCCAAAAAGTGTCACCATAAAAATCCCAACTGATTTGGTTTCCTGATCAGATTTCCCAATGATTTATTTTAGGTCTTTACTATCAAACTTCCTCCTCTTAAAGACTTATAAACTCACCCAAAAGTAGGCTTTTTCTTCTTAAAAGTACTTGTCAGTGGATTTTAAAAAAGAAAAAAATAATTTAACGTCTTCAAGAGCAGCATCAAGTATAGAATAACTCTGCAACAGCAGTACCTTCATGTGAGAACTTACAGTCCTAGACGGGGGACACCTACCTCATCTGGGTCACTAGGAATGAAATCAAGGAGCATGTGTAGGGTACTGCCCTCCAAAGTTAATAAAACCCCACGTTCACCAATAACTTTTGTACCCTTAGACCTCTGATCATTTTAAATTTAAATATCCAACATACTATAGTTTTATCTAAAAATATTTTAGTACATATCTTGAAATAATTTTTGTTTGGGGGCCACAACTGGTTGTGCTCATGACTTACTCCTGGCTCTTCACTCAGGGATTACTCCTGGTGGGCTCAGCGGACCACCTGCTAGAGATTGAACTCAAGTTGGGAACACAGAGGGCAAGTGTCCTACCCACTGTATTATCTCTATGTAGCCCTTGCATATATCTTTAAAAGATAAGGACTATATCTTAAGAAACTGGTTGGAGACTTCTCAAAACATTGTGAATAGAATTTACACACGTTCCAAATATTCCATCTATCCCAAGAATACAAAAACATAAATTTGAAAAAGACATATACACACCTTTACTCCCTGTAGCACTGTGTACAATAACCCAGATTTGGAAACAACCAAGTGCTTAACACGAGATGAGTGGATAAAGAAATTAAGGCATAGATTCACAGTGCAATACTACTCAGCTATGAGAAAAGATGGAATCTTGCAGTTTATTGCAGTTGGGAATGGTTGCAGAATGTCATGCTAAATAAAGTGAGTCAGAAAGTAGAAGACAAATACTGGATAATTTGACTCAAAAAAATACAAAGAAAAGCCCTTTAGGTATATGATAACCAAGAAATGTGGAAGAAGAAGGAAGAGGTAGGAAGAGTGGGGAGGAGGAGGGGAGGAATGGGGGAGGTAGAGGAGAAGCAGGGGAAGAAGAGGAGGGGGAAGAGCAGGGGGAGAAGGGGGAAGTGGGAAGGGAGAGAAGGGGGAACGGGAATGGGGAGAGGAAGAGGAAGAGAGGAGGAGAAGAAGAAGGAGAAGGAGAAGGAGAAGAAAGAGGAGAAGGAGGAGGAAAGAGAAGACCTGCCATAGAGGTAGGTGGGGGTTGGGGAGGCAATCTGGGGACACTGGTGTTGGAAAGGGTACACTGGTGGAGATATGGATGGATGAATGCTAGAACACATGACTGAAACCCAATCATGAACAGCTTTGTACTTGCATATCTCACTGTGGTATAATAAATTTTTTACAAAGAACATAACTAAAGATTATAAACCCTAAGACATGATTAGTAGAGCTGGAAACAAGTGACTAGGGGAATGGTTGGGACAGGAGCTGTGTGACATTGGTCTAGAAACCTTTACACAGTAGTGAAGGAATAAATAAAACAATGACTTCAATACTATTTTAAACCATCATATGTCAATAAAATCTTCAAATAAAGGATATACATGATAACCTCTAAATGTATTATTGCAAGCCACAGTGTGTAACAAAAGGGGAGAGGGAGAGAGAGAGTGAGAGAGAGAGAGAGAGAGAGAGACAAGAGGCAAAAGTGCTACCATAGGGGCAGGCTGGGGGAGAGGGGGAAAAAGGAGGGAATCTGGGGACACTGGTGTTGGGAAATGTGCACTAGTGGAGGGATGGGTGCTGGAACACTGTATGGTTCAAACCCAATCATGAACATCTTTGTAATTGTATATCTCATGGTGACACAATAAAATTAAATAAATATATGTATGTATAAACAAAAAAAGAAACCTGGAAAATTTAAGAAATTGTAATCCAAAAAGACTATAGCCATTAAAACAAGTTCTTCTCAATAAACCCCCAAGGATAGCTAAAGCAATCCTCGGGAAAAAGAAGATGGGAGGCATCACCTTTCCCAACTTCAAACTGTACTACAAGGCAGTAGTAATTAAAACAGCATGGTATTGGAATAAAATCAGACCTGTGGACCTATGTAATAGAATTAAGTATCCTGGCACCCAAACTCAAACAAATGATCATTTAATCTTTGATAAAGGTGCAACGAGTCTAAAATGGAGTAAGGAAAGCCTCTTCAACAAGTGATGTTGGGAAAACTGGGCAGCGACATGTAAAAAATGAATTTGGACCTGTGTCTAACACCATGCACAAAAATCAGATCAAAATGGATTAAAGATCTCAATATCAGACTTGAATCCATAAAATACATTGAAGAAAATATAGGAAAAACCCTCGGGCGACATTGAAGCTAAAAGCATCTTCAAAGGTGAAACATTACTAACAAAGCAACTAGAAGAAAAGATAAACATATGGGACTACATGAAACTAAAAAGCTTCTGCACCTCAAAAGAAACAGTGACTAAGATACAAAAGCAGTGCACAGAATGGAAAAGAATATTCACCCAATACCCATCTGAAAAGGGGTTAATATCCAGGATATATCAGGCACTGGTAGAACTTTACAAGAAGAAAACAAACAACCCCATCGAAAAATGGGGGAGAAGAAATGAACAGAAACTTCAGCAAGGAAGAAATTCGAATGGCAAAAAACATATGAAAAAATGCTCATCATCACTAATCATCAGAGAGATGCAAATCAAAACAACAATGAGACACCACTTTACACCACAGAGACTGGCACATATTCAAAAGAGCAAGAACAACAAGTGCTGGCGTGGATGTGGGGAAAAGGGGACACTCATCCATTGTTGGTGGGAATGCCAGCTGGTACAGCCTTTCTGGAAAACAATATGGACATTTCTCCAAAGACTAGAAAATGAATTCCCCATTTGACCCAGCCATAACACTCCTGGGGATCTACTCTGGGAAACCAAAAATACGCAGTGGAAACACCATCCCTACTTTTATGTTCATAGCAGCATTATTCACAATAGCCAGAATCTGGAAGCAACCAGAGTGCCCGAAAATCGATGACTGGATAAAGAAGCTTTGGCACATCTACACAATGGAATACTATGCAGCTGTTAGGAAAAATGAAGTTATAAATTTTGCCTATAAATGGATGGACATAGAGATTATGTTGAGCGAAATTAGCCAGAAGGGGAGAGACAGATACAGAATGACTGCATTTATCTGCATCACATAAATATATATGAACATATTATGATACCAATATCCAAGGTCAAGTGAAACATATATCAGGAGGTCTTGTCAAAGGTGGAAATTATCACAAACGTGTGGGAGTCAGAGGCTAGGTAAGGCAGAAAATGGAACAGTGTGCTAACAATTGTCGAGAGTACTAATGCCAACCTAGAACTGAGCATTAAATAGAGGCAAAAAGATACACATGAAAACCCTTTAATGTATGTTCTGTAATCCATAGTCCGAGGGGGAAGGAAAAGAGAAAGAGAGAGAAAGGGAAAGAAATAAAGAACCTGCCATGGAGGAGGGGCTGGGGGGGGGGGAGGGAACCAGGGACGTTGGTGGTGGGAGATGGGCACTGGTGGCGGGATGGGTGCTGGAACACTGTATGACCATAACCCAAATATGAACTTTTTAATTGTGTATCTTTGTAATTGTAAAAATAAAAAATTTTAAAAAAAATAAGTTCTTCTTTCAACTGGGTTATTTTATGCATTTATATAAAAAAGGTCCTTTGTACGCCCAATGTCTTTTGAAAAAAAAATCGTGATTTACCAAATTGTTCATAGTACAATTCTTACCAGTTTTTTATATTCCAACATCAAAATCCCATAATTTGAATGACCTTCCCTCCACCATTATTCCCATTTACCCAACCATTCCCAAACCTGCTCCCTTAGAAGACACACACAATAATTTGTTTATATTGCTTGTTACAACCAAATCACTGTATCACTGTCTTCCTGTTCTCATTGATTTGCTTGAGCGGGCACCAGTAACATCTCCATATGTACTGTCTCATGCAAGTAGAACTCAAGGGCACCTGCTTGCTCAAGGAATATAAAGAGCCTCAAACCATTCCATCAGGTCATGGGAATGAGGTTATAATTGTTACTGGTATTTGGCATATCAAATACGACACGGTAGCTTGCCAGGCTCTGCCGTGCGGGTAGCATACCCTTGTAGTCATACACTGTAGATGCTAAAACACAGTATATTCTGCTTCCTTTCTTCCTGTATCTTCCAGGGGTCCTTGGTTGAATACATGCAATCAGAACAACAGAATAGCTAAAGGAATTATCAAAAATACTTAAGTAAAAGAAAATTTGTGAAAATTGTTTAATCACACTATGGAGTTGTTAAGTCTGAAGATTACTCATCTGTTCATCACTACTTGAGTCTTCTGTTATTGTTTTTGTTCGATGACTTTAGTTGGCATCTATGTCACTTTCCCCCTATTTAGTGTGCTCCTACTGGAATTTCAGTATTGTGGAATTTGGATGGGTTGCACAGATGCCTTTAACTGGCATGAGTCTGCAGAGAAGACTCAAGTCTTCTCTTAGTGAAGCTATAGAGATAGACCACTGGCATGGCAACAGCTTTGAGGTATGGGTGTCACTCCTGGGGCTTCAGCAGGGTGGGGTATTGGCCTGTCCACCTCTCCGAAGGTATGCCCAATGTCTTTAAGAGATTTTTGTTGTTGTTAATCAAGAAGCAGTTCACAAGATTAAGTCTTCCACTCATCCTGGTAGATACTAAGGAAAAAGAGAGCTAAAAAGGAGAGCTAAAACCCATAAATGGATTTTAAAATCATACTATATCTTAGAATATTTGTCCCATTTTTCTTCGATATTTCAGCCATGAAGTTATGATGCCTGGCACATAAAATCTACTTTATAGTGAGGATGTACATCTAATTTCCAATATATGTACATTTAGACATTTGCACACACTGAACAGTAAATATGTAATTGAATGCTTCTAAATTCAATCTTTAAATTTGATGTACATCTTTTTTCAAATGTACATTTTTATTTTTAAAGAGTAAGGCTGCACTGTTGACAAATCCTGAGGTCTAGCTCATGAAGTTTCAGGCACTCTTTCTAAATAGGCCATTCCCTTCTTTCTGTGCTGCTCTTAGGAAAGCTGACAAAGGTAGTCAGTACAATACATAGCACTGACCTTTTTGATATGTGACTTTGCTGGCACTGGCTGAATCGTTGCATTCATTACTGAGCAGTTGGAGCTTCTTTTCCTCCATCAATTTGTTTGGCTCAATCTTAATGACAATATTTACAATCTGTCCCATTTCAGATTAACATCTACCAAGTAGTAGAGACCAAACACCATTCTGATACAATCGTAAGGATTTAAGAATTCAAATATATTTTAAAATTAAACTAAAAATACAAGAAAATTAATGTCACAAACAGGACTCATTTTCAATAACAAACTCCTAGCATAAAAATACTCCTTCAGGGCCAGAGCAATAGCCCAGCGGGTAGGCGTTTGCCTTGCACATGGCCGGCCCATGCCGCCCGGGTTCGATCCCGGCATCCCATATGGTCCCCGGAGCACCGCCTGAGTAATTCCTGAGTGCAGAGCCAGGAGTAACCCCTGAGCATTGTCGGGTGTAACCCAAAAAAGCATAAAAATTAAATAAAATTAAAAAATAATCCTTCACACAACTGTAAAAAGTGATTCTTTCAAGTCACAGTTTCTCTATTTTCCATTTTTTAAATAAAACCAACCATGAGTAATGTTTGCATGGATCAAATACCTTTATCTAATTGTAAAATGGGAAAAATTCCTATGCTGATGATTCCTACAGAAGCCCTGCAGTCTAAATTCACTCTTTACATTTTAGGTTGTTGTATAAAATACCTAAGAGAAATCCAACTGCACCAAATGTTAGCCCTTTTCCAGAGGATTGGAGGCAAATGTTAAAAGTCTGGTCTCAGGGTCAGGAGAGCATAATCACAATGTAAACTGGTTATTTCCAAATGGCTTCCCCAAAAGGAAAAAATAAATAAAAGGAAGTACTTAATAAATTCTGTTTTCCATAAAATTCATACCGAAAAAAAAAGAAGATGAGAAAGAAGAAAAAGAAAAGGAAAGAATGTGAGCTCAGGGGTCAGAGAGAGTTTTGCTGGATTTCCCTCCTCCTAAATTCTGTCATCTCTTTTTTAAAGTGGCAAATCAGCTTCCCACAGACATGACAAAAAATACATTTTTCTTCTTGAAAACCATTTACCAGTAAGTAATACATAACAGTGGATGTGTACTTTCTCACAGATGATTGGCTAAATTGAATATTGTGACTTTCAGATGCAGTTTAATGCGCTGTGGATAAAATACTTTTCAAACAGAAGTATAGCCAGGCAAAGGTATTAATGATGATTTTTCCTCCTCTCTCTTCTTTAAAAGAAAAGAAAGCAATCTGATTCCATATCTTTATACCCCAAAACAATGGGAGCAGATAACAAAGGAATTTATTGTTGAAATGAAAATGATTCATCTATCTTAATTGTATGTTTAGTCATACAGGTCAAATTACATCTCTATGAGCTCAAAATGAAGGGACAAATTCTTTTGTTTCACTAGAAAAACAAGTCGTTCAAAATAAGTTGACAATGGACTAAGTCCCAAAAGTTTTTGATTAAAAAGGATTTTTGTTGGAACACTTATAATGAGATTTGAGCTACAGTAACAATATAAAATTGAAAGCAGAATTACATACAAAATGAGTACTATAAAATATCATTATTTTAGTACAATGGAAAATAAGGTGTTTGTGGTTTTACCCTATAAATTCTGTGTTGTCTGCTCATACGTATTCCTTCTTGGCTGTTCTCTGAATAGCCGTTCTGATTTTGAGCTCATGCACAACAGCTTTCATTTGTGGTGGGGGGGAACCCACACAATCAACATCACCTAGGCTCCACTTTTTCCCCCTCCATTTTATTGGCTTTTCAGGACTAATTCATGTCCATGTATCACACCAGTGTTCAGTTACAGAGCAGACAATGAATTTTCCTAATCCATTTAGTGTGCTGACAGAGCCATGTTCACAATTTATAGAATTTCCTTTTAGACATCTACCTATTTCACAGTTCATTAAGACTCAAGCTGAACACCTGTGTTTATGAAGTCAAAAGCAATTTTATACTAAGAAGGTGTTAAATAAGGCTCTCTGAAAGCCTTAACAATAATAATAACAACAACAAAAAGTACTAGACTCTTGACTTATGGAACCAAATAATGTCTGTAGCTACCTGAATCATCCTTTAACGGGCCAGAAAATTGCCATGGGATGATAGTCAATAACCATTAAGATGTTTTCATTTCCCCACCATAATTCTTTCATGTTTTAGCTGTAAAAAAGTAAAAAGCCTGGGAATACTTTGCAAAATTCACAGAGATTTTCACAGACACTACTTTGCAAAATTCACAGAGATCTTTGCAAAATCCACAAGAACTCCAAAAGACTCAGGAAGAAAGGGTCACCCTTTTAAACAACAAGATGCCTTCGCTAACAAGATGCAAGGACATTTTCTTCATTCTGGAACCCACAAAGACTGACCCGAGCTTATTTTTATGTGATCCCAAGTTTTTACATCATTAATTAAGAGAGTATCAAAACAAAGCACACAGACATTTGGGGAGGGGAAATTGTAGTTTGGCACTGCCATCATATATGCCCTCAAAATGGAAGGGCAGGGGGAGTAAAACCACGTAGCAGAGGTGGTGACCTCTATAATGATTGTGGTTCCCAACATTTCTTTCCTACTAGTAATAAACCATTTTTTGCAGACCTCCCAATTGTGGCCACCACGATAGTTATGGCTTTGTAGGTTTATGTCTTTTTCTTGCAGTAAAGAGTGTTATCAATAAAAAATTTCAAATGATGTCTTTCCCAGTCAAATAAAAAAACATTTTAAGATGTGAAACCAATGACTGGATTGAAGTGGAAAAAATACAAGTGACAGTAGGATTTTTGTTTTGTATTTCTTTTCAACCAGACTGCTAATATATTAATTTTAAGGAATTGCTTGCAAATCTTGACAGTGAGACTAATAACTCTAATACAGCACTAGAGTAATCTGACCATATAAAAGTGGTTCTCTTATTTTTTTAAAAGCTACTGATTAAGAAGACATTAAACAAAAGCCTCTCAAAAGGATGTTTCAAAATCATTCTCTGAAGACTGGACTGAAGTGATTAAAAAGGATCTTACTTCTTGTCAGTCAACAACAACGAAAGGGGAGAAAATGAAAAACTGAAATAAGTAAATTGTAAATCCCACATTCTAACTGTGGCAAAGGTTATCTTCATCAATTGTAAAATCTCTTTTGCTCAAAATGTGTGGGGTCAGAGAAAGAATAGTTAACATCTGAAATAATCTGAAAAGCTCATGTGAGTAGCTTCTACCTTCAGAGCCCAGAGGCCACAAGGCACTCTGGACCCCTGTCATGGTGACCTTTACACCTAAGAATTGTAGCACAGATATCAATATCAGACTTGAATCCATAAAAGTACATTGAAGAAAATATAGGAAAAACCCTCCACGACATTGAAGCTAAAGGCATCTTCAAAGGTGAAACATCACTAACAAAGCAACTGGAAGAAAACATAAACATATGGGACTACATGAAACTAAAAAGCTTCTGCACCTCAAAAGAAACAGTGACTAAGATACAAAAGCAGTCCACAGAATGGGAAAGAATATTCACCCAATACCCATCTGATAAGGGTTAATATCCAGGATATATCAGGCACTGGTAGAACTTTACAAGAAGAAAACAAACAACCCCATCAAAAAATGGGGAGAAGAAATGAACAGAAACTTCAGCAAGGGAAGAAATTCGAATGGCCAAAAAACATATGAAAAAATGCTCATCATCACTAATCATCAGAGAGATGCAAATCAAAACAACAATGAGATACCACTTTACACCACAGAGACTGGCACATATTCAAAAGAACAAGAACAACAAGTGCTGGCGTGGGTGTGGGGAAAAGGGGACACTCATCCATTGTTGGTGGGAATGCCGGCTGGTACAGCCTTTCTGGAAAACAATATGGACTTTCCTCCAAAGACTAGAACTTGAACTCCCATTAGACCCAGCCATACCACTCCTGGGGATCTACTCTGGGAAACCAAAAATACGCAGTGGAAACACCATCCCTACTTTTATGTTCATAGCAGCATTATTCACAATAGCCAGAATCTGGAAGCAACCAGAGTGCCCGAAAATCGATGACTGGATAAAGAAGCTTTGGTACATCTACACAATGGAATACTATGCAGCTGTTAGGAAAAATGAAGTTATAAAATGTGCCTATAAATGGATGGACATAGAGAAGGTTATGTTGAGCGAAATTAGCCAGAAGGAGAGAGAGACAGATACAGAATGACTGCATTTATTTATGGCATAAATATATATGTACATATTATGATACCAATATCCAAGGTCAAGTGAAGCATATATCGGGAGGTTTTGTCAAAGGTGGAAATTATCACAAACGTGTGGGAGTCAGAGTTTAGGTAAGACAGAAAATGGAACAGGGTGCTAATAATAGTCGAGGGTACTAATGCCAACCTAGAACTGAGCATTAAATAGAGGCAAAAGGATTAACATGGCGTCCTTTTAATGTATGTTCTGTAATCCATAGTCTGGAAGGGAAGGAAAAGAGAAAGAGAGAGAAAGGCAAAGAAATAAAGAACCTGCCATGGAGCAGGGCTGGGGAAGGGGGGAGGGAACCGGGGATGTTGTTGGTGGGAGATGGGCACTGGTGGGGGACGGGTGCTGAAACACTGTATGACCAAAACCCAAACATGAACTTTTTAATTGTATCTTTTTATTTGTATGGAGATGGGCACTGGTGGAGGGGCGGGTGCTGAAACACTGTATGACCAAAACCCAAACATGAACTTTTTTAATTGTATATCTTTTTATTTGTATATCTCACGGTGGTATAATAAAATACTTAAAAAAATGTAAATGGCGAACATGAAAAAAAAAGAAACAAGAAGAAATAAAACTCATAAAACTAGCTTTTTTTCCCATTGTCAAAGCTTAGTTTATAGGATCTTGAAAACTGACAGCCCAAGGCTGCTTTCAGGTTCTATCACACTGAGTCATCTGTGCCTCAGGCTGAAAAAATGCTGCCAACAGCTCAGAAAACACCTCCTCTCCACTAGCACCTGACACAACCTCTCTGAAGAAATGATCATCACGACTCTGCTCAATGCCATTTCATTTGTTACATTCAGATGTACAATGTGCACAACCAGATACAGTTTAAAATCATCTAAAGCTACAAGTGAAATACAGTAAATTATTTTTATTCCCACGCTTTTGCTTATTTTAAAAAGTGATTATGTATGTATATGTACATGAAACTATAATTGTATAATAATATATATTATATTTTAAATAAATATATATTATATATGAAATCAATATAATATATTATAATTAAAGCAATATTTGTATATTAAAGTAATAAATATATAAATATACTATATTTTAAAAATAATAATATATTATATTTTAAAGCCATATAAGAAGCCTTCACTTGATCACTTGACATCCCGTTGTTCAATGATTTCCTCGAGCGGGTTCCAGTCACAATAAGAAGCTTTAAAAAATAAAAAAATAATAAAATGATGTACAGAAAGTTCTTCTTAACCTGCTAGGATTCTGCAACTTTCCTCCAAATGGTAGAATTCCTAGAGTCAGAGAGCAATAGTCTTCATTATTCTGACCATCGTATTATTATGACTCTAATATTACTATGAGGATTTATGCTCCACAGTTATTCATTCTTAGACCTCTTCATAGCAAAATCAAGTCAAATCAAACCAAATAAGCATTCTTGAAGCCCCCAAATGAACTCACATAAAAATTATAAAACTCAGGCCGGAGCGATAGCCCAGCGGGTAGGGCGTTTGCCTTGCAAGAGGCCTGCCTGTGCCAGCCCTGGGTTCAATCCCGGCATCCCATATGGTCCCCTGAGCACCGCCAGAAGTAATTCCTGAGTGCAGAGCCAGGAGAAACCCCTGAGCATTGCCGGGTGTGACCCAAAAAGCAAAAAAAAAAAAAAAATTAAAATTAAAACTTGTCATAAACTCTGCCATAAAATTTAAATGAGATAATGCATGTCAGTTTCTTGACCCAAATGAAGTTCACAATTATCTGGGCTCTTTTGGAAAGTGCAACATTTCTGGTTAAGAGATGAAGATTTGGAAACCCAACTTTTATCATTCACTGTTACGTGACCTTGAGAAAGTACAAACCCCTCTTTCTGGAACTCTGTTTCTTCCTTCTAAAAATAGGGGCATAATATCAACTTCACAAGTCAAGTTTAAAATGAAAAACCACATGAAAAGCACAGGCACAGTTCCTGGAACTTATTATAGAAGTCACAAGATAGTCATCAGCAGATATTTGAATAATTAAAAAAAGAGCTCATGATATTATAGGTGGCACTTCGTTAGTACCTTGTACAACACAATAAAATATCAAATGATACTTCAGCCATTTAGACAACTCAAGGGAAATAATCTGTATGAAGAACAGCTGATTGAAACATTTCTAATTATATGCAGTAACTCCTAAAATGATTAAGCCAGCATAGTGCCTATAATCCATGAAACATATTCACAGTCTAAATAAAACTAACTTGCTTAATTGTGAAAAGATGTACTTTAACAACAATATAAAATATTAACCTCAAGTCACTCATTTTAGCAACATTATTTTCCAATTTCAGATGACACAAAAGTATGCATAGAAACTCCTAAATACTCCGCCGGAAGTAAACTATTGCAAACAATAAATCAATAAATTTAAGTTACAATGTACAAAATCAATATACAATGATAAGTTATATTTCTATGTGCAAATAACAATCTTGAAGAGAAAAATAATTTAAGAAATTATCCTGCTTATATCAATAAAATAGAATTGGGAGCCCTGAGATAAACTCTTAGACATATGCATGTTTAATATTTGATAATAAAGCCAAGAGCAAAAAACAAATGTTTATGGGAAAACTGGATATTCACATGCAAAATAATAAAATTGCACCATTATTTCATACCATGCACAAAAGTTAAATACTTATTTAATTGTATTTAAATACAGTTAAATAAAGTTCTAAAACCAAATCTATAAAATGCATCAAATAGAACACAGGATAAACATTCCAATATCACTTGTATCACTTATCTTCCCTTTGTTCATCGATTTGCTCAAGTGGGCGTCAGTAACAGCTACATTCGTTGGGAATGAGGTCCATTATTGTTACTGTTTTTGGCATATCAAATACACCACGGATAGCTTGCCAGGCTCTACCGTGGTACTGGGTTCATCCCAGGCAGCCCAGTCATTTTCTGTCAGACCATCAACCATCCAGGGCAGAGCCCGGGGTAGGCAGCCCCGCCCTGCTGACACAGCCTGGCACCACAGCCACACCTGCAAGACCTTGAGGGAATAGGCAATATGTTGGCATCCCAATATATTGGCTTCAATGATGTCTTTGATGATTTGACTTCATTAACAAGAAAAAAAAATCGAAAGGTGATTTACCTCAAACTAAAAAAGCTTCTGCACTATAGGAGGGGCAGGGAGGGGAGTATCTGCAACACAAAAGAAACTCATCAGAAACAAAAAGACATCATGCTGAATGTGAGAAAATATTTGCACAGAATACATCCTATAAAGAATTATGCCAGAGAGCTAGTTCAGTAGGAAAGGCACCTGCTTTTTGTATGCTACTTTGATCACTAAACTGGTATGATCCCTGGCACCACTTAAAGTCCCCAAAGCATCACCAGCAGTGATCCCTGAGCACAGAACCAGGAGTCAGTCCTGATCACAAGCCAATATAGACCTTTAATATATCAAAAAATTAAAAGCTAAGACATAGAGAACTAACAAATCTTAAGAACAAAAAACACACAAATCCATAAAAATGTGAGGAGCGGAGGTGAGCAAACAAGAAGTCAAGAGCTGGGGCACAGACCAGAAGAAAAAGCAGCAGGAGTCAAGGGGTTCCAAGTATATTGGTGGTATAATGTGTAAAAGCTAAATATTCAAACCACAAAGTCAACAACATTAAAGAGACACAAACTTAAGCAATCAAACTTAAAACTACCTGTCAAGATGGCAGACTGTGGATGGGTGAGGTGGGGGTGGAGGAGAATCCAGGAACCCTGGTCATGAGAAGGCACTGGTGGTGGGATGGGTGCTGAAATACAGTATGTCAAACACCCCACTATGAATGACTTTGTTAATCATTAGACTTTAATATAATTCTTTAAAAAATTCATCATCACTGATAATCAGGGAAATACAAATCAAAATGACAGTGAGCTATCACCTCATACCATTTAGAATAGTCAATACCCCAAAGGCTGGGAACCAATGATGGTAGGGATGGAAAGGGAAAGGATTTCTCATTCGCTGTTGACTGTAATGTGAACTTGGCTCAGCCTCAATAGAAAACATAAGTCTTCTCAAAACAATTTAAAACAGGACAACAAATATTTCAGCAATCCATCCAAATCTACTCAAATGTCATAAAAACAAAATTGAAAATATATATGGGTATCTATGCTGCATATAGTGCTATTCATAGGAGCCAAGATCTGGAAAAACAAGTGACCAACAGATGAGTACAAGCTGAATAATTAATCACTGTATAACTGTCTTCCCGTTCATCTTCGATTTGCTCAAGCAGGCACCAGTAACATCACCATATGACCTGTCTCATGTAAGTGGAGCCCAAGGGAACCTGCTTGCTCCAGGAACATAAAGAGCCTCAAACCATTCCATCAGGTCATGGGAATGAGGTCTAAAATTGTTACTGGTATCTGGCATATCAAATACGACACGGGTAGCTTGCCAGGCTCTGCCGTGCAGTGAATAATTAAACAAACAAAAGAATTAAATACTGGATGATCTCACTCATATGTAGTATATAAGAAATTAAAGCAAGGAAACAAACAACATTCAATAAAAACAAGCCATGGACTCTAACTACAAAACCGAGATTATCCAAAGGGTCAGCAATGAACTGAAAGTGTCCAATGACATAAAAGTGTTCAGTGGACAAAGCAGAGAGATACAAGCATTTTGGCGGTGAAGCATGCGGAAGTAACACTGTGCTCCTAAAACATATAAACATTCATACTTTCAGTAGCGGTTACATCAATTACAAAATCAATCGAAAATAAGAAACATGAGTATAACATCATTTTGCATAATTTAGTTTCACAGAGCTAAAAAACTATCTTTTTTTGTCTTCTTTTTCTCTATCTTCATCTAAGCAAATAGATGACTAAATTCAATTAAGTTTCTGCGTGGAATTCTTAGCAAATCGTGATCATAAAATCACTGAAAATTAGTATAATTCAGGGAAGTCATACTATAATTCAGTTCGCTGACAAATATCCTAACCCAAGAGTGTCTGGCACATAGCAGGCTTTAAATAAACAGGTGTAGGGGCCGGAGCAATAGCCCAGCGGGTAGGGGCGTTTGCCTCGCGGCATGGCCGGCCTGTGCGGCCCGGGTTCGATCCCCGCATCCCATATGGTCCCCTGAGCACCAGCGCGAGTAATTCCTGAATGCAGAGCCAAGGAGTAACCCCTGAGCATCGCCGGGTGTGACCCTATCTATCACTATCACTATCTTCCCGTTAATCATCTATTTGCTAGAGCGGGTACCAGTAATATCTCCATATGTCCTGTCTCATGCTAGTAGAACCCAAAGGTATCCACTTGCTCCAGGAACATAAAGGGCCTCAAACCATTATATTAGGTCATGGGAATGACCTAATATAAATGTTACCAGTATTTGGCATATCAAATACTACACGAGCAGCTTGCCAGGCTTGCCATGCTGGTGGCATACTGTTGTAGTCACCTCGCGCAAGCCAGGCTGTGATAGTCTGGTCTGCTGGGTGGAGTTGTGACGAGAGGGAAGTCCAGATGTGGAAAATGGCGGGCCCCATGGAGTAGGAGAGGGTGGTCTGGCTTGTTGTGAGGTTCTGCTTGGGGTGGCAGGCCAGGGCAGAACCCGCCATGCCTCCTGGGCACCTCACAAGCAGCTGAGCACAGGGAGAGCAAGTAGCAGCTCTGCCCCATGTCTGAGAGTCTCTGGTTCAGCATACCTGGGCCAAATTGAAAAAAAAAAAACCGCTGCAGAGTGGCAGTGGTGCCAGGCTTGATGTCTGGTCTCTGGGTGGTTGGCGGAGGGAGTCCGTTGGGAAATGGCGGGCCCCATGAGTGGGGAGGGATAGTCTGACTTGTTGTGAAGCTCAGCTGGGGTGGCAGGCCAGGGCTAGAACCCGCTGCCTCCCGGCGCCTCCGGCAGCTGGGCTGGGAGAGAAGGAGCAGCTCTGCCCCATGTCTGAGAGTCCTGGTTCAGCATACCTGGGCGATTGAAAAAAAAAACACTGCAGAAATGGCTCCAAGTAGAACCAAATAAATAAATAAATAAATAAATAAATAAATAAAATAAAATAAACATGTGGAGGACTTTTCCAAAATGTACAAAATTCCTAAGACTGGGATCTTTAATGTTACTTCCTGTGAACTACTTGAGGGCATCACAAACTGCCTGAACCTATATAGATTTTTAAGTGGAAAAATTAGTACATATGTTCCTAGTTGAATTTGCTATCAAAGAGCCTTTTTGTGTCACATTTTTTTTAAAACTAAAACATAAATGGCTGCTTATGATATAAAGAATCATAGTATAAGAATAACAAAAGCCCAAAGGCAATGCAGGGGATTAAAAAAATAACATGAGAACTGGTCCTTAATAGGAAGCTTGCCACTGGGGTCATGGTATAGGGGATGAGGTAGGGCAGGTCTGGGAAGGCACCAATATGACAATAATAAAAAGAAGTGAGGGAAGTGGCCACTCTAGACTAGATACTGAAAGGAGGTAAAGTGACATGCATGATACCCTCTCAGTAATAGTATTGCAAGCCACAATGCCTAAAAGATAAAGAAACAAGTGCATGCCATAGAGGAAGACTGGGCAGGCAGGAAGGAAACTAGGAATACTACACACTGGTACAAGAAAGTGGACAGTGGCAAAGGAATTGATACTCAATCACTGTCCTCCTGAAACCCAATTATGAATAACATTTTAACTTGGTAATTCCTAGTGATTAAATAACCTTTTTAATCGAGCCTCACTATAGTGCTACCTAATATACGTGTGTTTTCCCTCTCTGTGTGAGCATGACATCCCTGTATTCTTTGTTTTCTTTAGTAGCTCCTCAGGTTTTCCCTCACTGACAATTTGAATTCTTCCTTGGACTTTTTAAGACAGAAATGCATAAAAAAATCTTTATAGAGCATTGTCATATATCTTCCAGAAGACATACAAAAAAAAAGTTTCCATGCCTATAAGTTTGAAAAACATTCTGAGCTGGAGAATAAGATGCTTTATTATTATCTATATATTAATTTATATATAGAACAAAATTAATGTTATTTATACAAATAGTGAGTCAACTGACATAAAAAATCTGAACTCAGGAATTGAAAATACTAAAGTTTTAAAGAGAGTAGAACACAATTGGATGGTAATAAGAAAACTTTCCCCCAAACTTCTCTGACATGCAATAGTACTATTAATAACAACAACACTAATGACCATCAACACGATTTACAGCTTTACCGAAGAACTTTTACCATAGATGTGTCAGGCTTTCAAAATGACTCATTTTATAAATCAAGACAGGAAGTCTCAGAAAAGCTCGTTTCATTCAATCACCAGTATTAAATGTGGAGACTGAGATGTTAGCTACTTAAATAGGTGCTATGCATTTCAGATGATATTTTACTTCTTCTAGGACATTTTATTTTTTTTATTTTTCTTTTATTTCTGTGGTGAGCCAATATTGAGTGGCATGCCTTCGATCCCTGAGTCAGGGACTTCTGAACAGATTTTTGTTTTGTTAGTTTAGTTTTGGATTAGGGGGATCAAAGCCCTTTCTTATTTCTAATTTCTAAATATGTTGATAAGTATTCACTGAAATCCAGAAAAAAAGTGGTCCCTGATTTAGACCTTAGTAAGCCAACACATTGCTGTCTTGACTCCCCAGGATTAACATCATCTTGGTGAATAGGGCTTAGTCAGTATACTGGAAACATCAAGGGAAGAAACAAAATAAGAAACTGGACCTTGGGGTCCTCTAAAGCTATTTTAAAAAGTAAAATGTTGTGGTAATAGCTATGTGGTATATCTGTGTGTGTAATTATTTCCCATTGACTTATTACACACATGTCAAAGAGTGTCTGTGTAATTGTAAAAGTTAAAACAAACCAACCCAGGAGCCAAGCCACATAGCCACAACCCAGAGAACTTGACTCCCACTCCCATCCCACCCTCAACCTACAACCTCCCAAACACAAATTCACTGGTAAGAAAAGTCTTCCTTAAAGACACAAACCATAAACCAGTGACATCTGTCATTTATACCATAATCCTAAGGGAGTAGCTAAAGTTGGTTGACAGCACAGATTTTCTAGAGAGAGCCTTCTGTTCTGGCAGGAACATTTAGGGATGACTCAAAAATACTAATGGGAAGAAGCTATCACATGACTTCCTCCAAGGATTAGCAGCATAATTTTATAATAAATTAAGTGTAGAAATCATATTTTAGGGTCTAATGAGACTAAATATATCTCACCCACTGACTGAAACTTGTCCACTAACCCATTACACATTTATGTTGGAAGATGTATTTCCCTCTTCTCCAAGAAATAAGAAAACTACCTTAAAGTATTTTTTTTTAATTTTTTTTTTTTACAATTACAAAGATATACAATTAAAAAGTTCATATTTGGGTTTTGGTCATACAGTGTTCCAGCACCCATCCCGCCACCAGTGCCCATCTCCCACCAACAACGTCACCAGTTCCCTCCCCCTCCCCCAGCTCTCCTCCATAGCAGGTTCTTTATTTCTTTCCCTTTCTCTCTCTTTCTCTTTTCTTTCCCTTCCAGACTATGTATGGATTACAGAACATACATTAAAGGGTTGTCATATGTATCCTTTTACCTCTATTTAATGCTCAGTTCTAGGTTGGCATTAGTACCCTCTCGACAATTGTTAGCACACTGTTCCATTTTCTGTCTTACCTAGCCTCTGACTCCCACGTTTGTGATAATTTCCACCTTTGACAAGACCTCCTGATATATGTTTCACTTGACCTTGGATATTGGTATCATAATATGTACATATATATTTATGTTATGCAAGTCTTTTGCCTCTGCTCAAACTATCAGAGCTCATTTCAACCTAAGATTATTCTAAGAGACAATCATTAGATGACTTTCTTTGTCTACTGGCAAATGACCCTGAGTGCGCCCCAGTCTCATCTAGATGACTTTCTCTACTCCGTTTATAAAGATGCAAGAAGAAGAAAAGAAAAAAAGAAAACCTCAGGTGTCTCCACCTGATAAAACCAGTAATCTCCTACTGCCAACTTCAAAGCAGAAGATAAGAAATTTATCTTCACATATCTTCATCTTTGCTTTCTCTTCACATAAAGACTAATTTTTATCTACTTCAAGTATGGTCTCTTTATTGGGTCATTTCAATTACTCAAGTGATGGCAGCTAACTACATAATGCTATCGCTGTCTTTTCATGAACTATGTATACATCTAATTGTGCTGCTGAAACAGATAAAACAGGGAGTGAATAAGAAAAGGAAAATTCCCCCAAGAAAGAGAGCATTCATCAGTGCAATGTAGAAAATATAAAGATTAAGTCTCTAGAAGCTGATGTTGCTTGGTCTTTTCTCCCAAGGAATGGAGAAGGCCCACCTCACCTTTGGATACTACTTCAGCAAACTTCCTCGTTCCTCAAATTTCCTTCTACCCATTAAATAGCAACACAATAACACAGACTTTATTTGACACTAATATTAGTAATGACGGCATGATTAGCAACTCAAGACTGCCTTGTTAATAACCATAGAGGGAAAAGTGTGTTCTAGAACAGAGGTCAGCAAATTCTCTGTCTTGTACTAGGCAGAAAAGAGAGAGGGAGGGAACATGCCCAGTATTCCAGCTTCCAATATGCCTATAAAGTACAATGCTGGAGGTTGGAAAACATTTTCTGGTAGGGGTCTGAGAGTAAAAGAATTTCGCTCTGTGGGCCCAGTGGTTTCTGAAACTACTAAGCTCTGTTGTTGTAGCAGGAAACCTGCCAAAGACAACACATGGATGGATGGATATGGCTATGTCTCTAATAAAACTTTATTTACAACAACAAGCAGCCAGGTGTACAACCCTGAGCAGACCACAAGTGTGCAAACACTGCTGCTGAGTATGTAGGAGAGCACTGTAACCAAATGTGTGTAAACCACGTGCCACCACCTTCACCCACTCCCAGCATCTAATGAACCTCAATCAAGCTTATGACCCATGGAACACCACTGCCACACAACAAAGGGAAGGGAGGAAAAACATGAATCTGGCTATGTGATTAAAGAACTTCACCTTTAATGTCACTGAGTTTTAATTAATTTGAGTATCAACAAGAAGTAGGGATCTATGGTACAAGAAACACAGATCTATTTTCTTCCCTTTTGCTTCCTCAAAATACATGCAACCTATCTTCTAGTTTATGGCATATTCTAAAAATGTCGCCTTAATAATAACCAATTCTTCTACAAATGTTATGGAACTATCTACAATGGAAAGTGATCTTTCTTACATGCCAAATATCTACATTATTATTGATCATTTTGATTTGAAGTAATTAAATATCAGCCAAAGCCATATGCCTAGGGGCTGAGCTGGATCCAAGGTCAATACATATTCAATCCGGATCCTGCTTCTCTTCTCACTTGCACATTGCTCTGCAATATGACTAAGGACACAAACCTACACTGCCCTTCTAACTCTTAAGGAAAAGAACCACCACCCAGTTCCCCAAATACATACATGATAATACTGATTCAAAGAGTACAAGTGAGAATGTGTGTCCTAATTAGATTACCTTCTCCAGATAGCACACTACCGCAACACAAAATGCAATAAGATGCACTGCATTTATCACAATGGCCAACATATGCTGTTTTATTTCTGGAAAATGCTTTATTTACACAAATGTTTTACATCTCTTAGCAAACCTACATAAAAAATATGATCGAGTGAGCAAAAACTAAGGAAATATGATACTAATATATACTTGTTTTTATTCTCTGTATGAATAAGAAATAAACTAATATTTCCTTTAAAAAAGTGAGACAATACCAACTTTTCACAGTGGTAGAAGAAACTTGGAAATTAAGTTACACTCTAGGAAGCAAGAGTCCCTTGGAATCATGGGTGCCAGGAAAGGAGACTTATGCAGATACGTAGCAAGATACATACTGGCATTTTTCATTTTTTTTAAAATATAATGACTCCATTCCATATCTAATTATTTATTGGTGATCTCAAAACCTGAAAGCTTTGGAAAAAAGGAAGAATATTCTAGTACGAAGCAAGCTCTTAACATGTACTGATGGGAGGCTACTTATGCAAGATATTTCCCATTTTAGTTGATAATTTTTTTTCTTGCACAAATATTCATTGTTTATTTGAAGGGTTTACGGACTCAGATACACGGGCAGAGCTGCTACTGGCTCTCCCTGTGCTCAGCTGATCATGAGGGGCCCAGGAGAGAAGGCATGTTCTAGCCCTGGCCCGCCATCCCAATAGAGCCTGACAAGAAGCCAGAGGAACCCCCACACCATGAGGGCAGTCATTTTCAACATCTGGAGCCCTGCAGCTCACCATAGCTCCACCCAAGAGAAAAGCCAATTTCTCCTGTTGTGGTACATCAGTAAATGCATGAGATGAGAGCCTAACACTGAGAGTATACCACCCTCACAGCAGAGTCTGGCAAGCTACCCGTGTAGTATTTGATATGCCAAAAAACAGTATCAATTATAGACCTCATTCCCATGACCTGAAGGAATGGTTTGAGGTTCTTCGTGTTCCTGGAGCGATCATATGCCCTTGGGTTACACTAGCATGCCACAGAATGTATGGAGATGTTAATGGTGCCCACTTGAGTAAATCAATGAACAAAAAGGGAAGACAAGTGATACAAGTGATATTTAAAGGGTTGTTTCTATCAGAATGGGTGGACTGAGCTACATACAAGGGTCTTAACTTCCAAAATCCCAAAGATACATGACGTTTAAAACACACTTGGCCTCAAAATAATTTTAAAAGAATGCTATTCAGGTTGGACATTTCCTTGTGGGTACAAAGCCTTACCTCAGTCTGAAGGATAGCAGCCCTCTGTTCTTTGGCAGTAAGCGACTCTTTAAGCACTTCAATGTGTTGCTTGCAATCTGAATTTTGATTGCTAAGAGTTTCAAGCTTTGTTTGTAAGGCAAGAAGTTCCGACTCCTTCTTTGAAAGTTCCTGCTTTAGCTGATCAATCTGTGAAACGACAAGAAAATCGCAAGAAATTAGATGCTGTAGCTCTAATGCTTTATATTTGAGAACTACTGATTTCTCTTAATTTCTAGTAGCCAATGATTATTAGTCCAACAAGAGAGACCTTGAGTTTCCTAAACAGGTGGGACCTTTGGAGAATACAGCTCTAAGGGCTTGTCATACTTAGCGACAAGCACAAAGATCTGGATTCAGTCATAACCCCAAACACTGCCAAATTTAGCTCTGATGTCATTCAGTACTACTGGAGAAAACTCCCTCCCAAAATGGTGGCCTTGAAAGTTACAAACGCTTAGAGGTCTAGTGTAGCTCTGTAAGGGTAACTGAAGGCATTTTTAAGGAAAGAAAAGAAGACAAGACAAGAGAATAGAAAAGGGCAAAAAGAAAAGAAAAAGGGAAATTAAGATATGCAAGTTCCCCCTTCCAAGTTCTAACCCCCACTGCCCCTCTCCCAAAAAACCCCAAAAAATTTGTTTCACGTTGAAATGAAACTCCTTGGCCACAGCAGCTGTTCTTCATTATAGCACAATGTCCATTTATTATGTCCCTCATAGAGATCAACAGGGATGTAATAAAAGCAATTAACTCAAAACACAACCTGGATTCTCCCCATGGCTGCACACCAGAAACAATCACCCAAAGGCAATATCTGATCAAAAAAAAAAAAAACTTACAAAAAAGAAAAATAGTGTTGTGTGCACTTGCTTTTATTTAATATTGAGAAGACAAAAAACTATATACAATACTCAAAACAATATAAGAAACATCAAAATATTACTAGCATCATCCATAGTCTAACATATTTCAGGTTATCTCACCTCCCCTTCAAAAACAAGCACGACACTAAATTATGAATTTGTCATGTTCTCACTTAACTTTTACATAGAGCATACACATATAAGTATATAAATATTTCTGCATCTATACATAATATGCTATTTATTTTATAAATATATTACATACTTTTTAGCACTTTGCTATTCAACCTTACATCCAAGAGATGAATATTACTATTTCATGCAATCCACCCATTTAGACCAAAGAAAGTATTTTGTAACAAAACTTTACTATAACTTTATTTGACTACTCTACTGCTTATACAGTTGATACTGGTTTCAAGATCTCTATTATTAGAAAAAGTGTAAGATGGAGAGACAGTATAGTGGGTAGAGTGTTTGCCGTGCATGAACTGACCAGGTTTGATCACCAGCAGCCCATATGGTACCCAGCATCCTTGCCAAGAGTTATTCCTTAAAACAAAGCCATGACTAAGCCCTTCTGAGTGTAGACTCTCCTTCCCCTCAAAAAAAGTGAAAAGAATGTACTATTCCAAATATTCTTATCTTTGGAATAAAGAACTTCTGGCTTTATATATTCTTATATATTCTTATATTCGTATATAACGCTTGGAAAGCTACCAGTGTTTCATTTACTTGTTATGCCAAAACTAGTAACACTTATGGACCTCAGTTCCATGACCTGAAGAGTAGTTTCGGGCTCCTCCTGTCCCTGGAGCAAGTAGATACCAGTGGGTTGCACTTGCTTGTGACAAGACTAATGGAGATGTTACTAGTGCCCACTCAAGCAAATCGATGAACAATGGGAAGACAGTGATACAGACAGTGATTCTTATATATTCTTAAATATTCTTATATTTATAAGAATCTTGGTCCTATCTTGGATATAAATATTCTTATATTCAGAAAATATAAATATTCTTATATTTGGACAAAGAACCTCCGGCTTGGGCACATCTCTTTCAAATCCACCATTCTCCCTGCACTAACATATGCCTCAGAGACCCCGGGCCCTACAAAAGCAGGATGAGAATGCTATTTGGGTCTCCCAAAGAGGAATCCAAAGGGCTATGCTTGGAATATCACGCCTCACTCAAGTGAAAGAAGGAATCTGGAGCTCCAACCTCTGTCGCTGTTCCAGAGTCAGGGACGCTGTCTCGTAGGCCAAGGCATCAAAAAATCAGATGGACTGGACATGTAATGTGATTGGAGACGACTGCTGGACTAGAGCTGTTACTGACTGGATTCCACAGGATGTCAAAAAATCACGTGGCTACCCACCTACAATATGGTCAGACTTCTTCAGCAAGACCCTGAATGAATGGTTTGAGACTCTTCATATTCCTGAAGCAACCAGATGCTATTGGGCTACACCGGCACATGATAGGGTCAAATGGAAATGTTATTGGTGCCCGCTTGAGCAAATTGATGAATAATGGGATGTCAAGTGATCAAGTGATCACTACATTTATAGAAAAAAATAATCTAGGACTTACATTGACATAGAACACAACATGACATTTTCAGTTTCACTCATATGAAGATGTTTTTCAAAGTAATTACATTAATTTTAATGATCACAGCAGTTGGGTAAGTGTCACATGTCACATATCTTGCCACCACCTTTTTACATGTCTGCCTATCTAATGGAATTGTGGAATTGTGGTGTATAAGATGATATCCATCATATTTTTCCTAATGACACACACGTGCGTTTCCTCACAAATAAAAAACTGTTTAATTCCCCTTCAAGCTAGGCTGGACTGCATCTTGTATAACTCTCTGAATGCAGCAAGAAAGGGGATGGCTGTTCCAACTGTGCCCCACAGGCAGAATGACACCTTCACCTTCCTCCCAGTGGAAGCCAGCCACCTTGTAGGGAAGAATCCCTTACCAGTCACAACAGCAGAGGAGCCAGCTGGAAATGGGAACTCCTTTCTCTTTTCTGATCCTTAAGAGTAGAATTTCTGTATTTCATTAAATTTCACTCTTAATATTTTTTTTAGACAATCAGGTTTTTGGAAGTTCCCTTTTATTAAAACAATGGCAGAGATATTTTACGACTAATGAATACCTATTTTTGAATACTTTTTCTGCATCTCATCATTTGTCACAATTACCAATTTTAGTTTGCTATTGTAATGAATTACATTAACATATTATTTTTTTTTCTTTTCAGGCCACGCTCAAAGTTGTTCAGAGGCTCTCTGTGTGGTACTACGAGGTCACTCCTGGTGGTACACAGGTGTGGTGTAGTGATGGGGATGGAACCTGGGGCTCCTGTATCAAATAGAGGCCTGAAGGTCCTTTAAGTCATCTTCCAGGTCCAATGATTTTATGTATCAATCTCTTCGTAGTACTATAAAAATACAGTACATAGGTCACAATGTACTGTATTTTTATACATTATTGAATTCAGCAGCTCTGCTGAATTCAGCAGCTGCTACCTGTTCTCCCTATGCTTGGTTGATCATGAGGCATCCAGGAGGGAAGGTGGGTTCTAGCCCTGACCTGTCATCCCAATAGAGCCTCACAAGAAGCAAGAGGAACCCTCCGTACCATGAGGGCTGCCATTTTCAACACCCAGACTCCACAGCTTATCAGAGCTCCACCCAAGAGAAAAGCCAATCTCTCCCCCCTTGCACACGCCTGCTTCACTGCCACATGGTTCATCAGTAAATGCACGGACTGAGAGCCTACCTACTACAGAGAGTATCCTACCCACACGGCAGAGCTTGGCAAGCCACCCATGTCATATTTGATATGCCAAAACAGTAACAATTATAGACCTCATTCCCATGACCTGAATAAATGTTTGAGGCTCTTTGTGTTCCTGGGTGAGCAGATGCCCTTGGGCTACACTAGCAAGAGACAGGGACCTATGGAGATGTTACGGGTGCCAGCTCCAGCAAATTGATGAACAACAGGAAGACAAGTGACACAAGTGATTGAATTCAGCTTCCTAATAATCTGTAACTATCTTTCATCTGTATTTATGAGAAGATTGATTCATTGTTATTTTAATTTGGGACTACACCCTGCTCTTTGGTCAGGGAATCACTCCTGGTTGTGCCTGGGTGACTATATGTGGTACAATACAGGTTTCAAATCCTGGTTGGCTTTGTTCAAGATAAGAGCCTTACCTGCTGTACTATCTGTCCATCCCTAAGAACAGTTTTTCATTTTTCTAAGTCTGCTGTCCTTCTCAGGTTTAGTATCAATTTGGCCTTCCAAAAGATGTTCCTTCACTTACCATGTTTCTTCCCTTACCAAAGTACTTTATGAAAAGCTAATTATTTTCCCATTAGTGTTCATTAGAAATCACCAAAACTCATCTAAAGCTGTATTCTTTTTACAAAGATCATTTACTTAAATCATCCATCTTTAATGGTCATAGAAATATTTATTTCTAAGATTTGAATCAGTTTTGATGTTTTTCCCCTGCTAATTTCATTTCATCTAAATTTTTACTAATAGGGAAACTTTTATAAAATCCTCTTACCTTTTTATATGTATGCCATTTATGATTATGCATTTTGTCACTACTAATATTCATTAATTTCACTCTTAACCTTAATGAATATAGGCAAAAACATGTGATGATAATTTCTTTAAAGAGTCCATTTTGACTGTGCTCATAGTCTCCATTCATTGGGAGTGAGGTCCATTATTGTTACTGTATTTGGCATATCGAATACACCATGGGTAACTTGCCAGGCTCTGCCGGGCTCTGGGTTCATCTCAGGGGGCTCAGTCTTTTTCTATGTCAGATCATACATACTTATATGTGTGTATTAATATAATAGAGTATTTACCAATAATATAAAACTGTTCAAGTACACATTTTCTTTTTAAAACTTTTCTCACTTTATTTAAACATTATGGTTTACCAAGTTTTTCATGATGATTTGTTACAGGCAATCAGTTCCAACACCAATCCTACCACTACTGTCAACTTCTCTGCACCATTTTCTCCATTTTCCCAACCACCCCAAGTCTGCCCCCATAGAAGGCCCTCAATAATTTATCTTTTACTTCTTGTTACCACTACATATCTAAAAGAATGATCAAAAAATATTTCAGTAGTAAAAATTTTGTTATAATTGCTGTATCTCATCATGAGAATATTAAGTCAGGATTGAGCTCCACAGAAAACCTAATGTGCAGAAAAATTCGGTACACGGATTCTTTTTAGCTGAAACTCCTAGGGTGATCTAAGAGACTGGTTGGCCAGCTCCCAACCAAACTAAGCCCAATGAGCCTTTCTTACACTCCAAAGTTGCCAGCATACCTCTGGCCAGAATGCCCAGTCAAATATTCTGGTTTTGACATCTCCACAATCTACAGCACTGATATCAGCACACCAGATCGGGTGGGATATAATGCAGAAGCCAACTAATCTTGACTAAAAACGCTGACACAATTGTGTGGGAGTCAAAGGTTAGGAAAGAAAGAAGGGAATAGTGTGCTAATAATTGTTGGAATCGATAATACCAGCCCAGAATTGAGCATTAAATGTAGGAAAGGGATATATATGATAACCTCTAAATGTATGTATTACAAGCCACAATGTGTAAGAAAAGGAAGGGAGAGGAGTGAGTAAGAGAGAGAGAGAGAGAGAGAGAGAGAGAGAGAGAGAGAAGAGGCAAAGTGCCTGCGGGAGGGAGGCAGGCTGGGGGAGGGAGGAGGGAATAAGGGACATTGGTGGCGGGAAGTGGGCACTGGTGGAGGGATGGGTACTGGAACACTGCATTACCAAAACCCAGATATGACATCTTTGTAATTCAATATCCACTGTGGTACAATAAAATATTAATTAAAAATGATACTGTCTTATGCAACATGGATCAAACTGGAGGGTTTCATAAGGAAAATAAGTTATTGTATTATACAAATACCAGGCTACCACACACACTGTGGGATATAAAGGACAAAACAAGGAAATAGACAGTAATAAACAATGAGCCTCATGGTGCTGACTTACTAACCTTACATTACAAAGCAATAGGGGAGGTGAGGGGGGGAATATATGAAGTGATGAGCTTTAGATGACATAACAGAGCAGTAGAGGGTCTTGGGTATTTGGTGGCGATGAGGCACAGTAACTATGTACATCAAAACTATAATATTAGCACCACTATAAATATATTAACTATAGAAAATAAGGGAAATTTCTTTTAGGAGAGATAGTACTGGGGCTATGGTATTTGTCTAGCATGTGGATTATCCTGGTTTCATCCCCAGTCCCATATAGTCCACCAAACACCACCAAAAGTGACCCAAGCACAAAAATGGGAGTGTTGAACACTGCTATGTGTAACTCACAAAGCAAAACTAAAATTCTCATAAGGCTTCATTGCAATTCCTTAGTATTATGACTTTTTTAGACTGAAAAATAGTTTCTCTCAACCCCTGAGAACATAACACTGCCCTCTGCCTACAGAAACTAATGAGAAGTCAAGCTGTCATTTATATCATCATCTTTAAAGATTATTTTTATCTTTAAAGGCTATTTTACTATAAGTTTCCTTTAAAACAGTTTTATAATATAACATGTGCCACTAATTTTGCTTGTTTAAAGAATACAATTTATGGTGCTTAATACGTTCACAAAATTGTGCCACTGACATAATTAAATTTGGGGTCATTTTTATCATCTCAAAATGAAATTTCATAACCATTGAAAGTTGCTGCCTTTTTTCCAATCTCTCCCCTAAACCTTAAGCATAAGAATAATCTTAAAAATACAATGCTTTCTGTCCACGTTAAAGGGTCTATCTATTTTAGGTATTAAATACAAATGAAACCTTAGAATTTATGTTCTTTGTGACTGGCCTATTTCACTAGCACAGTAAGATCCATGCTTACTGGAGCATGAATCATCACTTCATTCTTTTTTATTGCTGAATAAAATATTACATTATCAGAGCCATGTGTAGTTTCATGATGCGATTCTTCTGGAAAAACATACCACTGAAATAATTTTTCACTACATAAACATTATAGAGTGTACCTACACTGCCTCAATGGTATCACCTGCTCTAGCCCTGGGGTGCAGAAAGGGAACACCTTCCGAGATGTGGCCTTCATTTACCAAAATGTTGTTAGAGGAAGTTTCCTTCAGGTTTTATTTTATTTACCAGTTTACAGCTATTAGGTTCTTTTCATATTTTGGCTATTTGGAATATACTACTAACAACATACATGTGCTAGTCTGTTTGGTTTTCATTTCTCTTGTGTTTATATCTAAGTGTAGAAATTTGGACTATATGCTGGCTGTTTTGATTTTTAAGATTTTTTTCTCTGAAATTATACGGCTTCAGAGTTATGAAAATTAATCATATTTTTTGAGGCTCCAGAATATGAAGATCTGGAACTTCCTATAAGTTCAGTCAGATTTACTGTTACTGTTACTCTTTTTCCCGTTCATCATCGATTTACTCGAGCGGGCCCCAGTAACATTTCCATATGTCCTGTCTCATGCTAGTAGAGCCCAAGGGCATCTGCTTGCTCCAGGAACATAAAGAGCCTCAATCCATCCAGAATGAGGTCTATAATTGTTACTGGTATTTGGCATATCAAATACAACACAGGTAGCTTGACAGGCTCTGCCGTGCAGGTAGCATACTCTTGTAGGCATCTCGAAGTCCAGCATTTATTGATGAACCGCGCGGCTGCAAGCGGCTGCACGAGCTGGACTGTGATAGGCTGGTCTGCTGGGTGGAGTTCTGAGGAGAGAGAAGTCGGATGTGGAAAATGGAGGCCCTCATGGAGTGGGGGGTCGTCTGGCTTGTTGCAAGGCTCTGCTGGGGTGGCGGGCCAGGGCTAGAACCCGCCATCCCTTCTGGGTGCCTCGTGAGCAGCTGGACACAGGGACAGCAAGCAGCAGCTCTGCCCCATGTCTGTGAGTCTAGCTTGATAATTCATGAGTACATTTTAAATATAGTTTTTCTTGCTGGTACACGTCGGGTTTCTTGCCTGCAAATGGATGAACATGGAGACTATCATGCCAGATTTAATTTTCAAATATACTTTTAAATAGTGATTTTCCTTCCTCCATCTATTCCTCTGGAACTCTCATTAATCTAATTCTATACCTTCTTATCCTGTCATGTTTGTATTTTATCCTTGCTCTCATGTTTCATTTATCTCTTATTAATGTTCTCTACTGCTTTCTAGTTTATTAAATCTGTTTTCTGCTATGACCACCTTGTAGTTAATCAAATTTATTGAGCTTTTTATATTTCTATTTTTATATTTTCTTATTTCCAGACATTTTATTTGGTTCTTCATACATTTTCTTGGTATTTTTATAGTCTTTTGCCCTTTTTATTTTTAATATCGTCTTTCATTTATTTAAACATATCAAACAAAAAATATTACATAGTGTTTAATAAAACTGTAACTTATAAAGTTCTTGCCTTCTGGTATACCTATTTGTTCTTTCTACCAACTATCACTTATAGCGGCTTGTTTTCTTGCCACTTTTGTGAGATTAAAAAAAGTATCATGTGTTCATATGGGGAACTTTATCTGAAGAACAACTTTGAGGAATAAGTTTACTTGTGAACCTTCAGAGCATGTGCCTCTCCCTAATGCCCAAAGCAGGGTGGGGGCACGACCCAAAATACTACTTCTCTACTTGAAAGTTATGGATCACTTCACATAGCCAATGAAATCAGTGATGGTTAGGGATTATGAAATATATATCTTTCACTTGACTCAAAAAATTTTAAATAAATTATTACCCTTAAAGGCCCCCAGTCTAGGAAGGAGAAAAGTAGATAGGAGGTGAGTGTAAGTGCAAACTAGCATAAGTCAAGCACCCTAGCTTTGTGTGAAGTCGAAGTCACTTTCTATTTGATGCCTCATCTTCAGTGGGTCCAAGTATCGGTCTCTTTTATCAGTGTTCCAGCAACTATGAAAAACAAACCTCAAGATTCTCAATATAGTAAATACTCAGGAGATCAATCATTCCTCCACTTATTCCCATAGCTTCCTCCTTAAGATTAGTATGGACCCTTGAGAATTTTTTCTAGCTTGATTATTCATGAGTACATTTTAAATATAGTTTTTCTTGCTGGTACATGTCGGGCTTCTTACCTGCGAATGGATGGACATGGAGACTATCATGTTGGGTGAAATTAGTCAGAAGGAAAAGGACAGATACAGAATGACTATATTCACTAATAGGATATAAGTAGATACCAGTGTTTTACTAAGTGTGGGAAATGGTAATGGCATATTAAAACTCACCATTGAATATACACAAAGAGACTTAAGTGATAAACTCTAAATATCTGCAGGGCTAGCCACAATGTGTAAAAGAAGAGGGAGAGAGATGCAGAGACAGAGAGAGAGAGAAGAGAGGAAACGGGGCTACCTGCTATTGAGGCAGTCTTAGGGTGGCTGGGAGGGGGTGGGGTACATTGGTGGTGGAAATGAGGCACTGGTGGAGGGATGGGTACTGGAATACTGTATTACCAAGAACCAATTGTGAACACCTTTGTAATTGTATGTCTCACGGTGGTATAATAAAACATTTAAAAATAAATAAATAAATATAGTTTTTAAAATATACTTCATCCAGCAACTTTGGTTGCTTGCAACAACTAAAATTGACTGAAAGAAATCCAAGCTATTTCAGTAGAGTGGTTCAAACAGAGTGAGTGAGCAGTGTCCAGGATTAGCAGTTTATTAGAAAGGTTAATGTGGATAGACATCACAATTTGCAGGAAGAAGTCATACTGAATCAGGAAGCAAGGAAGTTTCAACTTGATTTCCAAATATAAAGCTTTGGTAGTAACTAGCCCAAAGATTGCTCTAAGGAGGATTCAGGGGTCCTGCTAAAATTCACTGGGAAAGAATCATTAAGTACCTAGCAGCATAAGAACAGGTGGAGAAATGTTCAGGTACATATAATTCCGAGGTATTTCATTTCTTTTTTAAGTTCAAAGCATTTTTAATTCTTTTTTTATGGAATCACTGTGAGAGAGACCATTACAAAGCTGTTCATGACTGGGTTTCAGTCATAGTGTTCAAAACCCATTTCGCAGTTTCACTCCCACACCCCGCACCACACCCAGCCTCTATAGAAGGCATTTTTCCTCTTTTTCCTCTCTCTTTCTCTCTCTCCTCACTCACTCTCTCTTTTTCCATTTCTCCATTTGCCCATTGTGGTTTGCAATATAGACACTGAAGGGTCATCTTATGTATCCCTTTACCTTTTTCCAATGCTCAATTCTAGTCTAGTATTACAATTTCCAACTATTATTGGCAAAATGCTCCCTTCTCTATCATACTTTACCTCTGACTCCCACACACTTGTGATAGATTCCAACCATTGAAAAGTACTCCTGGTCCCTGTTTTCCCTGGCTTTGGATATTAGTCGCAAGCTATTTTTTTCATATCTTAAAAATAAACGCATTCTGGAGCCAGAGCGATAGCACAGCGGGTACAGTATTTGCCTTGCATGTGGCCGACCGGGATCAATCTCTGGCATCCCATATGGTACCCTGAGCACCGCCAGGAGTAATTCCCTGAGCGCAGAGCCAGGAGTAACCCCTGAGCATTGTCGGGTGACCCAAAAAGTAAAACAGAAAAATGCATTCTATATGTGTCGTCCTTCTGACTCATTTCACTCAGCATATTCTCCATGTCCATCCATTTATACGCAAATTTCATTACTTAATTTTTCCTAACAGCTGTATAGCATTCCATTGTGTAGATGTACCATAGTTTCTTTATTCAGTCATCTGTTTTAAGATACTCAGCTTGTTTCCAGAGTCTGTGTATTGTGAATTGTGCTTCAATGAACAAGGATTAGCAGATGGTGTTTCTGTTGTGTATTTTTGGGCATCCAAGATATATTCCCAGGCAACTCAATTTCTAGGTTTTGGAGGAATGTCCATATTGTTTTCCAAAAATGCTAGACATTCCCAGCAATGACTAAGAGTCACTTAGTCATTCCCAGTCATGCTGGGAATGTTGCTGTGTCACTTAGTCACAGCAACATTCCCAGCAATGACTAAGAGTCACTTACTCCCCCTCCTCTGTGCCAAGGCTGGTTGTTCTAATTATTTTTCATGTGTGCCAGTCTCTGGTGTGAGATGATAGCTCAGATTTGTTTTGATTTGCATCTCCCTGAGGATTAGTGATGAGGAGCATTTTTCATATGCCTTTTGGCCACTTGAATTTCTTCTTTGATAACGTTTCTTCTCCCCATTTTTTGATTGGGTTGGATTTTTGTCCCTTGTAAGGTTCACCCGCTTGAGCAAATCGATGAATAACTGAATTCAAGTGATCAAGTGAAGCGAAAGTTTTATAGTGCCTTATATCTCTTGGATAAACACCTTATCAGATAGGTATTGGATAAATACTCTTTCCCATTCTGTTGGCTGTCTTTGTATCTTGGTCACTGTTTCTTTTGAGGTGCAGAAATGTCTTAATTTAATGTAGTCACATCTGTTTAGCTTTGCTTCCATTTGCTTGGTCAGTGGTATTTCTTCTTTGAAGATATTTTAATTCTTTTCAAACATCTAAGATCTAAATAGCTTTTAAGATTTTAAGTAGGTACAATGATATATTAGATTTTTTTTCTATTATTAATTGGATTAGGTGCTAGAAATGCTAAAAAACAGTTGTTTGTTTAAAGTGAGCACTGGACATCAAAATAAATTATTTCCTTATAATTTCAGGATTTATTGTTATTCTCTTCTCTCTCAACATATATATATATATATATATATATATATATTGCTTTTTGGGGTCAAACCTGGCAATGCTCAAGGGTTTCTCCTGGCTCTGCACTCAGGAATTACCCCTGACGGTGCTCGGGGACCATATGGGAGGCCGGAATCGAACCGGGCCGGCATGGGCCGGCGCGTGCAAGGCAAATGCCCTACCCACTGGGCTATCGCCCAACCCCAACAACATATATTAATATATTCTTCTCTATGTAACTTAATTTATTTCACCATCCCTCCTTCAGAAACTCTGGAGCTCATCCCTCCTTCAAAAACTCTCTTCAAAAATTGAGCTCATTTGCAAATGTGGCAAGGCACAAGCCTCAGGCAAACAAATGCTAATGTCCAATCTTGCAAAGCATGCAGAGAAGCAATAAAGGAAGACCTCAAAGAGAGAAGAGCAGAAATACTGGAAGATGCAGCAGAAGCCGGAAAATCATTCACAATGCCCGCCTGTCCTTTGCCAAATATAAGACCAAGGTGACTGCCCTCCAATGTCCTGATGGATCTATCACATCTTCCAGAAAGGCAATGGAGAAGATTATCCATGACTTCTACTCAGATATCTTTGATAGCCACGTCCAACTGCCCACATACCAAATTCCGCAGGATGGATATGTCTTTCCCAATGGTCTCCCTTATGAAATCCAACATGCTATTTCATCAGTACAGAAGGGAACAGCACCAGGTCCAGACAAAGTCAGACCTGAATACCTGAAGAATCTGCCTTCAGCACTCATCAATACACTGGCTCGGCTCTTCACATGCTACCTGTCTGAATGCAAGGTGTCCTCCCATTGGAAAAGCAGCAAGACAGTTCTACTGTTAAAGAAGGGAGACATCCACGACATTGGCAACTATTGCCCCATCTGCCTGTTGTCTGTCATCTATAAGCTGTTAACTCAGTCATCCTGAACAGGATTGGCAGAACATTAGATTAAGGGCAACCAAGTGAGCAAGCTGGCTTCCAAAAAGGATTCTGCACAATCGACCATATCCACACGGTAACCAAGCTCACTAAAGTTTGTAGGGGTTCAGGATGCCACTCTGTCTCACCTTCATTGATTTAAAGAAAGCATTTGATTCTGTGGAGACTGAAGCAGTCAGCCAAACAGGGCATTCAAACTCAATACATTAAGATCCTTCATGAACTGTATTATGAATTCACGACCAAGACCTCACCATTCTACAAATAAGTGATCATTTAGTCAAAGAGGGGTTCAGCAGGGTGATACCGTTTCACCAAAACTCTTCAGCACCACCCTCAGGAACATCATGCAACAATTAGAATGGGACGGAATGGGAGAGAAGATAGATGGTCGGCAACTACACCACCTCCGCTTCGCTGAATGGCATTGTTCTAATAACACCAAACATTAGCCAAGCAGCAGAAATGCTGGCTGACCTCAACCAAGAATCTGGAAAGATAGGTCTACAGCTGAATCTCAGCAAAACTATGTTCATGAAAAAATGAACTAGTTCCAGAGGCCCCATTCAGTCTCAATGGAACAAACATCTCTGAATGCAGCAGTTATGTGTACCTAGGTCGCGAAGTCAACATGATGAACGACCTAAAACCTGAGCTGCGCAGGAGAAAGAGAGTGGCATGGAATGCCTTCAAAAGCATCGAAGAAATAGCTAAAAAGACAAAGAACCTCCAGCTCCGAGGCACATCTCTTCAACTCCACCATTCTCCCTGCATTAACATACACCTTAGAGACCTGGGCCCTATGAAAGCAGGATGAGAATGCTATTTGGTCTCCCAAAGAGGAATCAAAAGAGCTATGCTTAGAATAATCACGCCTCACTCAAGTGAAAGAAGGAACCGGAGTTCCGACCTCTGTTGCTGTTCCAGAGTCAGGGACGCTGTCTCATTTGCCAAGGCATCGAAAATCAGATGGGCTGAACATGTAATGCGATTTGGAAACGACCGCTGGACTAGAGTCATTACCGACTGGATCCCACGGGATATCAAAAGATCATGTGGCCGCCCACCTATAAGATGGTCAGATTTCTTCGCCAAGACACTGAACAGTTTGAGACTCTTCGTATTCCTGAAGCAACCAGATGCCATTGGGCTACACTGGCATGTGATAGGGTCAAATGAAAATATTACTGGCACCCGCTCAAGCAAATAGATGAATAACGGGATGTCAAGTGATCAAGTGATCCCTCCTTCCCTCTGTTTCTGACTCTTGAGAGAGAAAGGATAGAAGAATAAGAAAAAGAGATAGGAAAGTGAATGAAGTATTAAGAGGGAAAATCTGAGTTAGGATTGCCTAAAGTTACAAAAAGAGATGAAACCTGTGGTGATCATCATGGTCAGAAATCTTCTCAGGGCATGTGATTCCAAATCTCAAATTTGTGATTTCGAGTGTGTCAAATTTGCAGCTGACAATGCAGTCTACATTTAACTCCACATATGAAACTGATTTACCTGAAAATAAAGCTAAAAAAACTTTTGACTCTACATGTCTAAGCAAAGATGATGTTTATGATGAACACACTGATTTGTGCTAACCTCTACAAATCCCAGAGTATAAATCTATCATGGGTGGGGATGGTGGCTTTGAGAAGGAAATTTAAAGAAAATTAACTTGATCAACACAATGGTGTTAATAGATAGGACGTGACAAGTTCTACATAGACTTATTTCTTCAACAAAAGTAAATTTATCATGATAAAATTATTTCAGTCTATAAATGTTAAATAGGCATTACTTAAAATAGCTTTCAGACAACCACTGTCATGAGGTAAATTTTAAATAACTATTTTATGGAGACAATAACAGAATGAGGCTTTCTAAGGGAAATATAGTTCAGGACAAAAAATAATATTCTTCCATAAAAATATGCCTTTTGCTTCTTTTATAGCCATGAACTCAATAAAAATGGAAAGTGATGCAATCAAACATATATGAGAACCAAGTCCAGGGAAGGCCTGTCTCTAGGAAGGCAAGAAAAGCTGATCAGAATTACATCACATGCTTTATGTGAAGCCCAGGTGGACATCAGGCACACTTCATCTCGTCTGAAAGTTCTCCAACCATTCACGTCTATGACACAACCAACACTCCAAAAAGACAACTCTGCCAAAGAAAACAGCTTCTTTTTCACTGCAGATATAGGCACTGTGTCTAGAAAGTGATATGCTTATTACCGTGCAATTTTTTGGATGGGGCTTGGGATCCATTAGGGGTTAATAAGAAATTATGCCATAAATTCAGAATAAATGGGGAGATACAAGACAGCAAAGTGGTATCTTTGGCAAACCCTTTAAACAGCAGGAGTGGCTGACAGAGAAGTACTGGTGTTGGAAGATGAAAAATGTGTTACTAGAACCAAAGCATCACTCAGAGCAGGACATGTCATCATTCTTTCCTGACCAGAATGATTATTGACAGGATGCATTCTATTCTTAAAGGCTGAGCAAAGCTCCTGAAGGTAAAACGTGCTTTCCATGGCCTCTCAAAGTCTGCTTTCCCAGCCTGATTCCTCTCAGCTTGCCATGTGGAGTTTAAACAAGAGAAAAATCACACAACTCAGGAAATCTCCCTGTCTCATTTCTTAGGGATGAGTTTTATGTGCCTTCAAGATCTGACTATGCAAGGATTTCCACCCTGCATGACAGTATCTGAAAAGGCAAGAATTTCAACCCTACATGACATTAGGTCAGGTATCCTGGCTTTTGACGCAATCTGAGATTCAGAATTCTGTTCCTTCCATCTTTCAAAAATTGATGCATCTTAGCTTTTTATGACATCATGTTCATACAAACATATGGATCATCTCTACTACTTAATCACAGAGCTTATAGGAAACCCTTCAAATCCAACCATCTAGTCAGTCAGCATTGAAATGGAGATGTCTTCCCTTTCAGATGGTTTCTTAAAATACTGCATTCCCCCAAAACTACATATTTTATTCTTCTTAATAAGAAAAAAGGGGGGTCGGAGCGATAGCCCAGCGGGTAGGGGCGTTTGTCTTGCACGCGGCCGGCCCGTGCCAGCCAGGGTTCGATCCCCAGCATCCCATATGGTCCCCGAGCACCGCCAGGAGTAATTCCTGAGTGCAGAGCCAGGAGTAGCCCCTGAGCGTCGCCGGGTGTGACCCAAAAAATCAAAAAAAAAAAAAAAAAAGAAAAAAGCTCTTATTTTTGAGCTCTCCTGTTGGTACCACAACTTATTTCCTATGTTGTTCCTTTGTAAATTTACTGAAACATTCTAACATTTTAAACTATAAACTAATGATACTTTTATATAAAAATGAATTTGTGTGGAAGAATGGCTCTCTGCTGCCTTTATTATCTATTTGCAGCCAATCATTAGGCAGCTATTCAGATTTAGATTGGATTAAGATCATATCAAATGATCTCAGTGAAAATTAATCAAACATCTGTTTTATCACAAATAAGTTACAAAACTGATTTTCAGCTAAATAATATTTCAAATATATAAATAAATAAAATCTGTACATGTGAATAATTTTAGGGCCTATTTTATCATAGGTTAATTTTTTCTAAGACTATTTTTTAAATTTTAGGGACCAGAGAGATAGTACAACAGGTAAGGAAGGCCCTTGTCTTCAGCCAGCCAACACAGAAGCCCAAAGCATACCAAGCCCCTAGCACCACAAGGAGTGATCCCTGACAACATAACCAAAAGAAAGCCCAGAGCACTGCTGGGCTGGGTGTGGCTGTAAAACATAAAAACAAAATTTATTTTCCTTTCATTCCTTGGTTTTTGTGTTTGTGTTGTGCTGGAGAGTAACACCAAGGCTCATGCATACAATGCAAATGTTTTAATGCTTAACAATATCTAAAGCCCTATCTTATTTTCTATTTTAAAAAATGTATAGATTTGGAGCAATAGTGCAAGGAGTAAGATGCTTTCCTTGCATGCCACTAAACCCAGTTTTATCCCTGAAACCATGTATTCGTCCCTTCAGCACCTCTAGAGTGAACCCTGAGCACAAGGCTGGGAGCTGGGAGCCGGTGTGGCAACCCCCTCTCCCTCACAAATAGTTCACTTACAAATAATCATGACATAATACATTTTGACCTCTTCTAAAGGTATACCGAGATCAAAAAGCACCATATAGCTCAGACCTTCTGTAAACAAGGATTGTTCCTAAGGGGTCTCTGTGAAGAGGTTGTTAAAAGGGAAAGTTCCTAAGCATTTAAAAAAAACTTTGTCTATATCCATTACAAATAAGAAGTATATTTAGCTGCAATTTCAAATTGGCTAACAAAGAATTGGATTTTCTTCCTTATTCAGATTCCATAAGAATTTCAGAAATGTTTTTCTGTGAGTCTTAACAAATCTTTACAACAGCTGCTGTCCCTGCCACAAATCTAGCATGTTCTGCCCACTATGATCCAAAGTCATTTTGATTTCCATTTCAATTACTGTCTTAGTAAATACACTGAGTTTAACAATTAATTTTCCATATTTTAAGTAAGTTTCAAAGCCTTTTTAGGGTTTTGCAATTTAAATCAAACCTCATTTTTTTCTTTTTTGGGAAACTTGTCACTTCACATAAACTTTAGTTTATCATATTTCCTTGTACATGGGGAGTTGAAATAGGACAGGATTTGTATTCATCTTTCGAGATTTGCTCAGGCATTGATTTAAGTTTGAAATCTTCATCAGATCTGTCAATGCTGTTTGCCAAACTGATAATTTAAATGAAAAAAAAACAAGCAAACAACAACAAAAACACTCCACTAAATCGAAACCTAAAGACTTTCATTGCTCCAGCCAAAAGCAACTTTACTTCCAATCAAATCTTCAGAACAGTCTTTTAATTACATTTCTTACTTTTGCCAACTAAGTGGCCAGTACTGTGAAATAAGAAAAAACTTTGAACACACATATTTTCAAGGTCTCTTAGTGGCTAGTTACATCTTTGGGGATTGTGCTCAAAACACACTACTGAAAATTTTACAAAACATCTCTCTGAATAAGTGGCAAAAGAGCTCAAGAGACTCCAGCAGTGACTTGGAACAATTGTTCTTTAAATGTGCACAAATGGCTACTGTAAAAATGAGCTCTTTTGGTATCTGCAATAATACTAAGAAACAACACAGTAAGAGAAAATTTGTAGGGTAGATTTTCTTACAGTCTATCCAAAGGGGCTACAAAGGATCATGAGCTACACTAGCAAGTCCATTTTACAGGATGTGATCTATGCATCTGAAATTGAAGATGTTCTTGGGTAAGTGATATGCCCAACTGGAATCAGTTAACACAGCCTATGGGATCCCACAGAACACAAAATATATACTTATAACTAAATGTTTAACAACAGCTAAAAGGCAATGGACCTACTCAGTTACTCTTAGTTTTAAATAATAAGTCAAGGTACCTTCTAGCAGTAGAAGAAAAATAAGTAATTGAATTGGTAATATGAAAGATGCGCAATAGAATGATGGTTCAACCTACTTGAACATGTCTTTTAATATTAAAAAGGAAAGTATTTTTAAAATTCTCGCCAGTATTTTAGGCCCATATTTATCAATCTAAAAATAACATCAGCATAAACTCATTTTATTTATATTTCTTAGATATCCATTTTCTCCATTAGTCACATTAAATTTAAACAGCATTGAACATGTTAAACAGCAGCAGCATCACCATGACTATAGCTGACTGTGCTTCAGTAATTAACACTTCTAAAAATGAGTTTCTCAATGGGAATCAAAGGGACTTTCCTCAAGATAGTTACAGCCATCTACCAAAAACCCACAGCAAGCATCATTCTAAATGGGGAAGAGTTGAAAGCCTTCCCCTGAGATCAGGGACAAGACAAGGTTGCCCACTCTCATCTCTTTTATTCAATATAGTACTGGAAGTACTTGCCACAGCAATCAGAGAAGAAAAAGGACATCAAGGGCATCCAGATAGGCAAGGAAGAAATCAAGCTATCATTATTTGCAGATGACATGATATTATACCTAGAGAACCCTAAACTCTCTACCAAAAAAAAAAAACTCCTAGAAACAATAGACACATATAGTACAGTGGCAGGATACAAAATCAACACCCAAAAAGTTCAGCGGCTTTCCTATATACAAATAACGAAAGAGAAGAAAGGGATATTAAGGAAACGATTCCATTCACAATTGTGCCACAGAAAATCAAATACCTAGAAATCAACTTACCCAAGTGTGTAAAGGACCTGTACAAAGAAAACTACAAGACACTGCTCCAAGAGATAAAAGAGGACACAAGGAAATGGAAACATATTCCCTGCTCATGGATGGGAAGAATCAACATTGTCAAAATGGTAATACTCCCTAGAGCTCTGTACAGATTCAATGCAGTCCCTATAAGGATACCCATGACATTCTTCCAAGAAATTGACCAAACACTCTTCAAATTTTTATGGAACAAAAAACCCTCAAGGATAGCTAAAGCAATCCTCGGGAAAAAGAAGATGGGAGGCATCACCTTTCCCAACCTCAAACTGTACTACAAGGAAGTAGTAATTAAAACAGCATGGTATTGGAATAAAAACAGACCTGTGGACCTATGGAATAGAATTGAGTATCCTGACACCCAACCTCAAACACATGATCATTTAATCTTTGATAAAGGTGCAAGTTCTAAAATGGAGTAAGGGAAAGCCTCAGCCTCTTCAACGAGTGGTGCTGGGAAAACTGGGCAGCGACATGTAAGAAAATGAATTTGGACCTGTGTCTAACACCATGCACAAAAATCAGATCAAAATGGATTAAAGATCTCAATATCAGATTTGAATCCATAAAGTACATTGAAGAAAATATAGGAAAAACCTCCGGCGACATTGAAGCTAAAGGCATCTTCAAAGGTGAAACATCACTAACAAAGCAACTAGAAGAAAAGATAAACATATGGGACTACATGAAACTAAAAAGCTTCTGCACCTCAAAAGAAACAGTGACTAAGATACAAAAGCAGTTCACAGAATAGGAAAGAATATTCACCCAATACCCATCTGAAAAGGGGTTAATATCCAGGATATATCAGGCACTGGTAGAACTTTACAAGAAGAAAACAAACAACCCCATCAAAAAATGGGGAGAATAAATGAACAGAAACTTCAGCAAGGAGGAAATTTGAATGGCCAAAAAACATATGAAAAAATGCTCATCATCACTAATCATCAGAGAGATGCAAATCAAAACAACAATGAGATACCACTTTACACAACACAGACTGGCACATATTCAAAAGAGCAAGAACAATAAGTGCTGGCGTGGATGTGGGGAAAAGGAGACACTCATCCATTGTTGGTGGGAATGCCGGTTGGTATGACCTTTCTGGAAAACAATATGGACATTTCTCCAAAGACTAGAAATTGAACTCCCATTTGACCCAGCCATACCACTCCTGGGAATCTACTCTGGGAAACCAAAAATACGCAGTGGAAACACCATCCCTACTTTTATGTTCATAGCAGCATTATTCACAATAGCCAGAATCTGGAAGCAACCAGAGTGCCCGAAAATCGATGACTGGATAAAGAAGCTTTGGTACATCTACACAATGGAATACTATGCAGCTGTTAGGAAAAATGAAGTTGTAAAATTTGCCTACAAATGGATGGACATGGAGAAGATTACATTGAGCTAAATTAGCCAGGAGAGAGACAGATACAGAATGACTGCAATTATCTGCATAACATAATATATGTACATATTATGATACCAATATCCAAGGTCAAGTGAAATATATATCAGGAGGTCTTGTCAAAGGTGGAATTTATCACAAACGTGTGGGAGTCAGAGGCTAGGTAAGACAGAAAATGGAACAGTGTGCTAACAACTGTCGAGGGTACTAATGCCAACCTAGAACTGAGCATTGAATAGAGGCAAAAAGATACACATGACAACCCTTTAATGCATGTTCTGTAATCCATAGTCTGAGGGGAATGAAAAGAGAAAGAGAGAGAAAGGGAAAGAAATAAAGAACCTGCCATGGAGGAGGGGCTGGGGGAGGGGGGAGGGAACCGGGGACGTTGGTGGTGGGAGATGGGCACTGGTGGCGGGATGGGTGCTGGAACACTGTATGACCAAAACCCAAATATGAACTTTTTAATTTTATATCTTTGTAATTGTAAAAATAAAAAATTAAAAAAATAAAAATTAAAATGAGTTTCTCTTTTGAGCCAAGAACGTCATTGTTTTGGTTTGTTTGTTTTGAGGCTATACCCAGTAGTGCTCAGGGATAGAACCTATAGCATTCCTGGCTTTATGCTCAGGCATCACTCCTGATGGTGCTTGTGAGACCATATGGGGTTCTGGGCATTGAACCTAGATTGGCTACATCCAAAACAAGCTCTGTTCCCATTGTACTATCACTCTGGCCTTGAGTCCAGCACTTTAACTGCAATATTTTTGTTTGTTTTTTGCTTTGTGGTTCATACCCAGCAATGCACAGGGGTTACTCCTGGCTCTGCACTCAGGAATTACTTCTGGCAGTGCTCAGGAGACCATATAGAATGCCCGGATCGAACCCAGGTTGGTTGTGTGCAAGGCAAATGTCCTCCCCGCTATACTACGGCACCTGGCCCAGAGTGTAGTATTTTATTTGAACCTTTGAGTTATCCTTTAAGGTCTCTGGTTCTCTCCATTTAATAGATGAGGGCAGTGTGTTTGAGTGACATGTCACTCACTGTTAAGGTAATGTGGCTAGCAAGGACAGCTGGAGAGTCCAGCCAGAATTTATACTGTAGCATTTCCACCATACCCCATTACGCTCCTCAAATATTATTTAGACCTGGACACTTTTAGAACTCTGAATAGTAATCATCCATTAAAAGCTAAAACTAACTCCAAGGATTGATGGTTTCTCAGACAATCATGGGCTGATAAAAGGTTTCTTGTCAGAGCCCATATAAATGTTTTATTTACCTGGACAGAGTCCATGGGGAGGGGCAGAATTTAAAGATTCACAGCAGTTTCAGTTGTGGATGTGACTTGAACCTTCTCTTCAACTGTTGAATGACAGCGAAGGGAGAAAGGTTTAAGCCAAATCAAAATTTCATGAGTTCACTCATCTCTGCGCCTCTGGTCTTCATTCTCAGAGTGATTTAGTCACTACAGGCTGACTGTCCCACCCCAGCGCTTGCTGCACCTCAGCTCAACTCTCTGAGAAGGGACATGAAATAGAAACCAGAAGGGAGGACTGACTTAAATCCAGTGGACAGTCTCCTCCTATCTCTAGCCTTTTATCCAAATGCTTAGTCATAATCTCAATGTCTACTTACAGATGGAAAGTTGGCAGCAGGAAACAGTTTTTGTTTTTTTCCCTTCACGAAGCACACAGGCTCACACACACATACATACAATGGTGAAACAGATGCAAGATACTGCATCCTCTCTATTAATTTGCAAATTCTCTGCAATGAGTATGCACATATTTCATAATTGATAAAAATCATAGCCATCATTTAAATATTTTTCTCTCCTCTCCCACTGCTTTTCACAGACATCTTCATAACTCTTAACTCCACTGCATTTTATAAGACAGCAGATAAAAATAAAACCTAAAATGATAAGGATATTTAAAGGCAAGTAGAAGATAAAAGAAAAAATACTGATGGTATTGTTATGTTTCAGAAACAATTTAAACATAGAAACAAAAGCAGCCATAAATCTCAAAATTTACTTAAGGTTTTTATTTATTCAATTCATGAATATAATCATTATGCATATGCAAAAAATAATAGATATTCAGGTGTTGTGCCCACTTAAAGCTTAAGGTTTTTTGGGGGAGGGGGAGGGGAGTATACACCCACTGTGCTCAGGGCTTACTTCTGGCTCTGTGCTCGGAAACCATATATAGTGCCTGCAGTCATACCTAGGTAAGCTGCAAGCAAGCAACCACTTTATTCAGTGTGCTATCTCCTAAGCCCAAAGTTTTGTTTTTATTTTAAACTGGCAGTATCAATACAAATTAATGAAGTGCGCTACAAAATATTTTGTAAATATCCCATAGTAAGAAATTGCAACAACATTGTCAGCAACAATACTAAAGATTTATCCCATGCTTTCTAAAAGATTAGGCAGGCGACTTCTAAAATTTTTTTGGTTTGGGGTCATACCCAGTGGTGCTTAGGACTTACTCCTGGCATGAACTCAGCAGTCACTCTTGGCAAGGTTCAGAGGACCATATGGGTGTCAGAGATTGAACCTGGTTTGACTATATGCAAGGCAAGTGCCCTACCTACTGCACTAATGCTCTGGAATAGGGGCTAGATATTTTAATGCATAATATCTTAAATTCTTAGACTATTCTTGGACTACTAATCTCTTAGACTCTTAGAGTTGCCAAACTTAACCAATAATTTAGCTTTCTTTTTATTTTCATCTGAGGCATGAAGAAACAGGCTAAATAGACTAAATAATTTGACCAAGGGCAGAACTGGGACTCAAAATTCTCAAAATCCTGCCTTAAGTACTATAATAAAACCAAAAATATCACAATCCCATCTGAAGCAATTAAATTGATTCCTAATATCTACACCTTTTGAGACTATCACATTCTTGGAATGGAGCAGAAATTTTTATGGAAAAAAAAAATTTCCAAAACAGCAAAGTTAGGGAAACTGAAAACTTAGAAGTAGAAACCTATTAATAAAAATAAAATGTCAATTCTATGACAGGCATAACTCAGAATAAAAAATTCTGAAGCCCCTCAGGCAGTAGAAATTTTACTCAAAGTTTCTTTCTTCTGACTTCATTTTGGAATATATGTCTCTGAACTAAACTTCTCTATTACTCTTTATTGTCCAAAAATTTCATGATATCACATAAAGCAGATTATGTATTTGAAAAACGCATATCTGTAAACCGTAACTTTCCAGTTTGTGTAAGAATATAAAAATTTATAACTCTGAACCATACCTTTGTTTTCATGAACTTGGAGTGACTTTTGTAAACCTCTATTTGTTTGATCTCTTCTTCACGATCCTCAGTGTTTAGTACACCATTGACTTTTAACATCTGGATCTCATCCTCAAGATCTCTTATGTTTCGCTCCAATGAAGCAATTTTTGTGTCCTGTTGTGGGGAAATAAAGAAATTGGTAAGAAACAAAAATGAATATTGGGAGAGCAAGGGGTTTGATAGACCTAAACAGAGTTTTGAAAATAATTTGTGGAGGTAATAAATTAACAAAAGGAAAACATTGCCCTGAATTCCATGAAATTTAATATTTTTTTTACTTCTGGGGACCATTTGTGAGGTTATTTTTTAAGTTTGAAATAAAGACCCTGTATCATCTATGCATCTATATGTGTATGCATATGTCTGTATCTATCTATCCATATATATCTATATCCATATATATCCATATATATCTATATCTATATTTATACACACATATTCACATACATACACATACACACAATAAATCTTTTTTTACAATTATAAGATGTTCATGTTTGAATTTTGTTTCTACAGACACACAGTAAATCTTAAGCTACAGGATTGATATTCTTTAGGGAATAACCAAAACCCTAATTTCTTTTATTTCTGAGAAGGGATTCTGATCAAAACCTCTCCTTTCAGGTATAATTATACACTGTTTCTAAAATGACAAGGACCTCTAACTGAATAACAGTTAAATTATGCCTTTAAAAGAACAGTTATTCATGTGAGATTGAGTAGATCCAGAGGAACAGCACAGTGGCTTAGACCAGCTATGCTGAAAGTGATTTCATGAGTTCCTTGTGTCCAACATATATGGAGCACAGTGCTGGCAACTTTGCTGCCTGCACTCCCTAGTTCCATAAGTGATTTTTACACCACAACCATGTGTATTTGTGTCTGTGACACAAAAAAAGGGGTATAACCTCAGTGAGCACCAGCAATACAATTATTCACAAGTGCAATGGCCAGGAATTGTAATCCCTGACAAGTACTCAACATATGAGCATTATTGTGATTCAATGCTCAATATATATATATATATAACTCACAGACATGGGCAGGGCTGTTATTGGCTCTCCTGTGCCCAGCCACTCATGAGGCGCCTGGGGAGGGTGGCTAGTTCTAGCCCTGGCCCGCCACCCCAGCAGAGCCTCGCAACAATCCAGACGACCCCCTCACTCCATGAGGGCCTCCATTTTCCACATCTTGACTTCCCCCTCATCAGAACTCCACCCAGCAGACCAGCCTATCATAGCCTGACTCATCAAGATCCACCCTGAAGCAGTCTTTTTTTAAATCTGGCCCAGGTATGCTGATCCAGAGACTCACAGACATGGGGCAGAGCTGCTACCGCCACCACAGCAGTCTCAACAAGCCAGATGACCCCCACTCCATGAGGGCCTCCATTTTCCACATCCGGACTTCCCCCTCGTCAGAGCTCCACCCAGCAGACCAGCTTATCACAGCCCGGCGCACGTGGCCAATGACTACAAGAGTATGCCACCCACTGGGCAGACCTGGCAAGCTACCGATGTCATATTTGATATGCCAAATACCAGTAACAATTATAGACCTCATTCCCATGACTGATGGAATGGCTTGAGGCTCTTTATGTTCCTGGAGCAAGCAGGTGCCCATGGGCTCTACTTGCATGAGACAGGACATATGGAGATGTTACTGGTGCCCACTCAAACAAATTGATGATGAACGGAAGACAGTGATACAGTGACACAGTATCAATATAATACAAAGAGATGCCCATATATGTTTGTCTAACTGGGAATCAAATTACCAAAGATATAAAGCTATAGGGATAAAAGTAATCTAAAGTATTTAAAAAATTCCATTTAAACAGACAAATCTGTAATTTTGCATGTAGTTACCAGTGTTGATTTTTTTTTGTCAACTTATAAACACAAAACTATTTTTATGTGTATTTCATGACTGGTTTTATTATTTATGTTTGGAATATGAGTCAGAAAGAAAAGGAAATCAAACTCTACTAATGGGGAAAAGGATTCTCATTTAAACTACAGACATGAATAAACTTAAAGAAGCAAGTTTTGACTATATAACTAATATATTAGCTTTTGAAAATATACAGCAATTGTAAATAATATATCATGACATTGAGATTTACTTGGAAAGTAGATCTCTGCATGACAAGGAAATAAAATTACTAACTTGCAGGATATTTCTACTCTCTTGATTGTTACAGAGTAAGAAAACAAAACAAATCCCCTGAAAACCTTGAAATATGATACTCAAATTCAAATATGGGATTGAAAAAAGTGAAAATTTTGTAAGAAAATAACAGAATCTATACAAAAGGTACAGACATGATGCATTAGGGCCAGAGAGATAGTGAAGCAGGAAAGATTTGTCTTGCAGGTGTCCAGCCCAAGTTCAATTCCTGGCACTGCATTTGGCTCCACAGTGCCTAACCAGAGTGATCCCTGAGGACAGACACAAAAGTAAGTCCTGAGCACCAATGGTTGTACCCACCTGACCACATAAAAAATAAGACTCGGTAATGATGCATTAGAAAGCAGAGAAAAAAATCTCTTTACACAGAAGAAAGCTCTTGATCTCAATAATTGGGCTTCAAAAGAACCTTTGAAATCACGCATGTTAAAGTGTGACTCTGACTTTTCTCACTATCAGCTATCACCTGCTATTTTATTTACAAATAAAGAAATATATAAATTGAATAAAGTATAAAAGTATAATGTATAAACTGAATACTAATAAAAAACAAGTCATATCCTCAGGTCTTGATTTGTTGTTGTTTTAACTAATTCACATGTTAGTCTCCAAAAAGTCCCAAAAGAGAAGGTAGTAAATGGGTGATTCTACATATAACTAACTTAAAAGAAACAAAGTGAGGAAGACAGCTCAGTGATCAGGGAGGGATGTATGATTAGCAATCCTGAGGATCTGAGTTCAGTACCACTAAATCCCAGTACCACTTGGTCCCTGGAGCACCACTGGGTATAACCCTGGAGATTCCCCAAGTACTAATGGGTGTCACCCTAGAGGCCCTAAGGTACCAGTGTAATGGCCTGGCAGTGCCCAGCACTGAAGAGTCTGAGCCTAATACTGGGACCTAATGTTGAACCATCTGCCAGATAGGTCCAGTCTTACCAGGAATGGTCACCAGATGCCCTTATTACTGCTTGGGAGGCCTGAACTATACCACAACTACGTCATTCCTGACTCTGTGACTGTTTTCTATTTTGTTTTTCTATATTATACACTTAATGGTATGACTCATATTGCAATGCAGTAATCACTTTACTAATAGTCACTGTTGTTAAAAAGGAGGAAAACAAAGAACCGCAACAACTACAGATTAAGCTCTACCTTCTAGTAAAGTATGAGTGTGCTGGTGAGAGCAAACTTGACTCTGGAGCTTACATAACTGGTTGTAGTATCTTCACACACCTGGTGAAGAACTGGGGATCACATGGCATTTCTAAGGAATGAACTCACCGTCTCACTTCCAGGCAGGGCAGGAACCCTACCAGGGAGTTACATGCCCTTAGCCCTCAAATCTTTACTATTTGAGTCATCGATTTTGTGTATTTCATTGTAACAACAGACGCTCGCAATTATGGGAGATATACTGGGTGATATATTTGTTTTAAGCTATGAAAACTCTGTAGATAATGAGACATTAATAATAAAAGTACTATGAAAAGGACTTAAAACAACTATGAAAAACTCAAGGACTTCTAAAAGTTCCTAAGAGTCTTAATTAAATAAGAATCACTTTATTGGGGGCCGTAGTGATAGTCCAGTGGGTAGGGCATTTGCCTTGCATGGAGCCAGCCCATGCCGGCCTGGTTCGATCCCTGGAATCCCATATGGTCCCCTGAGCACCACCAGGAGTAATTCCTGAGTACAGAGCCAGGAGTAATCCCTGAGCATCGCCGGGTGTGACCCCCCCACCCCAAAAAAAAAAAAAGAGTCACTTTCTTGCAATTCGCTTTTTTATGTTTTCATTTAAATAGTGTGATTTGTAAAACTGTCAGTAAAGGAGTTTCGGGCATGCTACGTCCCAACAACACACCCACCACCTCTGTCACTGCCCCTTCACCAATGGACCAAGGTTTCCTCCCACTCACCAACCAACCTGTAGCTTAAAAAAAAGTAATGCTATGAACCATGCTTTATAAAATTGTTAATTGTATTAACATCCCCTGTGATATATATTAATGAAACCAATTCTTAGTTTCTGTTGCCTTTGAACATTTATTATTCTTCCGCTACATGTCTTTCCACTATGTGTCTCACGTTCATTGATTTAAAGAAAGCATTTAATTCTTGGAGACTGAAGCAGTCACCGAAACCCTAGCCAAACAGAGCGTTCAAACCCAATACATCAAGATCCTTCGTGAGCTCTATTACGGATTCACCACCAGGATCTCATCATTCTACAAAGAAGTGATCATCGATGTCAAAAGAGGGGTTTGGCAGGGTGACACCATCTCACAAAAACTCTTCAGCGCCACCCTCGAGAACACCATGCGACAATTAGAATGGGAAGGAATGGGAGTGAAGAGAGACGGTCGGCAACTAAATCACCTCCGCCTCACTGATGACATTGTTCTAATAACACCAAACATTAGCCAAGCAGCAGAAATGCTGGCTGACTTTGACCAAGAATGTGGAGATATAGTCAACAGCTGAATCTCAACAAAACTATGTTCATGAGAAATGAACTAGTTCCAGAGAGCCCATTCACTCTCAATGGAACAAACATCTCTGAATGCAGCAGTTATGTGTACCTAGGTCGAGAAGTCAACATGATGAACGACCTAAAACCTGAGCTGCACAGGAGGAAGAGAGCAGCATGGAATGCCTTCAAAAGCATCGAAGAAATAGCTAAAAAGACAAAGAACCTCTGACTCGGGCACATCTCTTCGACTCCACCGTTCTCCCTGCACTAACATACGCCTCAGAGACCTGGGCCCTATGAAAGTAGGATGAGAATGCTATCCGGGTCTCTCAAAGAGGAATTGAAAGAGCTATGGTTGGAAATCATGCCTCCCTCACATGAAAGAAGAAATCCGAGCTCCAACCTCCTTCGCTGTTCCAGAGTGAGGGACGCTGTCTTGTTTGCCAAGGCATCGAAAATCAGATGGGCTGGACATGTAATGAGATTTGGAGATGACCGCTGGACTAGAGTCATTACCAACTGGATCCCACGGGATATCAAAAGACCACGTGGCCGCCCACCTATGAGATGGTCAGACTTCTTCGTCACGACCATGAATGAACGGTTTGAGGCTCTCCATATTCCTGAAGCAAGCAGATGCCATTGGGCTACACTGGCACGTGATAGGGTCAAATGAAAATGTTATTGGCGCCCGCTCGAGCAAATCGATGAATAACGGGATGTCAAGTGATCAAATGATGTGTCTTTTATAACAGTTATATGAGAGAGAAGATTTTGTACTTCTCCTGAATCATTTCACTCAGCATGATACAATCCATATCCATCTATATGCCTACAAATTAAATGATTTCAACTTAACATAGTTCAACAGTATTTTACTGTACATATGCGCAGGTTTCTTTACCCATTCATCTGTTCTTGGATGGTTGGAGTCACTTGATCCCTTGATCCCTTGATATCCCATTATTCGCCGATTTGCTCAAGTGGGCGACAGTAATGTTTCCATTTGATGCTGTCACATGCCAGTGTAGCCCAATAGCATCTGCTTGCTTCAGGAATATGAAGAGCCTCAAACCATTCCTTCAGGGTTTTGACAAAGAAGTCTGACCATCTTATAGGTGGGCGGATATGTGATCTTTTGACATTCGTGGAATATAGTTGGTAATGGCTCTAGTTCAGCGGTCATCTCCAAATAGCATTACATGTCCAGCCCATCTGATTTTCGACACCTTGGCAAACGAGACAGTGTCCCTGACTCTGGATCGCCAACGGAGGTTGGAACTCCGGGTTCTTTCTCTCACTTGAGTGAGGCCTGATATTCCAAGCATAGCTCTTTCAATTCCTCTTTCAGAGACCCAAATAGCATTCTCATCCTGCTTTCATAGGGCCCAGGTCCCTGAGGCATATTTTAATGCATGGAGAATGGTATAGTCGAAGAGATGAGCTATATAACCTCTCTGAAAAGAAATTTCGGGAAGGAACTGTTAAATATGCAGAAGGAATTCAAAGAAGCAATGGAATACAAAGTCAATAAAATACAGGAGGACATGAGAGCAGAATTGAGTAAATTTCAGACCAAAGTACAAACAGAAATGACAGATATTAATAATGAGGTAAGTGAACTGAAAAACACAGGGGACAGCCTCCAAAGCAGAGTAACAGCTACAGAAAAAATGAACTAGTAATCTCGAAGACGAGGTTCAGAGATTCTGTAAACAACACCAGAAGATGGAAAAAAGACTCAGAATCAATGAACAGACTACCAGAGAAAATCAGGATGAAGCCAAAAGGAACAACATACGCATCATTGGGGTCCCAGAAGGGCAAGAAGAAAACCCTGATGAAGAAGAAACTGTCAAAGCCATCATCGCTGAGAATTTCCCTGAACTGAAGAAAGCATGCTCCCAGATACAGGAAGCCCGGAGGATACCAGCTAAAAGAAACCCCAAAAAGAATACTCCAAGACACATCCTTATTAAAATGACAAAAATGATAGACAGAGATAGAATACTGAAAGCAGCAAGATCAAGGAAGGAAATCACATACAAAGGAGCATCCCTGAGATTTACAGCAGACTTCTCAGATGAAACACTCCAAGCCCGAAAACAATGGTGGGATATTGTGAAAAGACTCAATGAACTTCAGGCCACACCAAGAATTTTTTACCCAGCTAGACTTACTTTCAGATGTGAAGGAAAGATACACAACTTCATGGATAAACAACAACTCAGGAAATTCATAGACTCAAAACCAACTTTAAAAGAAGAATTGAAGGGTCTATTGTAATATAAGACAACCCAAAACCACAACAAGTTTAAACAGAAAGATGGCACAAAATCCAATGACAATAATCTCTCTCAACGTTAACGGTCTAAATGCACCAATTAAGAGACACAGGGTGGCAAAATGGATTAAAAAACTGAATCCAACATTCTGCTGCCTACAAGAAACACATCTGAATAATCAGAGCAAACACAGACTCAAAGTCAAAGGCTGGAAGACCATTCTCCACACAAACAACCCCTCCAAAAAGGCGGGTGTCATGTGGGAGTCAGAGGCTAGGTAAGACAGAAAATGGAACAGTGTGCTAACAATTGTCGAGGGTACTCATACCAACCTAGAACTGAGCATTAAATACAGGCAAAAAGATACACATGACAACCCTTTAATTTATGTTCTGTAATCCATAGTCTGGAGGGAAAGGAAAAGAAAAAGAGAGAGAAATGGAAAGAAATAAAGAACCTGCCATGGAGGAGGACGGGGGAGGGGGAGGGAACCAGGGACGTTGGTGGTGGGAGATGGGCACTGGTGGCGGGATGGGTGCTGGAAGACTGTATGACCAAAACCCAAATATGAACTTTTTAATTTTATATCTTTGTAATTGTAAAAATAAAAAAAATTTTAAAAATAAAAAAAAAAACAACAAAAAGGCGGGTGTGGCCATACTCATGTCTGACAATATAGACTTCAGGCTGAAAAAGGTTAAAAGGGACAATGAAGGCCATTTCTTAATAATTAAGGGGTATGTATACCAGGAAGGAATCACACTACTAACCATATATGCGCCAAATGAGGGGCCAGCAAAATACTTAAAACGACTATTAATTGACCTCAAAGAAGACATTAACAGTAGCATAATAATAGTCGGAGACTTCAACACTGCCTTATCGACTATGGATAGATTGACGAGACTGAAACTCACCAGAGAAATACTGGACTTGAAGGAAGAAATGTGAGAAAGAGAGATGGTTGATATATACAGGGCTTTTCATCCCAAAAAAAGCTGAATACACATTTTTTTCCAGTGCACATGGAACATACTCCAAGATAGACCATATACTGAGCCACAAAGCATACCTCAACAAAATAAAAAAGATTGAAATTGTGTCAACTATCTTTTTAGATCATGATGCACTGAAAATAGTAGTTAACCATACACAGAAGCAGGGAGCCAAACCAAACACCTGGATACTAAACACCTGGAAACTCACTGCTGAACAACAAATGGGTTATAGAAGAAATCAAACAGGAAATCCAAAGATGCCTAGAAACAAAGAACAATGAAGATAACAACTATCGGAACTTGTGGGACACAGCAAAAGCTGTGTTAAGAGGAAAGTTCATAGCTCTGCAAGCATTCATCAGGAAAGAAGAAAGGGCCCACATAAATTAAATAACCTGACCTCACAGCTGAAAATATTAGACAAAGACCAACAAAAGAAGCCCAACCCAGGCAGAAGGAAGGAAATAATAAAACTTAGGGAGGAAATCAATGAGCTGGAAACCAAAAGGAATCAGAAAGATTAATGAAACCAAGAGCTGGTTCTTTGAAAAAAATAAACAAGATCGACAAGCCACTGGCAAGACTTGTAAGGACAGGGAAAGAGAGAACCCAAATAAACAGAATCAGAAAGGGAAAATGGTGACGTCACAACAGAAAAGACAGAAATCCAAAAGATCATCAGAGATTACTTTGAGAACCTGTATGCCACGAAACATGAGAACTTAGAAGAAATGAACTTAGAAGAAATTTCTGAAGTCCTATAACCTCCCACGATTGAAACAAGAAGACATCCCATAAATGAATAAGCCTATCACCATCGAGGAAATTGAAAGAGTAATTAAAAGTCTGCCCAAACACAAAAGTCCAGATCCAGATGGGTTCACTAGAGAATTCTACCAAACCATTAAAGAGGACCTACTGCCCGTCCTGTTCAAGCTCTTCCAGGAAATATAAGAAACAGAAACACTCCCAAACAGCTTCTACGAGGCACACATCACCCTAATACCCAAAGCAGGGAGAGACAAAACAAAGAAGAAAAAATTACAGACCAATCTCCTTGATGAACACAGATGCTAAGATCTTCAATAAAATACTAGGAAACATAATCCAAAGACTCATCAAAGATATCATACATTATGACCAAGTAGGATTCATCCCGGGAATGCATGGATGGTTCAACATTCGCAAATTAATCAACATAATACATAATATCAATAAGAGAAAAAATAAAAACCATATGATCCTATCAATAGATGCAGAAAAAGCATTTGACAAGATCCGGCACCCATTCATGATTAAAACTCTCCAGAAAATGGGAATTGAAGGGCATCCAGATAGGCAAGGAAGAAATCAAGCTATCATTATTTGTAGATGACATGATATTATACTTAAAGTACCCTAAACTCTCGACCCAAAAACCCTTAGAAACAATAGATATTTATAGTAGAGTGGCAGGGTACAAAATCGATACACAAAAGTTGGTGGCTTTCTTATGTACAAATAAGGAAAGAGAAGAAAGGGATATTACGAAATCGATTCCATGCACAATTGTGCAACAGAATACCTAGGAATCAGTTTAACCAAGTGAGTAATGGACCTATACAAAGAGAACTACAAGACACTGTTTCAAGAAATAAAAGAGGACACAAGGAAATGGAAACATAATTCCCTGCTCATGGATGAGGAGAATTAACATTATCAAGATGGTAATACTCCCTAGAACCTTGTACAGATTCAATGTGGTCCCTATAAGGATACCCATGGCATTCTTCAAAGAAATTGACCAAACACTCCTGAAATTTGTATGGAATAATAAACCCCCACGGATAGCTAAAGCAATCATTGGGGAAAAAAGATGGGAGGCATCACCTTTCCCAACCTCAAACTCTACTACAAAGCAGCAGTAATTAAAACAGCGTGGTTCTGGAATAAAAACAGACCTGTGGACCTATGGAATAGAGTTGAGTATCCTGACACCCACCCTCACAGACATGATCAGTTAATCTTTGATAAAGGTGCAAAGAGTCCAAACTGGAATAAGGAAAACCTCTTCAACAAGTGATGCTGGGAAAACTGGACAGCTACATGTAAAAAAATGAATTTGGACCTGTGTCTAACAACTTGCACAAAAAATCAGATCAAAATGGATTAAAAATCTCAATATCGGACCTGAATCCATAAAGTATGTTGAAGAAAATATAGGAAAGACCCTCCACGACATTGAAGCTAAAGACATCTTCAAAGGTAAAACACCATTAACAAAGCAACTAGAAGAAAAGATAAACATATGGGACTACATGAAACTAAAGAGCTTCTGCACCTCGAAAGAAACAGTGACCAAGATAGAAAGACAGTCCACAGAATGGGAAAGAATATTCACCCAATACTCATCTGATAAGGGGTTAATATCCAGGATATATCAGGCACTGGTACAGCTATATAAGAAGAAAATAGCCAACCCCATTAAAAAATGGGGAGAAGAGATGAACAGAAAATTTGACAAGGAAGAAATTCGAATGGCCAAAAGGCATATGAAAAATTGCTCATCATCCCTAATCATCAGAGAGATGCAAATAAAAACAACAATGAGATATCACCTCACACCAGAGAGACTGGCCCATATCAAAAGTGTAAGAGCAACAAATGCTGGCGGGGATGAGGGGAAAAGGGGACTCTCATACATTGTTGGTGGGAATGTCGATTTGTACAACCTTTCTGGAAAACAATATGGACATTCCTCCAAAGACTAGAAATTGAGCTCCCTTTTGACCCAGCCATACCACTCCTGGGAATATACCCTGGGAAGCCAAAAACACACAGCGGAAACACAATCTGCACTTTTATTTTCATAGCAGCACTATTCACAATCACCAGAACCTGGAAGCAACCAGTATGCCCGAGAACTGATGACTGGATAAAGAAACTGTGGTACATTTACACAATGGAATAATATGCAGCTGTTAGGAAAAATGAAGTTATGAAATTTGCCTATAAATGGACATGGAAAGGATCATGTTGACTGAAATTAGTCAGAAGGAATGAGAGAGATATAGAATGGCTGCATTTATTTGCATGACATAAATATATCATGCATATATAGGTCTACAGCTGAATCTGAAGAAAACTATGTTCATGAAAAATGAACGAGTTCCTGAGGCCTCATTCACTCTCAATGGAACAAACATCTCTGAATGCAGCAGTTATGTGTACCTAGGTCGAGAAGTCAACATGATGAACAACCTAGATCCTGAGCTGCGCAGGAGGAAGAAAGCGGCATGTAATGCCTTCAAAGGCATTGAAGAAATAGCTAAAAGGACAAAGAACCTCCGGCTCCAGGCACATCTCTTCAACTCCACCATTCTCCCTGCATTAACATACGCCACAGAGACCTGGGCCTTACGAAAGCAGGATGAGAATGCTATTTGGGTCTCCCAGAGAGGAATCGAAAGAGCTATGCTTGGAATATCACGTCTCACTCAAGTGAGAGAAGAATCCAGAGTTCTGACTTCCATCGCTATTCCAGAATCAGGGACGCTGTCTCATTTGCCAAGGCATCGAAAATCAGATGGGCTGGACATGTAATGTGATTTGGAGACAACCGCTGGACTAGAGCCATTACCGACTGGATCCCACTGGATGTCAAAAGATCACATGGACATCCACCTACAAGATGGTCAGACTTCCTTGTTAAGACCCTGAAGGAACGGTTTGAGGCTCTTCATATTCCTGAATCAACCAGATGCCATTGGGATACATTGGCACGTGATAGGGTCCAATGGAAATGTTACTGGTGCCCGCTCGAGCAAATAGATGAATAACGGGATTCAAGTGATCAAGTGAAATATATCAGGTGGTCTTACCAAAAGTGGAAATTACTGAAAATGTGAGGGAATCAGAGATTAGGTAAGACAGAGAAGGGAACATGTGTGAATAAATGTCAAAAGGGCTGATGCTGATTCCAACATAGAACTGAGCATTAAATACAGGCAAAAAATGCACATGATGGCTTCTAAGTGTATGTAGTGCAACCCACAATGTTTAAGAGAAAGAAAAGAGATAGAGGGAGAGAGAAAAGATGTAAATAACCTGCCATTTAGGCAGGCTATGGGAGGGAGGAGGGAATTGTGGACATTGATGGTGGGAAATGGGCACTGGTGGAGGGCGGGGTGCTGGAACACTATGTGACTGAAACCTCCAAACATGAACAACGTTGTAATTGTATATTCACAGTGGTATAATAAAATGTTTAATTTTAAAAAAAGTTGTTAAAACTAAAACAAATAACTGAACCTTAGGTATTTTAGGAGAAATATGGATGGAAACTACCTCCCAAGTCCTGATATGACCCAGTGTTGTGTGTGGATACTGCCTTCCAGAATGGGCATGAGTATAGTTAGGCATAAATGCATAGGCTCAAGAAAATTCAAGTGAAGAATACGTATGACAGCATCGTGGAAATAAAGTTAAAGAAGACAAGACAATAATTTATTCCCAAATGCTAACAAGTTTTCTTCATCTTTACATGTTATTTGTAAATTATACTGTGAAATAATTTATGTAGTGATTTTCTAATTCTCATCTTGATTATTTTTCACAAGCAAGAAAACTTGCAAAGCAGATCATTGTTGGACTTCCTTAGACAAGACAAAATTGACATAAAATAGGTTTTTCCAAAGTCCACAGAATCCGAATGCTCGTGAAAACAGGATTGCATATGAAATAGGTTTCAGAAATGTTTGTGGAGGATTTCCAGTGAGTATTTGAAAAATGGCTATTGCAAATATTTAATTTAACTTTTCTCCCAGAATTATTCCTTTAAAAGTCAGTTGCTTATGAGGAAAAAATAATTAGGAGTGCAATGATTAAGTGAACTCAAAACATTGGCTTGAATTCTTCAAGGTTTGCAGAATGCAAGGCAAATGCTCTACTCATTGTACTGTCACTCTGGCCCCTAATATGCTGATTCTTAAACCAGCCATAAATATTAATGATCATTAATGAGGATGAATATAAAAGCAATAAGTATCAAAGTCAGATGAGAAGTTAAAATAAATGTACCTTACATATACCTTATCTCATTTTTTAAGAAACAACAAATCTGGATTCTGGATTTTTTTTCCCTAGGAACTGTCTACTATAGTTGATATAAACAGAAACACAGGACAACATTCTACTTATTCACTCATTCATTTATTCATCACATATACTTTGGGAACTTACTGAATAAGTAAGTGTGTGAATTCACACAATTGTGTGAATTGTGTGGCTTTCTTAAAAACAACAATTAAGCATCAATAACACCTAAGAGCTCTGTACAAATGCAGAATTTCAGTTCCAACCCAAAACATCTCAGAAGGTCCTAGGATAATCTCCGTGTTCCTAATGACTACAGCTGTCCAGCACATACAAGAGACATGACTGACAAACACAGAACAGATTGGGGCAAGCCTACCACTAGGGACTTTTCGGAAAGATATGAACTGACTCTCAGGGCTGCCCAACTTTTCATAAGTGTACAATTACTCTGAGAGTAAATTCTGGAGCATATTTTCCCATAAGGATAGCACTATTACCCCTTTTCTGTTTGTCAAGCATTATGTACCCTTTAAACAGTAAAGAACCAAATTTCTATTACTCTCTAGGAACTATAAATACTGAAATGTATGTGGGAGGAACATCAAAAAAGCAATATCATTAGGTTACAAAAAGTAATAATCATATTATTGCCGAGTATCACAATGTGCTTTCATTTCACATACAGTAAGAATTATTGGTTTCATTTTAAAATGAGGCCAAGAAAGAGAACAGCAGCCGTTTTTACAAAGCACGGAACTCATCATGATCACATATCAGTCTATGGACATTAATCAGCAATCTCTGGGCCACTCTGGATTAAAGAAGATGTGATTTAATATTCAGGAAACATCACTACATAATTATATTGCACTTTATTTAGAATAAAATTCTAGACTATCATTAGTGAATGCCACAGAGGCTATTGAAGGCTTAACTTCAAATATCATCTCATTGCAGTGGCAAGAATAATGCAGCAGCTCTTGGTCTCAGTCTATCTGAATGAGTAATGCCCTCCCTGCTTTGGAAGGATTTATTGTGTGGGGTTAACCATGGTTCTGTGAACACAAGCTAAGTGCTCCAGAAAGAAGTTGACTTGGGCCTAAGGCATGTTAGAAAGAAAACAACTCTTTAAAAAAATGTAAAATGTCTTCTAGGGCTTGATCAAACTATTAAAAGATGATGGCCTAGATTAGGTGACGATAGAGGACATGCTGTATTTTTGTTGGTGGTTGTGTTCTTTTTGTCCTGATACCATCTAATTTTTTATAGAAAATTGCACAAGACCGGGTTAGGCTAGGTCAAATGAAAAGCAGTTAAGTTGCTTTGATGCTTGTTTTCACAGTCTCCTTTGCACTGACCTTTGACCACCTTTGAAGCATCAGGAACATCCTGCCTCTCCTCTGAGAATATATTACAAATGGTCCTCAAGAAAAAGATATGTCTCTAATGATTTTATGCTGGATTTTGTGTGACTGTGAGATCTTATTCTCTGTGCCTGAACTTGCTGGTAATGAACTCAAGTCTAATGAAATTGCTAAACATTAAACAATTCAGGAAAGTCACAAATCTGTACACAAATCCTGGTTCAAGTTTTTACATCACTGGGCAAGAGACTGAGTGTCTATAATATAAGATCATGTTTAAATGTATATTAAGAAAGGTACTTGTACTGGAACTCTGTATGACATAGGCCCAATCGTGAACATCTTTGTAATTGTATATATCTCATGGTGGTATAAAAAATAAAATATTTTAAAAGTACAAGTAATATATAATATACATACAAAGTACCTATCAGGACATCTCCCATGAGATCAAGGATTTGTTATTTAAGAAGTCAACCACAGCATGCTATGGTTGACTTCTTAAAGTTGTGCATGCTAAGAACTTACCCATTTCCCAGTTCTGTGAAGCTGGCATGTGTAAAATAGCATCTCCAATTTTTATTCCACCTTATTTAACTTTGAGTATGTACCTAATCCCGCTCAATCATATGATCTAAGGTAATTATAAAAATTAGATGAGTGACAGCATGTAAACCTTCCAGAATAATAGCTAACACACAGCAAGTACACCATAAAGATTGCTTTCCTTCCAGTTTTGAGTTTGTATCTATTGCTTTTTTGTTTGTCCTCTAAATTTCTTTTCTCTTTGAAAACTATATCTTCCTAACTCCCTGTGGTTTTACTGGGATTTTCATGCTGCCCTGTCCTATAGCAAGTAATTCTCCATATGCAATAACTGATCCAGGGGTGAAATTATAAACTCATCAAACTACTGAGTTGTTTTATGGAACTGGTACAAATACAGACTCTGCTCCTCTTTTGGCATTATAAAAGATAAGGAAAACACAAGTCTATATAAGACTGTGGCACTGATAGTGTGAACTGAATGACAGAATCTGACTGAATGGCAGGGCTTTTCTCACTTCCTCCAATTACTTAAAAGCATCTACATCTGAACAGCCCACATTCTGAAACACACACAGGTGTGGGTCACATACCAGAAGGGTATGACATATAAAATGAATGTGTAAATATAGTATCAAAGTATAGTTAGATATAATATTCTGTAAGCATATAGATTCTGACCCTCAAGGTGTTGCAGGTGTGGCTGTGGTACCCAGCTGCATTGGCAGGTGGCAGTCAGGAGACAGTCTTGTCTACACCCAGGGTTCTGGCCCATGGGCCCTGGATGGTTCATGGTCAGACATAGATAAAGACTGGGCCCCCTGGGATGAACCCTGTGCCACGGCAGAGCCTGGCAAGCTACCTATGATGTATTCAATATGCAAACAACAGAAACAATAATGGCTCTCATTCCCAACGAATGGAGACATTACTGTCACCTGCTCAAGCAAATCAATGAACAACGGGAAAACAAGTGACAAGTGACAAGCATATAGACTGAGAAGTTAAAATGCATAAGACTACCATGGCAGACTGAAGAAATTTCCAGAAAGCCCAGAACTTAATATTGGGTGTGGAGATAAATCTGAGTAAAACGATCATAACCAAGATACAATTCTTTTCAGAGAGAAGTAATTATACATACAAAGCCCCAAACCTAATATTTAATAAATAGCAGTGGTGAAAAATGATATGACAGAATGACAGGTAGGAAATACAAAGAGGAAGAAGATAAGACTGATTAAAAAAATATTGAGGACCGTTAGTTGCAGAAAAAATTGGAAATGGAAGGAGAGTGTGCTGAATGATGTGAGTCTTCAGAATCAGGCTAGAAGTCTGAACTTGGGTCTGATGGTATCATTCATAAGCAGGTAAATAGAAGACAATGAGATGCCCTGTCGGGTTTTAATATAATAAAAATAAAACCCAAAACTAAGCTGAGATAATAAAGATGATAGCTCATCAAATTGGTATAGAAAGAATTTTAAATATGGTTGAGAAGAGAGAAAACTATGGAATAATCAGTCCCACCAATAAAATGGTAAAATCTGTTATGCAGACAATGAAGTTCCAAAAGTCTGAAGAAATTTCAAATTAGGAAAAATTTCAGAATCTCAGGGCAGTTTTAATGATGTTTCAATTATTGATGTTCCAGCATCAGTAAATGTAAAGTAAACATTATAATGACTGTATAATATGTAAAATGAACCCTAAAATTTTACATGATGTAGAGTCAGGGAGAAAATTCCTCTGTTATTCAGCTTCAGTTATTCAATTCCTTACAGCTAGTGGGGAAGGAATAAACGAGAACAGACACATCCTAAAATACTGAATCAGGATGCAGGGTGTTTACTGGATTTGGGGCTTATTTCCAGAGTAACGACAAAAGTAGATGATAATGTATGGATAGGATGTAAATGTTGAAGTATTTCAGTATTTAACATTCAGTGTGGCTTAGCAAGAATCTCTCAGCTGAAAGCTACCTAGAAAGCTGCTTCTATTAGTTCTGAAACTTTCTAGATCTCCACTTTCTATATCTCCATAGGAACAAATACCATCTCATACAAAATCATTTCTATGTGCCTGTAAAAGACACTGATGCTAATTTGTGGAGAGGGTGCGTTAGAATCATTTAAGGAAGAAATAAAAGCTACCAATGACTTAGAGTCACCAAAAAGACTTCTGTGTCAGGAGGAGAGGAGCTTAAGAAAAAAAATGTGTATTTTTTATGTAGGTTCCTCAAGTTGTAAAAAATAAACAAATAAAATATTTTTGCATATCTTCACGTACCTATTTTCTTCTGTTTATGTGAATGGTATAAATATATTTGTAATATAAAAATATAAGAAGGGATAGATCAGGAGAGATGCAAACACTGATGCTCGAATAGTATTAAAAAGTTTTTGAAAAAAACTTCCAATAAGTACTGATCACTAATGCAAGCACATCACTAAACAAAATAATTGTTATAGGTGTCCCATGCAGCCTGGCAGCTGAGAGTTGAGGTTCTGTACTCAAGCCACACAGCTGCTTGAACCAGCAGATTGGGGGCCACCCAGCAGGGCCTCTGAAATATGGTTCTATATTCTCTATAATCTGGAACCACCAGACCAATACCCACAAAGGTGGTATGCGGCCATCCAACACAGGACCTCCCTCATACTAGGCACGGCTGTGCCACGTGAACTGTTTTCTGGCTCTAAACATTGTATTTTACCCCACACCCGCCCCTGCTATATGAAGGAAGTACTTTTTGACCCATTTTACAAGTCAGGAGACCTACAAAAATAAAATACTTTGCCTATGATTTCCCTTTGTTGAAATAACTTTCTAGGCCACGAAGGAGCTGTTCCTCTCTAGCTGCCACATCAGCAGACCAATTCTTAAATAACTTTCGTGTCCCAGGAAATGCTCTTCTTGACCTGAAACAGAACATATCCATTCCACCAATCCCCAGATGCCTGCCCACTTCACGTACTGAATAAGCTTAACCATGGGGCTATAGTCAATCAGCTGTATGCTATTTTTAAATTCCTTTATTCTTTATCCACTAAAAATCTTTGTCTTCTTAATTATTTCAGGAGAGAATATATGCCTCATAAAATATTAAACTTTGTTTATTGTACTTAAATTATCTTTATTATATTTTTAATTTTAATTTTTTTGAGAAGCCTCTCAAGCTGTACTCAGGAGATTCAGAGGTCTCGTGCAATTCTACAACTCACCTGCAATTCTCAGGGAACTGGGCTGTGAGCTCAGTGCTGGGGCCTGTGGACATGATGCTGTTCAGGCCCTTAAATCCAGAGATGTCCAGACCATCCCCATGGTGCTGGAGGTCTCCAGGACTTCACCTGGAAAAGCCTAGGAGACCATATGCTAGGCATATGCCTCAACAGCTATACTCTATTCCAGTCCCTTAATCACTGTTTAACACCATGTAATCTTCACTTGAATAGAAGAAAGGAGACCACATTTTCAGACCTTGCTGTCTCCGTTCAACCTCAGGAGACCATGGCTCCAGAGAAGCATCCCGCCTAGAAATGGGGCTATTTCCATCCTTAACTCCACACAGCACTTTTAGCCTTTGAAATCACAGAGCAAGGTCAAAAGAAAACAGTACAGAGGCTGGGAGAAGGTAGGAAGAAATTGGAGAATGCTTCCAGATGAGAGGGTAGAGGGTAGTGTGGCAACCCCACCCTCCCTGAGACTCAAGCAGAAGGCATCATTCATGTATATATGGATATGAAGAGATCTGATTTTTGAGACATTCTGTAAAATACTACCTTGCAAAAGAGTAAATGCATCCCCCCTCCCCCAACCCCATACAGTCCATCGAGCACTTCTGCTCTCTTCCAGGACTCTTGAGGAAACAATTGGGTGACGATCTCTCCTCTGTGGCCTTCCGGCACCCGAGACTTGCCCTTCCCTCTCCTTTTAACCCACTCCAAAACACCCAGTCCCAGGGCCTAATCCTCACATCTCCCAAGCATACCACAAATCCTTCTATATTCCACCAGTTTGTTTCATGGAAAAAGCAAGAAGCTGTGGAGGAATTCAAGCCACCCCAAGTCACCAGTGTGGCCTGATGGATGTGGAAACCGGACCATGCCTGAGGGCTGAGGCATGTGATGGCCAGCACACTGTCATTACTGAAACTTGAAAGGAGAAGTTCACATGAGGCTGTGGCTGACTTCTCAACCCTGCTGGTTGGGGCACACGCCAGTAAGGAAATTGCAATCTCTAAATAAACAATAGAGCGGGAACCTGAGCATAGGCAAGGGAGAGGGCAGGGGTTGTTGGCCTGGGCAAGCTGGCCAAGATGGAACAAAACAAATATTAAGACTCTGCAAGAATGTCCTGCTGATTCAGACTCCACAGCCAGGCCCTTGAGAGTCCAAACTGCAAGTCACTGCACCTCTTTCAGGATTATACAAGCTGAACACTTAGTTCAATGCCTCCATTTGCCAAATGAGAACAGTGATCCAAAGGTGACAGGTGACTTGCCAAAGATTCAGTGGTCTGGAAGCTCCATCCTTAAAGATACATTTATCATGCTATAGGCTGCCTGAGAGCATCTATTGTTTTATCTCTCCACTACAGTCTCTTATCATAGGTGCTTTTAAAGTCATTCTACATGCAAAAAGTATATGTATTCATAGCAAACATTATGTCTGAACTAATCAGCTCGGTGAATAATTTCTTTTTGGTGGCCCTTGTTCAAATCTCTTATTTACAATAAAATTCAATTATGTAACTAAAAGAAAAGGGATGGGGAAGCAAATGATTCCTATGCATTATCATGTATCATAATCAGTTTTAACACTCACCTGACTCCTATACAGGCCAATACCATACAGACCAAATCTGAGCTGATGACCTGCTTGCTTACTTGCTTTATTTATTTGTTTATTTGTTTTGCTTTTTGAGTCGTACCCTGAGATGTTCTGGGGTTACTCCTGGCTCTGACACTCAGAAATTTCTTCTGGCTCAGGGGAGCATTTTATTTGCACATGAGAAGCTTCATCCATATCCCTTTCCCCGCTACACCTCATAGAACACCATGGATACTCTTGCCAATTTTGGGAACATATACAAAAAAAGAAGCACACTTACCCTATGTGTTCCCTACTGTTTATTTCTCTAATTCATACATATTTGATATAGTAAAACTTTTAATAACTTTTCAAGTATTTTGGTATGGTTTAACCTTATCTTTACTTCCTTTAAAACAAATTATTTGCGTCTTAATTGAACGACTTGTTCTTCCCCAGAAATTCATACTTTCTAACCCCATAGCCTTTACTCAAATAATAGCATGTTTTTAAACCTGTGCTTGGACAGGGAGATGACTCAAAGGATTGGAACATACAGCTGCATATGTGGGAACTCTATATTCAGTTTCCAGCACTGCACGGTACCCCAAGTATCACGAGGACTAAACCCAAAATGCTGCTCTGGGATAGCCATGTACTATAGCAAGTGTGGCCACCAAACCAAAAACAAACAATAACAACAACATCAAAATACTATCCCTTTATCCAAATTATGTCAATTTTTAAAAGTTACTTCATCTAAGAAGAGTTCTCTATTCCTCTTTTCTTTTGCATCCTCTAAGCCTAATAGCCCATTTTTCTGTTCTTAAGTCACTAATTAAATCTCAACTTACATACTTCATTCCATTAACTTCTTAATATTTTTTCCTAAAAAGGACCACCAGAGAGCTACCAAACAAAATGGCTGCTTAGTTTTTGATTCAATTTTCGGTATTAAACCAACACAAACAAAACCTCTTTATAGCAGGAACTATTTACTGGCAGTTCAAACACTGAGACTCTGAGAGGAAAAAAGACATTTGGGAAAAAGCAAAACTATGTCTCATTATTTAAAAATAACAACCCTTGCTACTAAATGACAAACATATATCACTCAGAGCTAACATTGAGCTTAAAATTTTCCTTTTTCTTGCTAATACTTAAATCCCACATTTCCCCCTATATTAAAGTCACAAATGGCGGACAATTATTTTTTAAGTTGAAATAAGAGAATAATTTTTGCAAGAAGCCAAAAGGTAATTTCTGATATCATAAAAAGGACAGTAGCTATCAAAAGTGACATCAAGTTTAAGTGACTTTTATACCATGTTGTTGCTTTTTTTGGGGGGTCACACCCAGCAATGCTCAGGGGTTTCTCCTGCCTCTGCACTCATAAAATACTCCTAGTGGTGCTCAGGAGACCATATGGGATGCTGGGGATGGAACCCTGGCCATCATAGGCCAGCAGCATGCAAGGCAAATGCCCTACCCACTTGGCTATTGTTCTACCCGCACAGCAGAGCCTGGCAAGCTACCCGTGTCCGATTTGATATGCCAAATACCAGTAACAATTATAGACTTCATTCCCATGACCTGATGGAATGGTTAGAGGCTCTTTATGTTCCTGGAGCAAGCACTTGCCCTTGGGCTCTACTTGAATGAGATAGGACATATGGAGATGTTACTGGTGCCTGCTCGAGCAAATCAATGATGAACGGGAAGACAGTGATACAGTGATACCATGCTGTTAAAAGGACCTCAAAACAAGAACTCTTAATAAAGCTAATGAGAACTTGTTTTAAAGTTCTTACTGTAGTGAGCAAGGTCAGGAATAGGGTGTCGGGAACCGCCACCTGGGTCCCCGACAGTGCTGGGAAGCGAAGTTCCCTTCTACCTCCAAAGCCGGCGGGAATGGATGAAGACTCAGGAATCCAATGCAGTTTTAAAAGGCTTTACTTATCACAGGTTCAGGCATACAAATCAGCAATAGGAAAAACCCTGTGCTTAGGATTCCCGGCTAAAACCCCAGCCACGTGTAGGCCAAGATGGCAGCCACCACGTGTTAAGGCCCTGTAGAGAGGAGACAAAGACAAGACTCCCAAGAAATCTTGGGAGTGTGAGCTCCAAAAGAGAGTCCAAAGAGAGAGTGAGAGAGAGAGAGAGAGAGAGAGAGAGAGAGAGAGAGAGTAAGCAGGCTGGTTTTATACCCCTACAACTCAGACCTCCCACTATTATGGGAAGCAGGAAGGGTCAAATGCCCTCAGGTAATTTCTCCCAGCACCTCACCTAGGCCCTATTATATGCTAATGTTTTGAGCCAAGATCTGCCTGGAAATGCCTTTATAGGGTAGAGAAGGGGGTTTCTGAGATGGCATGTCTCTGTACAATAGACTAATACTAATGCCAGTTAAATATTTCTCCAAGCCTTCACAAGAGTCTCGTCTACTTCACAGTAGTTTTGAATTTTAGTTGCCTTTGAGTTATCAGGGAGCCATGTTTGCTTGCTTGGAGGTAAACAGCATTTCTCTCTGGTCTAATTACTTAGAGATCCAAGGAGGCCAGGCAAATATTCTGGTAAGATCTAGCTAGTCCCACGATGATTGTGGTAGCATGAGAGAATATTTATATATGGTCAGATAAACTGCCACATTTAAACTACCCCCTCATCTACGAAGTGATTTGCAGGAGGCAATCCAGGGCAGATATAGAGGCTTTTAGGTATCCTGCAACAATAGGGTATATATTAGTTGTTGGATACAAAATCGAAACACTATTTGGATAACTAATTGTACATACATGTCAAGCATATGGGCCTACAAGTGAACAGTAGCCCCCACCAAAGAAAGGTTTCCGCACAACAAAAGAACTAAATGAAAAGAAACCCTAAACACTGGGAGAAAATATCTGCTCACCTTTCATCTGATAGTCAATATAAAAATAATATGAAATACTTATAAAATTTTAAAACAAAATAATCAGGGTCTGAAGAGAAAGCACAGCGGGCAACGTACTTGCAAGTGCCAAACAGGGTTGTTCAATCCCTGGAGCCCTGCATGGTCCCCTGAGTCCTGCCAGCAGTTATCTCTGAGTGCAGAATCAGGGCAAAGCTCCGAGAAACTCCTCGTGTGATTCTCCACACACACAAAGAAAAAGCAAAAAAACAAACAATTCCATTTAAAAATGGAGAAGAGTTAACAAAGAAACACTTCCACAAAGTAGACAGACAGATGCCAATAGGTATATAAAAAGTGCCCCCTTGGGAAAATTAAAATTAAAATAACACTGTGCTATCACTTCACACCTTTTAAACTGGTAGGCATCAAAAGAAGAGAAACCACCTGTGCTGGTGTCAATGTAGGGGGAAAAGGAAGTTCATCCCACTGCTGGTGGAAATGCCAACTGGCTCAGTCCCTATGGAAAACAAAATGAAGACTTCTCAAAAAATTCGGAATTGAACTTCCAATATGACACAGCAATTCGGACACTTACGATCTATCTCAAGGGTCCAAAAAATATTATTTTGAAAATATATTTAAATTCCTATGTCAATCACAGCACTTTTAAGCTCCTATGTCAATCACAGCACTTTTCAGAACAGCCAAGATCTGGGAACTGCCCAAGTGTCTAAGAACAGCTAAGTGCAATAAAAGTAGCCGAGTGCACTGTAGTATATATACACAATGGAATACCACTCAGCTTTAAGAAGAGATTAACTCATGTAATTTGCCACTACATGGATGGAACTGAGGTGTATTACACTGAGAAAAGTCATTCAGTAGGAAAAGAACAAATCCAGAATGATTTTGCTTCATATGTGGGATATAAAATAAAACTGAGTAAGAAAAGAACAAGAAGCCAAAGAAAACATAATTTAAGAATTTACATCTAGAAGTGAGCTTACTTAGGAGAGGGGTTCAAAGGAAGCAACCCTAGATCATTGGTGGAGGGTGTGCTATCAGGTGTGGTGGGTTTGGTGTGTAAATAATATTGTGTACATGAAATTCTAGCATTATCACTGTGGTAAAATACAGTGTCTCAAAAAATTTAAAATAAAAGATGGGCCTTGCATTATAGCACAAAGTATAGCAATGCACATTTTCAAAAATACCAAAGAGAACCCCTTCAGCTCTCATAAACCATTTCAACTTTTTCTTAGGGCAGACCTCAGTTCACATCACTAAAATACGTATCACAAACAAACAAGTAAAATGAATGGACTATCTTCAGTACAAGACTAGAGGAGAAAAGAGTGGAAGAACTTTAAAGGAGTTAACATGTGTTCTACAAATCTCAAGAGTCAACTAACTTTCTATAGGACCACAGACCAAGTTGCTTGTCTTCTCTAAATAATGGCTTTCTCATGTATGAAATAAAGATAATTAAGCCTTCTCACATGTCAGACCGCCTATGCCTGGGACCGAGGCACAATAATGCTGTTTAGGCTGTGTGCTGGTACCAGTGAAGTAGGTGGTATCTTTATGTAATTGATGTTGTTCTAGTTAATAGTCGCAAAAGGAGTAGGGGTATATTTTAAGGTCTATAAAACATAGCACGCATTATTTTGACTTATAAAACAAGACTTGATACAAATTCCTCTTGAATACATCATCCTAGGAGAAGAAATAATTCTAAGTGGAAGAGTATAGTATTCAGACACAAAAAGGTAATTTTTTTAAAAATAATCGGTATCATTTATCTAGGTAGATCCTAGAGCCAAAGAAATCATTGCACTATTTCATGTTATTCCTAACTAGATCCCAGAATTTATCTTAAGATCACAATGGAAATTAAAGTGCATTCAAATAGCCCCAGTTTGGATTGGAAAGTTCTCTTTTCCTAAAAGAAAAGAGCCTCACAAGAAGCCACAGGAACCCCCACACCATGAGGGCCACCATTTTCAACCTCTGGACCCCACAGCTGGTCAGAGCTCCACCCAGCAGAAAAGCTGATCTTTCCCGGTTCATCAATACAAGCACGAGATGAGAGGCTACTACAAGATTACCCTGGGGGAAGTTAAGCCTTCTCAATGCTCCAGTGCTTCTCTTACAGGCCAGGTGAAAAATGCATTGGCTCGGTGCTGGAGCGATAGTCAAGCAGGTAGGGGGGTTTGCCTTTGCGGCCGCGCCGGCTTGGTTTGATCCCTGGCATCCCATATGGTCTCCAAGCATTGTCAGGAGTAATTCCTGAGTAACCCCTAAGCATCGCTGGGTGTAACCCCAAAAAGCAAAAAAAAAAAGAAAAAAGAAAAACACATTGGCTGAATTCATCTGAACACCAAGGTCTTTTAAGAGAAACTTAATAACCAACTGCAGGTCAGTTCAACCCCATGAAAAATAGCAGTTGTCTGTCAAATATGTGACTCGATTTTAATTTTATTAACAAAAAAAAACAACCTCATCACTGGAGTTTAGCACCAGAAAACACTCATCATCTTTAACCAATAGTATCACTTGTATCACTTGTCTTCCCATTGTTTATCAATTTGCTCAAGCAGGCACCAGTAACATCTCCATACATCCTGTCACATGCTAGTGTAGCCCAAGGGAACATGAACAGCCTCAAACCATTCCTTCAGGTCATGGGAATGAGGTCTATAATTGTTACTGGTTTTTGGCATATCAGATACAACACGGGTAGCTTGCCAGGCTATGCTGTGTGGGTGGGATACTCCTGTAGTAGCCTCTCATCTCATGCATGTATTGATGAACCAGGGAAAGATCAGCTTTTCTGCTGGGTGGAGCTCTGATGAGCTGTGGGGTCCAGAGGCTGAAAATGGTGGCCCTCATGGTGTGGGGGTTCCTGTGGCTTCTTGTGAGGCTCTGCTGGGATGGTGGGCCAGGGCTAGAACCTGCCTTCCCTCCTGAGTACTCATGATCAGCTGGGCACAGGGAGAGCCAGTAGAAGCTATACCCCGTGTCTGAGTCTCTGGATCAGGTATACCTGGGCTTGAAATAGACGGCTGTATGGTGGGACTCTAACAAGTTAATCAATAGTACAACTTCAAATAGACGTTTAGCCATGATTAGTATTGAATTTCTTACTAATTCATTTCCATAGAAAAGGTTCATGGGTATAAATTCTACTCAAGAATAATCACTCATGACATACAGTGTTCTGAATAATTATGTGACTGAAGATCCACAATCCTCACTTGGGATACCCAGAAAAACAGTCACATCATGACATTATACTCTTAGATTCTTAATACACTTTCTTCAAAAAATGTATTAACTAGATTCAATTATGTTCCCTGGTTCACCAGGAAGCCTCACATGACCTTGACATCCACATTGACATCCCCTCCAAAATATCACAAAAATACAATAGGTAGATGAGCTTAAAAATACTAAAGAGGGATTCAACAGAATAATGGGAAAAATTGATTTAATAAAGAGCTCAAAGAGTAAAATCCATCTAGAATATCAAATTAAAATTTTTTTTCAAGAAAGTAATATAAAAGATTTGGAGAACAACATCAAGAATAAGAAATGTTGTGTCACATGAGTTGCAGAAGAATAGAAAAAGGAATAGGAAATCTATTTTTTTTGGGGGTCACACACAGCAATGCTCAGGAGCTACTCCTGGCTCTGCACTCAGGAATTAATCCTGGCAGTGCTTGGGGGAACCACATAGAATTCCAGGTAATCGAACCCAGCTTGGCTGCATGCAAGGCAAATGCTATACTCACTGGACTATCACTCCAGCCCCAGGTACAGGAAATCTTATCTGTAAGAAATAATAACTGAGAACTTCCATAAATTCGGGAAGGAAACAGAAATGCAGATCAAAGAGTGTCAGAGTTTCAAACAAAACAGGCACATTAAATAGATGCACATCAAGATACACTATAATTGAAATGGGAAAAAAAAGATAGAGAGAACTCTAAAAAATGAAAAGCAATGCTTCAGCTGCATGGGAGAAAACACCCATACAATGATGAATACGTATCTCCACAAAAACCCTAAAAGTCAGAGGAGAACAGCATGGTATAGTTAAATTTCTGAATAGAAAGTATTTCCAAACAAAGGTACTCTATCCAGCTAAATCATCACTTAGATTTGAAGGAGTGGTAAAGAACTTTTCAGACAATTGTTAACTTCTGAGTCATTGGATCAAGTTGAATTGTCTATCTAATGGTGAAATAATAAATAAACTAACAAACAAATAGATAAATAAATACATGAATAAATAATGGTAAATAAATAATACCAAATAAATAATACCCCTTTCTTTACTGTTAAGTGAGCCAAACATTTACTTTTATTTATTTATTTTAAAGTATTTTATTATACCACCGTGAGATATACAAATAAAAAGATATACAATTAAAAAGTTCATGTTTGGGTTTTGGTCATACAGTGTTTCAGCACCCGTCCCTCCACCAGTGCCCATCTCCCACCACCAACATCCCCGGTTCCCTCCCCCTTCCCCAGCCCTGCTCCATGGCAGGTTCTTTATTTTTTTTCCCTTTCTCTCTCTTTCTCTTTCCTTCCCTTCTAGACTATGGATTACAGAACATACATTAAAAGGTTGTCATGTGTATCCTTTTGCCTCTATATAATGCTCAGTTCTAGGTTGGCATTAGTACCCTCGACTATTATTAAAACATTTACTTTTAGTTTTGACCACGGTGAATGAAGTTTTCACTTACTTAAAAGATGTAACAAAATAAAATGTTTGAGAAAATCTGACAAGTACTTCCATTACTGTTATTCATAGATATAGGTACAGCTTTATGAATGAACTCACAAAAAGTAAAACTTTCAAAATTATGTTTACATCATGTCCAATTTATACCAGGAGTATATTTAAAACACATCAATCCAAATGAATTAACATTAAAGAAAGCAATAAAAGACGGAAAAGTCTCTAAATTGACATTTTTATTGACAGTTCTCCAAAGAGCAGCAAAGGGAGCCTTATAAAGACTATTCAGACCAAAAAGAAGCAAGGAAAGGAGGAGCGGCACTACAACTAATTTTTCTGAGAAACACACGCACAAATATGCTAAGCGCAAATCTAGAACATACCTGCCAGACCAAATCAGGACCAAAATTAAAACGTGGGGCATCCTGCAAGATAAATCACAAATAACTTAATTCACTTGTTTCTGTTTTATCCAGATGACGTGAACCTGCCAGCTCAACTGCAGACAGTAGATCTGATGACTCCAAGAGAATTGCCCACCCACCACCTGCCTCTGATGCAGACTGATGGTCCTTCCCAACACTTACCCTACAGAAGCCTATTTTTACCTCTTGAAAACACCAGAGGAGCTACATTGATATCTAAGGAAACTTACAGACTATGTTCTGCAACTACATAAACTGGACAAGAGTTCACAGAATTTTCACAGCAAAAATTCAGCAAAAAATTTCTCAAGTTGATGCAAAGTGAAGATGCAAAGAAGATGAAGTCAGAATTTACTTTCTGTTTCTTAAAAAGCAAGAGACAAGTAGGGCCCAAAGATGTGGCTTCAGCTGCTCAACATAACTTTCATGTATGGGGACCTGGGTTCCATCCCCAGCACCACATGACCTCCAACCCTAGCACTACTGGGTGTGGCCTTAGTGGTCCTTGAGTACTACCAGGATAAGCATAGATGATATCTAAGCCCTTAACTTATGTCATAGCTCTAAAACCACAGATCCAATTTACTCTAAGAAAGTTTTGTTTAACTTCAGAGTTTACTAAAGCACTGGATGTTTGTACAACAGTGTTGAAGTTAAAACACACTTCAGTTTAAAACATAATGTCCACTCATCAGGAGTTTGACTTAGGGGTATGCCTTAGTGTCACCATCAATGACTTATAAAATATGGGTTTTCAATATTCCACTTTACAGGGACATAAAAACACTAAAGAAGACAAATCACAGCTTTGTCACAGCTAAAAACATGATTGAGAAGATGACCCTTTACCAGCTGCCTCTGTAATTCAATTTATACATGTTGAGTATAGATGCTAATGGGACCCAGAATTTTCTACTGGCAAAACAGAAGGCAGTGCTTTGTAAATTAACAGGCTCCGAAAGACAAAAGATAAACTGCAGGCCCAGATCTCTGACAAATGCACTGATTATTACTTGTCCTATGGAAATATTCTTCCATAATTCAGCATCTTTAGTCTCCATTTAAAAACTTTCAAACTCAATTTATTGATTATTTATGTATATGAATTTATTCTAACAATCATGTTTATGTCTCTCCTTAAAGAGAATGTAAAAAATTTTTTTTAATTTTCTTGATGCATTTTTTCAAATGAAACACATTGTAGAAATAGTAAGCCAGAAGCAAACAGACTTTCTACTATGAAACTCACAGAAACGTACTAGTCATCTTACTTTTTAAAACTTACTTTTTATAAATAGTAGTCATTTGAAATAGATTTTAAATAATACACTCTAATTTTCTAGTACTAGTTATATCAGGGAATGGAGAGAGAGATATGTAGAGATAAAAATTTAGGGGGAACTAAAAAAAAAAAAAGATCTTTTGTTTTTACCTTTCTAACTTTAAATTCTTAACTAATTTTCAAGTTTTTCCAACGTAAAGTGAGGATAAATATCTGTCATAAACCTGTCTCCACCATGTCTAGAAAAATTTATTAGGAAGTTAAAACTACAGAAACTTAGAAATTGAAAAGAATTGATGGGATTAACTATCGTTTTCTATCTGTTTGGTATATGTTCTCTTAATGGCAAGCTTCATACTAATTTGCTGCAAGCACATTATAAGTACCTTGACTTATGTAACCTCAGAGAGAGGGTGGGGTAGGGAAGGAGACAGAGAGTTCTTCATTTAGCAAATATTCACATTATTTCCACAAAAAATCCACTTAGCTGATGACATCATTGACAACTGGATTAAAAGTACTATTATTGGCTTGAAACAAAATTTCAAATCTGAATTGTATATCCCAATAATTCAATAGCTTGGATTTCTTTATTTTTTCCAGGACTCAAAGATTTTTAACAGACAATTCAAAATCATGCTAAAAGAAAGGAAAAACCAACATCTGATCAGTAAACTTCAGGATTCTCTTATATGCTAAAGGTGAGCTGTAAACATGAATTATCAGATAGAAAATACTGTTATTATGATATTTTTATTGAATAAATTAAATTATTTTTTTTATTCTTTAGGTGAATGCTATTTTCTTCCTCTGGCAAAAACTGGAAGTAAAAACAATTGAAATTTATGGACAGCAACAAAGTACTGAATTGCACTTGGAACTCTTTCTTAATCATACTTTATGGCTTTGCCATCATCATTTGCTCCACTAGCATTTAATTGTTCCAAATTCGGTCAGGATGATATTTGCTTCTTTTAAATTATATTTCTGCATCACCACATGACTAAATAGGATGTCTTTTAGTATTAGTCAATTATTATTACTTTTATACTTGCTTAGGAGAAAACAGTGAAGTGATGATGAGAAAGTGTAATCCTCTGAATAACAAGTTTTTCTAATAACATAATTTAAATTGTGCTAGCATTACATTGTACAGAAAACAGCTTCTCTTAGACAAATCTTAGTTTCTCAAAGGTGTCTTTCATTGTATTACAAACGAAAAGGGTGGGGAAAAGTATTAGTCTAGCTTTTGAAATTTGCTTTTAAAGCACACACAAAGCATCTCTTACAATGAAAGCCCTGGCCATGTTCTGGAAATGAATCCAGCTCCTTTCAGCGAAGGATACTTGATCCCTTTATTCTTTTGCCCAGAAAAGCCATCCTAATTAAAGGACCAATAAATTAAATGTACCCGGGCAGGCAAAAAGAGTCAGAGAATAAAAGCACCCACCAGAGTGTCTAGAGAAAAACATAAGGTTCCCTTCACTAGTTTATATTAGGCACCATCAAGTTTGAACAAAGTCGGGAGGCACAGCGGGTCTGACAAACGTGAGCAGCTCCTACCTTCATTTCTATGACCGTCTGGAGAGCTTTCGTCTTGGCTGGCTCCGGCTGAAGTTGGCTTCTTCGGTGCAATTCCTGGGGAGGAACACGATAGAAATAAGCCTGACGGTTCATAATTCCGTTACACCATGACCTTTACACAGGAACCATAGAGCCCACTGGATCCAGCTTAGCAGGCACCCACATAAAGCAGCCACAGGTGCCTCTTCCTCGGCCCCCGCCCTTCTTAGCATCCCTCCGGCCTGGAGCCTGCGTTCTGGTGAAAAGCTCCTGGCACATGCGCTATTTCTGAAACTTCCATCAATAATTAATGTCAACTGTGACAAAGCCAGCAAGTAATCATAGCCCAAATACTGTTCAACACTGGGGCTGTTGCCCAGCCATCAAATCATCGTTTACTAAATTACATTACTCTAGACTCCCAATACAAACACAGCGAGGAAACAGAGGAAAGAAAATGAGTAACGTAACTGCAAATCCGCTGCACGCATGGCATTTTGCTACCGAAGGTTTAAAATGAGCAATTTAAAATCTTTTCAGTGCAACTGAAAGTCAGTTTTTTGAGTGAGTGAACTGATCTTATGAAGCCCTGAGAATGTGTTGCTTCTTAATTTATAATTTCAGTCCTCATTTTAAAAAATTATATCTGTGGGAGAAATATTTATAAACAAATGGTGCAGTGGTAGAGAGGAGATAAGCATTGTTAAAGCCAGGTGTAGACCCAAGAACTTCCGGAATACCACAAACATTTCTTTAGATTAAAAACAAACAGCACAGCTACAACTTTAAACTCAAAAGAACAGCCTGTCTAGACTACACAGCTGTCTGAGCAGGAAAGGATGAAGTTAAGGTTTGCTTGGTGGATGCTTTAGTTCTTAATAATTATCAGCAATTTTATGAATGTGCACAAGTACAGGAGTAAATTTTTGTTTACACTACTGAAACAAGTCATAAAAGGAGTTATTCAATTAATGTCTGCCTCCACAAAAGTAATTTCAAGTCACATGGAGATGGTTCTGAGGCTGCCTGAGCTACAAACATTTAAATTTAAAAATTTAAATGTTAAAGAAACACAAATGAACTAGGTGTTGGAAAAGAGGACTGACATAACTTCTATTTTATTTTTCCATGTAAAGGCACTTAAAATTAATCCTATCTCTACCACTTCTGTGTACTCTTAGTACTGTTTCACAAAAAAGATAACAGGAATGTAAAAGGTGACAGAAAAGCATAATCCCACTTTAAAAGATAGCTCTTCTCAGGGTAGGATTTTGCCCGAATCCTACTATCTGTCATCTTTGCCAGCAGCCCAGGAAATCTTGGTCATAGGTCATGCACGAGTCTAAGGACCATCACCAGATACTCACACCCCACCTGGTGTGTAGCAAACATATCACTGTAACAAAGCAACTTATTTCTGGCAAATAACTTCTCAAAACCCCAAGTTGAGGAAGAATTAGAATTCTAAGAAATGAGAATAAATGCTCTTAACTAAGCTAAAGTGACTTCACAACAGTTAGGGCATTTCGCCCCTAATACATTTCCAGAAAGAAGAGCACTAAGTATTAACATGTGCATTTAATAACAGAAAAGAAAGCACTACATGGCAATGATCTGGCAACACTGATCATTTTTAGCTTCCAGAGGACAGTGGAGTTTCTGAAGGAACACCCTTTAAAAACAACTGTGTTTTTTAAATTTTTAATGAATCACCATGAGATACACAGTAACAAGCTACTGGTAATTGGGTTTCAGTCATATAATGTTTCAACACCCATCCCTTAACCAGTTTACATTTTCTACCTCCAATGTCTGCAGTTTCACTCCTACTCCCACACCTCTATGGCAAGCATCTCTCTCTCTCTCTCTCTCTCTCTCTCTCTCTCTCTCTCTCTCTCTCTCTCAACTTTTTGGCATTGTAGTTTGCACTACAATGTACTAAAAGGTTATCATGTTTGTCCCTTTAAAAAAAAATCACTCAGTTCTTGTCCAGAGCAATAGTTTCCAAGTAACACTGTCATAGTGGTTCCTTCTCTATCCTGACTGTTCTCCACCACACATCCCCACCACCACTGTGGCAAGTTTCCAACCATGAACTAGTGCTCCTGGCTCTCATTTCTACTATCCTTGGGTATTAGTCACATACTGTGTGTTTTTATTAATGTCCCACAAATGAATTTTTATATCCTGCAATCATTCTATGTCTGTCCCTCTCCTTATGACACATTTCACTCAGCATAATAATTTTCTTGCCCATCCATTTATAAGTGAATTTCCTGACTTCATTTTTCCTGGTGGCTCTCTTTGCATATAGCTAACCCATTTTCAATCCCTAGGTCTACCAAAGTGATTGCTGAACATAGACCAGAAAGAAATCCCTGAAGAATGGCTGGTATAACCTAAACAAACAAAACAAAAAATCTACATAACCCTAGAGTATGCTACCTGTACGGCAGAGCCTGGCAAGCTACCCGTATCGTATTTGATATGCCAGATACCAGTAACAATTATAGACCTCATTCCCATAACCTGATGGAATGGTTTGAGGCTCTTTATGTTCCTGGAGCAAGCAGGTTCCTTGGGCTCTACTTGCATGAGACAGGGCATATGGAGATGTTACTGGTGCCCACTCGAGCAAATCGATGATGAACGGAAGACAGTGATACAGTGATACCCTAAAGAGAGAGAGAGAGAGAGAGAGAGAGAGAGAAAACAGGTAGAAAATAGAGACAGGTAGTGGGGGAAAGAGGTGTGGTGGGAGGAAAACTGGGGACATTGGTGCTAGGAAATGGGCACTAGTAGAGGGATGGGTGTTAGAAAACTGTATGACTGAAACCCAATCATGAACAGCTTGGTAATGGTCTACCTCACGTTGATTGAAATAAAAAAAAAACCTATATAACCATCTAGGGAAGATGCCATCACTGATGACATTGATGAAGAGTACAATTGACTGGTTCAGCACCTCCATGATTGTGCGAAGAATGTCGAGAGAAAGCGACAAAAGGATGCCTGTCTTCAAAAATTCTCAAGCTCATTCACCAACGTGGCAAGGCATGAGCCTCAGGCAACCGTATGCTAACGTCCAAGCTCGCAAAGCAGTGCAGAGAAATGAGAAGGGAAACCCCAAAGAGAAAAGAGCAACAATACTGGCCGATGCAGGAGAAACCTGGGGGAAAGCATTCACAAAGCCTGCCTGTCCTTTGCCAACTATAAGACCAAGATGACTGCCCTCCGATGCCCTGATGGATCTATCATATCTTCCAGAAAAGCAATGGAGAAGATTATCCATGACTCTTAATTGGTTCTCTTTGATAGCCATGTTCACTTGCCCAGATACAAATTTTGCAGGATAGATATAACATTCCCAATGTTCTCCCTTCTGAAATCTGACCTGCCATTTTGTTGGTAAAGAAGCAAACAGCGGGGGCTGGAGAACCATAGCCCAGCAGGTAGGACATTTGCCTTGCACACGGCTGGCCTGTGCCAGCCTGAGTTTGATCCCTGGCATCCCATATTGTCCCCGAGCACCGCCAGGAGTAATTCCTGAGTGCAGAGCCAGTAGAAACCCCTGAGCATTGCCGGGTGTGACCCCAAAAAGAAAAAAAAAAGCAAACAGCACCTGGCCCAGACAAAGTCAGACCTGAACACCTAAACAATGTACCATCATTGGTTTGGCTCTTCACATGCTACCTGTCTGAATGCAAGTTGCCCTCCCAATGGAAAACCAGCAGGGCAGTTCTACTGTTCAAGAAGGGAGACATCCATGACTTTGGCAACTATCACCCCATCTGCCTGTTGTCCAGCATCTACAAGCTGTTCACTCAAGTCATCCTGAACAGGATTGGCGGAACATTAGATGAAGGACAACCATGCAAGCAAGCGGGCTTCTGAAAAGGAGTCAGCGCAATCAACCACATCCACATGGTAATCAAATTCATTGAGGTTTGTAGGGAGTTCAAGATGCCGCTCTGTCTACAGATTCATTGATTTAAAGAAAGCCATTAATTCTGTTGAGACTGAAGCCGTCATCAAAGCCCCTAGCCAAACAGGGCATTCAAACCCAATACATCAAGATCCTTCATGAGTTGTATTATGGATTCACCACCAGGATCTCACCATTCTACAAGGAAGTGATCATTGATGTCAAAAGAGGGGTTCGACAGAGTGATACCATTTCACCAAAATTCTTCAGCACCACCCTTGAGAATGTCATGCGACAATTAGAATGGAAAGGAATGGGAGTGAAGATAGACGGTCAGCAACTACACCACCTCCGCTTCGCTGATGACATCATTCCAATAACATGAAACATAAGCCAAGAGGCACAAATGCTGGCTAACTTCAATCGAGTGTGGAAAAATAGGTCTACAGCTGAATCTCAACAAAACAATGTTCATGAAAAATGAACTAGTTCCAGAGGCCCCATTCCCTCTCAATGGAACAAGCATCTCTGAATGCAGCAATTATGTGTACCTAGGCCAAGAACTCAACATGATGAATGACCTAAAACCTGAGCTGCTGCAAGGGAGGAAGAGAGTAGCATGGAACACCTTCAAAAGCATCGAAGAAATAGCTAAAAAGGAAGAAGAAATAGCTAAAAGGACAAAGAACTTCTGGCTGCGGGCACATCTCCTCAATACCACCATTCTCCCTGCATTAACATATGCCTCAGAGATCTGGGCCCTATGAAAGCAGGATGGCATTCCATTTGGGTCTCCCAAAGAGGAATCCAAAGAACTATGCATGGAATATCATGCCTCACTCAAGTGAGAGAAGGAATCCGGAGTTCTGACCACCATCAATGACCGAAAGTCAGGGAACACTGTCTTGTTTGCCAAGGTGTCGAAAATTAGATGGGTTGAACATGTAATGCGATTTGGAGATGATCACTGGACTACAGCCGTTACCAACTGAATCCCATGGAAAGTCAAAAGATCATGTGGCCACCCACCTACAAGATTGTCAGACTTCTTCATCAAGACCCTGAATGAACAGTTTGAGGCTCTTAGTATTCCTGGAACAAGCAGATGCCATTGGGCTACACTGGCATGTGATGGGGTCAAATAGAAACATCACTGGTGCCCGCTCAAGCAAATCGACAAATAATGGGATGTCAAGTAATCAAGTGATCAACCATCTAGAATTAGTGAGAGTTCACAGGAAGACAAGGATATCATAGATGAGAATACAGAAGTCAGTTGTCAGGAATTGATCCAAATTAAGTTGTAGAAGAAAAATTTTTTCAGATCTCCAGTTCTGATTCTTGTGGCATCAAGGGCAGGTTAGAGAAAAGAGCTGAGAATTAAATTCATGTCAATTTCATATCATAGACAATCCTATAGTTCCAAAACTAAAAAGTCCTAAGATAATTTGACAAAAAGGTTATTATAAAATAACATCCGGACTTCCCTCTCGACAGACTTCCACCAAGCAGACCAGCCTATCATAGCCTGGCTTTGCGTGGCTGCTTGCGAGATCGAGATCCACCCTGCAGCAGGTTCATCAATAAATGCTGGATTTTGAGATGACTACAACAGCATGCTACACGGACGGCAGAGCCTGGCAAACTACCCGTGTCATATTTGATATGCCAAATACCAGTAACAATTATAGACCTCATTCCCATGACCTGATTGTATGGTTTGAGGCTCTTTATGTTCCTGGAGCAAGCAGGTGCCCTTGGGCTCTACTTGCATGAGACAGGTCATATGGAGATATTACTGGTGCCCACTTGAGCAAATCGATGATGAACGGGAAGACAGTGATACAGTGACAGTGAAATAAAAATATTCAAGAAGGAATTAAGCTTAACATAATTAAAATAAAAGCCATAGGGTAAATGTGTTATCATTTGTGCCAAACACAAAAACATTTTTATGAACAAGCATACAATAACAAAGCTAAACTTGCGAAATTATATTGCAAAAATGGAAATAATTCTCTTTGCTATAATCACCATACTAATATAATATAAATCACTTTAAAGTCTAGACTGGATCCCTAAACCCTATGTCACTCTAACAAAAAATTAAAATTTCGAATTATAGAATTGTAACTTTTCTCTCGTTGTATTACTTTCAATCAATCTTGACCTCACTGTTTCTGGGGATTATCTTAACTCCTAAGATTTCAGGTAGGTGAAGAGTTTAACCAACATGCAGACTCTCTGGTCTACCTGAAAGTCCCAGTTGAGACACTTAATCCATCTTAAATTTCAGACGCTAAAAATTTTTTTAAAAAGATAAAAAACAGGTCTCAAGAAAGGGGCATTTCTTTTTTGAGGCCAGAGTGACAGTACAGCAGGTAGGTGCTTGCCCTATACAAGGCCAAGCCAGGTTCAATCCTGGCATCTCATATGGTCCAATGAGCATAGCAAAGACTAATTCCTGAGTGCAGTCAGGAGTAACCCCTGAGCATTGCAGGCTATGGCCCAATAAGCGAAACATAATAATCATAATTTCACATGCTAACTCTGACTTTGGTAGAGGATGAGTGACCCAACAAATGTAATCATTTTCTTTGTGTAGAGTTCTTGCTAGGAAGTGTCAATATCACCACTTCTGGGTACTGATGTGCTGCCCCATAACTTGTTGGTAGTCAGTGTAATATGGGTAGAAATGAGTAATTAAAATTCTTATCAGCCTTCTTCCCAGTCAACTCTTCCACTTTAGCTACTGGCTATAAATAATGAACCTAAGAATCCAGAAGTTGGAAGAACCCAAGATAGAAGAAACTGTGATCTTGAAATACCATGTCAAGGGGCTACTGAGTACCACCCCCCCCATTATTAGATGGTGAAATGAGAAAAACTTCTATGTTATTCTCTAAGCTCCCAGGCTTTGCATGTAAATATTTACATGTAAATATTTGGTTTATTTGGTTAAAAATATAGCAATCCAGTGCATGTAGTTAATAACCGCTCCCAAGACAGAGTTGCAGCAGGAGTCCACAGACACAGCGCTTGGTGGTCCTGGACCCAGGAGTAGGCCCGGCCTTCAGGAACCTTGTTCTGAAGTTGGAGTGAAAAGAACAAGACCGCTCTCTTTTAGTCACTGCAATGACTTCAAAGGTAAAGAATATATTCAATTAGCGCCCCATTATTTGCTATTTTTAATCGCTATAGTGATTTTAATGTGTGAGTACTTGATAATTTCTTCTAAACAGACAATTAAGATGAGCTGGTTGCTAGGTGTTTCAACTATCCTAATCATCAGAAAGATGGACCCAGTATGCACTAATCTTAAACAACTAGATAATATCCCAGACATATCTAGTGAAAAAAATGGGAAGTATAAAATTTAACTCATTTTGACAGTTTCTAAATAACAGTGTTAAATGATCAAATGCAGTGGTACTTAGACTTTTGAGTCATCAACCTCCATGAGAAAAGACAGAAGTATAGAAGCCCTCCAGAGAGGAGAGCAAAAACTTACACACAAACAATACTCTGTGTGTGTGTGTGTGTGGTGTGTGCTAGACTAAGACCAAGTTTATACATGGATCTTAGTCTAGCATCTATGAAAGTTGTTCTTTTTTTTTAGCAGGGCCTGGGGGGCAGGGGGATGGACAATGGAGGCCACACTCAGTGGTGCTCAGGGCTTTCTTTACTCAGAAATCATTCCTGACATGCTTGGGTAGAGGAAGAGATATATGAGGTTCTGAAGACTAAACCAGGTCAGCCACATGCAAGACATGCACCTTTCCCACAGCACTATCTCTCCAACCCCAGGGAAGTTCGTCTTTGATCAGACTATATGATAAAACTGCTTAGAGGCAAAAACAAAAGACCAACATTGAGTCAAAAGGGTATAGTCCAGCCTGGTAATTGCATATTAAGGAACTTTCTAGTGAGTTTATTCCTTTTTGGTTTATTTGTTTTGGAGCTAGACCCAACAGTACTCGGGGCTTACTCCTGACTTTAAGATCAGGGATCACTCCTGGCAGTGCTCAGGGATCATCTGGGATACCAATGATAGAACCCAGTTGGCTGTGTGCAAGGCAAATACCCTCCCCACTGTATTCTCACTATAACCCCTTAAGTGGGTTTCTAATGGCCCTTCCAACTCTGAGAGCATTTACATTTTTTTAACAAAGAGCTGATATTGAAATGTTATGTCTGGCTGGCATACCTAATTACAGCCATGCTGTCTTCAAAATTAAAATAAAAGAAGAAAATTAACAGCAAAACAGAACTTATTATTTTATTATGACAATGATCTGCAATATTATGTGCTTTGATCTAATTTCATGAGTAGGTTAGCCTTAGCTAGCCTTAAACTTCTTGTCTTTCCAAATGATCAATACATAATATGCTAATAATGCAATATCTTATGCATGAAATCACAGGAGTTTCTTCAGAATCGTCTTTCTTGGCTGCTACTTAGATTCTAGATTCTAGTGAGTTAATCTGGATAGATGGTAGTTTCCAAAATGAGCTAGGATGAATAATATTCATACATACCATATACTTTATTCAGTAGATTAAAAGAATAATGTAAAACTTGGAACTTCCTGGGGTTGGAGTGATAGCACATCAGGTAAGGTACTTGTCTTGCATGCAGCCAACCTGAGGTCTATCCCTGCACCCTATATGGCAGTGCAAGCTCTGCCAGGAATGATCCTTGAGTGCAGAACCAGGAGCATGTCCTTAGCACTGCCAAGTGTGGTACAAAAAGTGAACAAAACCCCTAAAAATTCCCATCCACAAGTAATGCATTACTTTTATCTGATCTTTCTCCCTACGTTTATGATAAAGTTATCTACTGATATATTAAAAGTCACTCCAAAACTAAAGGTGTCAAGACATTACCCTTTTATAATGCTTATGAATTTACAGAGGATAGAGTAGGATATTTTTATTTCTAAAGATTGCTAGCATGGTACTGGAATATTGGATGGGTGGGCCTAGCCGTTCCAAGTCCTCTCAAGGTAACTTCTTCACCTATTTGTTTGGTGTCTTGAGACTAAGAGTTCATGTCCCAGAAATTAGCAAGAGACAGCATAGCTCTTTATTACCTAACCTCAAAAGACCGACAGACATGCCCTACTCTGTGGGTTGAAGTTTTTTTCAAGCCTGTTCAGATTCCAGGATTGAATTCCAAAGATTTGAAGCCTTATTTTCAAATAGCCACTCAAACAAATCCGAATGGAGAAACAAAGAGTAAAATTAACAGCAAATACCAACCAAGATTCAAATACCACCTTACATCAATCTTAAAATATGGCAAATTTGCAATCTTAGAATAATTTTGGAGGAAATTCAGCAGTGAACCAATCAGACAAATATCCAGACAAAACTACCTAGCCCTCATAGATATTTTATTTTGCAATATTTCATTCCACAGGAAAGAGATGTAATAATTTTAAAGGAGAGTAAACTAGTTTGTCATCATGTTATAAAGTCAGGAAGTTGAAACAGTACATGTCAGAACTATGGGGGAACCAAAAGAAATCTTCACAGAAACATGACATGTAAGCAAAGATCAAAGGGAATAGGGAACTAGGTGTGCAGATATTCTTGGCAAAGAGACTAGCACATGCTTAAGTGTTTTAAGCTGTGTACAGGATGGGAAAGTTATAAGTCGGAGAAGTGCAAGGGGAGAAAGGGGTAAAGGATGGATTCTACATCTAGAGTCCACTATCAGGACACTGGCTTTACTAAGAGAAAACTGTGAGTCACTTAAAGATTCTGAACAATGGCCAAGCATAGTAGAAAGAATTCTTAAAGAATTTTATTCTTAAAGGATTACTCCTTTAAGTAATACTGCCCTGCTGCAGTATGGGTGGGCTTGAGGTAGTGGTGGAAGATTAAGGTCAGAAACACAGAGAAAAGTAAGAGGTGATTAAATTCATGTCAGAAAAGGATGACATAGGCTGGAGCTGGGCGGCACTGTAAAGACAGCAAGTGGCAGTTGAGCATCAGGGTGTTTTGAAATGGGGATTATCACTTTCTGGTAACAGAGGTGTGACACTGGAGGTGACTGGAATTCTGGGGAAAGGCAGGCATATTGAGAAGCAAGAGTTTGGTTTTCCGTGTAAGTTTACTATGCTAATGTTCAAGTGTGGATGATTAAGTTGGTGATAGAGTACAGGAATCTGTTTTTGTTTTTGTTTTTGTTTTTTGCTTTTTGGGTCACACCCGCCATGCTCAGGGGTTTCTCCTGGCTCTGCACTCAGGAATTACTCCCCTGGCAGTGCTCAGGGGACCATATGGGATGCTGAGGGATTGAACCCGGGCGGCACAGGCTGGCCGTGTGCAAGGCAAATGCCCTACCTGCTGGGCTAGCGCTCCGGCCCTGGAAATCTGGTTTTAAGGGAATAAGAACTATAATTACAATTTTGAAATCAGGGGCTAGATAGCGCTTAAAAAGAAAAATCTCGAGTACTTCAATTAGGAACTGAGGATAGAATGGAGAGTTCAGGTGTGGAGTCTGGAAGAGGTCTAACATTAAGGGCCAAGGTAAGTGAAGAGAGAACAGCAAAGGAGACTGAATAGTTGATGAGAGAGGGAGAGCACCGGAGGACAGCCTCTGGAAACCAGGTGAAAACAGGTCCAAGTCAGAGACCAGCCACCTGGTCATTGGTGCTGAGATGCTAATAAGATGACATCAGAGGCTTGATCACTGAACTACACAACATATAGTAACATCTTCTAGAGCAGTGCTAATGGACAGTGTTAGCAGAAGGGTGTGTGTAAGGAGAGAAGTGCCTTGGCCTATTATATATGCACAAAGCACTATTTAATCTTTCATTTCATCACTATCACTATCTATCTTCCCGTTCATCATCTATTTGCTAGAGCAGGCACCAGTAATATCTCCATATGTCCTTTCTCATGCTAGTAGAACCCAAAGGCATCCGCTTGCTCCAGGAACATAAAGAGCCTCAAACCATTATATTAGGCCATGGGAATGACCTAATATTAATGTTACTGGTATTTGACATATCAAAAAACGACACGAGCAGCTTGCCAGGCTTGCCATGCGGGTGGCATACTCTTGTAGCCACCTCTGAATAAATCATTTATTGATGAACTGCGTGGCCGCCGCATGAGCCGGGTGTAATAGTCTGGTCTGCTGGGTGGAATTGTTACAAGAGGGAAGTCCGATGTGAAAGATGGCGGCCCCCATGGAGTCGGGGGTCATCTGGCTTGTTGTGAGGCTCTGCTGGGGTGGCAGGCCAGGGCTAGAACCCGCCATGCCTCCCGGGTGCCTCATGAGCAGCTGGGCACAGGGAGAGCAAGGAGCAGCTCTGCCCCATGTCTGAGAGTCTCTGGTTCAGCATACCTGGGCCGGATTGAAAAAAAACTGCTGCAGGGTGGGTGTGGATGACCCAGGCTGGGTGGAATTGTTACAAGAGGGAAGTCTAGATGTGGAAGATGGCAGCCCCTCATGGAGTCGGGGGGGGGGGGGGTGGGCGTCTGGCTTGTTGTGAGGCTCTGCTGGGGTGGCAGTCCACCCACTAATTTTAATTAGTACACTCATAGCAACATCATCACAACAGTCAAAAGGTGGAAGCAGCTGAAATGCTCAACAGATGGATGATGTGGGGAAGGAATATAACGTAAATGACAGTTACCCTTTACCCAATTCTGGGTGTGAAACTAGAGTTGATCTTGGGAGTTGATCCAGCCAAATAATTTCCAGGAGACATATTGGGCAGCTCCCAAAGAGAGAACAGAAACAAATTTGGAGGATTCATCACTATCTTTGATACCCAAGACAGCTTCTTTGCTTCTCCTTATATTTCCCATGATTGTGTCCGATCATTTTATTTTTCTGCCTTTGCTCTGTACGGTATAAATCCCCATCTGGAAAAAGCCCTGGTGTGGTTAGAGCACTTGGCTGGATCCACCAGCTGCTGCTCGCTCAACTAGTCCTGTTTGCTCACTTCCTTTAAATACATAACGTTTAATCCATATCGTTAATCACTAGCCCTCCAAGTGCTTTCTTTGGAATTAGTAATTATTATGCTTAAGCACTCAGAGATTTGGACTTGCAGCATCACAGACAGTTAAATAAATGTGGTCTATGTATATAATGCAAGAAAATTTTAACAATTGTTGTTACACTGTGGATAAACCTTAAAGACATTATATTAGTGAAATAAAACATTTACCCAGATGCTCAAGTCATATCCCAGCAGGTAAAGCTGCCTTGCAGGCAGCTCACTTAACTTTGATGCCTGGCACCCCATTTGGTTTTTCAAGTGCACTAGGAGTGATCCCTGAGTGCAGAGCCAGGAGTAAGCCCTGAGCACCCACAGATGTGCTTCCTCCTCCCATCCTAAAAACAGTGACCAAAGGACAAATACTTTTTGATCTCACATGAGGTAGAGTAGTTAAATATGTAGACACAGAGCACAATGATAAGTTCCAGGAAAATAGAGAAGGGAGGAGTACAACAATGAGAGTTAGAAATAAACACTCCGGAATGAACTGAGTATTGAAGGTAAAGGGATATCTCGATAACTTTTCAGTTTCTGTATTGCAAACCATAATGCCCAAAAGGAGAGTTCTTCCTAAGAAGTTACCTGCAAATTCATGACAGATTCTGGGTCAGAACCATCCCCCTAAACAGCACTCTATAGAGAGGTAGCATTTATTATTTAAAGTCACTACGTGTTTGTACTAACTTGTTAATAAGCCATAGATAAAAATGTATCATAATCCGGGGCCAGAGCGATAGCCCAGCGGGTAGGGCGTTTGCCTTGCCGCGGCCGGCTTGTGCCGGCCTGGGTTCGATTCCCGGCATCCCATATGGTCCCCCGAGCACCGCCAGGAGTGATTCCTGAGTGCAGAGCCAGGAGTAGCCCCTGAGCATTGCCAGGTGTGACCCAAAAAAGCAAAAAAAAAATAAATTAAAAAAAAATGTATCATAATCCACTAGCTCCTCCAGATAGTCTCCACCCCTGCCCTCATTTTGTTATCTTTGCAGCCCTGTGTTTTTTCATAGTACTGAATAAAACTGCAGTTTTATACTAACTTATGGTGTTGATGGGCGTATGTCCATGAGTAGTAAACTCCAAGAGCACAGGGACTCTGCTGTCCACTATAGCCACAGTAACTTACAGAATATACATGATGCTTGCCAAGACTAAGGTGCTCAATAAATATCAATGAATATTTAAATATATGTATGAAAGTTCTATAATATTTGGACCAATATGAATCTAATATGAGGAATAGAAAAGACTAACAGTTATTCACAGTTTTCTGCCTGCTCCATTATACGAGCTCTCTAAGCATTGCTTTAAGCACTTTATAAGTATTAATTTTTTTTAAGTCTCACAACATGCTCCTTAGGGAAGACATTATCACCACTCATCTCAAAGAAATAGAAACAGTAAAGTGTGTAATTGCCCCAACTACTAAATTGCACTCTCAGGATTTAACACAGGCAGTCGAATTCCAGGGTCTCTGCTTATAATTACATGTCATATTGTCTGTATTTTGCCACCTAACTTTGATTTAATATTTGAAGTTGGCAATACGTCTCCACTGGCTTCTTTCACGATAGTCATGTCCCTACTTCTCCTTTGATCCAGTCTTCCATTTCTATTCATCTTGTAAGTTCTTAAAAATTTAAACAAACTTTGGCTAGAATGACAGTACAGCAGGTAGTGTGCCTGACTTTCATGCAGCCAACTTATGTTCTATTCCCAGCTCCCTATATTATTCCCTGAGCCCTATTAGGAGTGACCCCTGAGCACAGAGCCAGGAGAAGCCCTGAGCACCACCAGACATGGCTCAAAAAAAAACTTAAAGAAATTGACTTTAATAATATTGTTGGAACCAGTATCAAATTAGATCCTAAAATTTAAAAGGAAAATATAATTAGGTATACAAATAAAAGATATACTTTAAGGTCTGGAGAAAACTTACAATAGGCTGAACATATGCTTTTCATGCAGGAGTTCCAGGTTCAGTCCTGTCACTAAATGATCCCAGAATACTAGCAGACTTAACAAAAGAGCCAGCAGGCACTTTTCCTCTCTCTCTCTTTCTCTCTCTCTTGTATTGTGGTTTGCAATACAGACACTGAAGGGTTATCATGTATATCCCTTTACCTACTTGCAATGCTCAGCTCTAGTCTAGAATTACCATTTCCAATTACCATTTCAATTACCAGTAAAACTGGTCCCATATCTATCTTACCTACCTTCTAACTCCAACACACTTGTGATATTCCAACCATTACAAATTCTCCTGGCCCCTGTTTTGCCTTGTGCAGCATTCTTAACATAAAGGAAATAATGAAAGTAATGTTGTCAGATGAGGTACAGGAGGTAAAGACTGAAGGGAAGCAAGTTGTACAAAACTGTGTACAATATACACAGAGAGCCTCAAAAAATATCTTGGATTTATACAGAAAAACTAAAAGTCTAAGATAAATTAAACAATTCTCATGGAAATCCATATATATGATGCAAATTTGATACAAATATTTAAATATAATTATGCTGTTAAATTATTTTTAATCTTCACCAAAGAATGAGGTGCCCAGGAGGGAAGGCACATTCTAGCCCTGGCCCGCCATCCCAGCAGAGCCTCGCAAGAAGCCAGAGGAACTCCCACACCATGAAGGCCGCCATTTTCAACATCCAGACTCCACAGCTCATCAGAGCTCCACCCAGCAGAAGAGTTGATCACAATCCTCATCGTCAGAGTCCTATCCTACAGCAGTCTATTTTAAGCCCAGGTATGCCTGATCCAGAGACTCAGAGACATGGGGTAGAGCTACTACCAGCTCTCCCTGTGCCCAGCTGATCATGATGCGCCCAGGAGAGAAGGCAGGATCTATCCCTGCCCCACCATCCTAGAAGAGCCTCACAAGAAGCCAGAGTAACCCCACTCCATGAGGGCCGTCATTTTCAACCTCTGAACTTCATAGCTCATCAGAGCTCCACCCAACAGAAAAGCTGATCTTTGCCAGTTTTGGTTCATCAATACATGCACGAGTTGAGAGGCTACTACAAGAGTATCCCACCTGCACAGCAGAGCCTGGCAAGCTACCTGTGTCGTATTTGATATATCAAAAACCAGTAACAATTATATACCTCATTCCCATGACCTGAAGGAATGGTTTGAGGTCCTTCATGTTCATGGAGCGAGCAGTTGCCCTTGGGCTACACTAGCATGTGACAGGACATATGGAGATATTACTGGTGTCCACTCAAGCAAATCGATGAACAATGGGAAGACAAGTGATACCAAAGAATATACATTTGGGAATCTATGAAAATACCCTCTGAATACTGGCACATACACTTCCCCTTAGTTTTCTTTTGACATATAAGTTACTCTTCACTAAATCTATAGTAAGATTTTTTGAAATCATGGTCCTTTGAATACTATAATCCTGAAACCATAAAACTTAGGGCTGGAGCTTACCTGGAGTACAATATGTAAGTTATTTGCCTTGCATTCAACCACCCAGATTGGATCCCTAGCACTACATGTGGTTCCCTGACCTCGTCAGATCCTTGTGTAGAAAGTCAGGAGTCAGCACTGAGAACTGTCAAGTGTGTCCCACCTCAGAAAAAAAAATTAATAGACGGTAATACCACCTTCCAAATATTCATCCAGTTATGCTAGTAATATCCTAAGAAAAACTGCAGTCTTGATCTATGAAAGTCTTAAAGTATGCCAGACCCCATTTTTCTCCTTTAGACCCTTGATTTTACTTGTTAGCATCCCCATCACTAGGGGTTACCAGGCCAAGGGAAGCTGCAAGAGTCAAACCAAGAGAGTAAGGGAATATGCCGGAGATCACAGAGCTACTATGACCTGAGAGGATGACCAAGGCATCTGATACATAAACTTACACTCATTGATATTCCTATTTGTGATCCCTTTATGTTCTGCAAAAAATCTTTTAACAGGATTTTTTACAACCTATTTCTTGCTCAAGCCTCCAGGCATGATAAACAAGGGAGGAGATAGAGTTTCAGAGAAGATAACCTATAGGTAGATCATCTTTAGCCACCTTTGAACTTTTTTTTTTAGACTGCACTTCTGTTACTGAGTTGAATACTTCTGGAAGTTGAACTACTTCTCAGGACTTTCTCTGAATCACTTGATCACTCGATCACTTGAATCCCGTATTCATCGATTTGCTCGAGCAGGCACCAGTAACATTTCCATTGGACCCTATCACGTGCCAATGTATCCCAATGGCATCTGGTTGATTCAGGAATATGAAGAGCCTCAAACCATTCCTTCAGGGTCTTAACAAGGAAGTCTGACCATCTTGTAGGTGGGTGGTCACGTGATCTGAATAGAGACAGAAAAGTGATGCAGCAGATAGGAAAAGTCAGTGGGATCCCCAACTTGAGAAAGATTCTATGATTTCTGGTTTTCAGACACAGGAGACATAGTGCAAGGATTGGAGGGGACTAAAAGGTCCACAAATTAGTAGTTGACAAGGAAATGGGCACCTCAGTCATAGTAATGCAAAGGACTGGATTCAGCAACTGGATTCCAACCTGAACAAGCGTGGGAAGCAGATCAACCTCAAAACTTCAGAAGGAACATTCAGAACCTAACAGAGGGTGCAGGAAGCCTAATGGCACCCAGATTTTTGGCTCATGGGAGTCTAATAAAAAGGATCTGAGACATGCTATCCCAGGAGTTCTGACATGGGAGTTAACACAGCTGTGTCATTTCATGTTGCTAACTGTGGTTATTTGTTACAGCAATAGAAGCCTAATACAGAGTAGTTAATAGTCCAGTAACCTCTGAAAGTGAAGTCCCCTTTTTACATAACTTCTTCTATATTAAGGTAAAACAAAAACTTCTTTGTCAAAACCCTGAAGGAATGGTTTGAGGCTCTTCATATTCCTGAATTAACCAGATGCCATGGGCTACATTGGCACGTGATAGGGTCCAATGGAAATGTTACTGGCGCCCGCTCGAGCAAATTGATGAATAACAGGATTCAAGTGATCAAGTGATTAAGGTAAAACAGATACTCCTGAACTTCTCTGCCCTGATCTTTGCTCTAGTCATTAATAACACAAGAACTAAACCATGATTAACAATGTCCTAGCCATAATCTTTCTATGATTCTATCCACTGTTTCTTTTGGGAAAGGTTACAGCTGTACCCAAACCTTAGTGGACATAACCTTAGTCCATTTCCATGTCTTAAGTCATTCCTCAGAGGTGGAGCCTGAGGCAGGGACTCCTATGTAGGTAATTTATTAAGGGGGAACTTAGATGGGAACTCAACAGACAGGGAGAGAAGCTGTATAGAGAAGGTAAAGAAAGTTACACAAGTATGGTACTAAAGAAATTAGCATGAGCCGATAGGGACTACACAGCTTTGCAGAATCTGCATGACACAGGGCAGGGGAGTCAGGCTCCTGTAGCCCTGTTCTAATCAGGCTACCTGGTGGCTGCCTGGTACTTCTGACCAGAGACTTCTTGCAACTCTAACTGGAATCTAGGGTTAAAGGTCTCCTGTGGTGGGTAACATTCATGGTAAATCCTGATGGATGAGCTGTACCTGGCTACAAAGAGTGGCCCAAATAGAGCCAAGTAAAGGGGAAAAGCAGATGTACTCTACCTAGTGACATGGCAGGTCCATCCCATGAATCTCTGAGGTAACTTCAGAAATTCTGAAGTTGAGAAACTCCAGGTTTCCCAGAACACCACTTGAGAACCATCATTCCAGGGAATCTGGTTCCCAGTCATAGATTCTAAAACGTATTAAAGAACAAAGCTTAGTTTCTATCCAATGTCCTTCAGAGGTCAACCTCTTCTCCCCATTACACTTTGCTGGATCTTGACACACTTTTTTCTCCAGCCGCTTCTTCTCTCGAGTACTTGGAGAAGGCGGGAGTGGGAGGGACTGGCTGCTTCTCAGCCCTGGAGAGCCCATTTTAGAGATGCCAGCAGGGGATGGCATATGAATCAACAGCGTGTTCCCAGCACACCCCCACGGTCCAGATGGCCACACATCACAGGAGCAGAGGGCGGCTCCTACATAGACACGTCCCTGGCTAGAGACATGTACCATGTGACAGGTGATAGGCCCAGGAGGAGCACACAGTGACAGTTGAGGTGACATCTTTTTACAACAAAGAGTATGGTTTCTGTTCTGCTGCAGATTTTCATTTCAAATTCCCATATGCGATCAAAGGCTTTGGCGAGTAGCGTCCAGAGAACCCAGACAGAGCAGAAGACAGGGGTACAGCCACTTTCACTGACAGTGTGATTACTTCAGTCAATTGCTGTGGATCGCTGGCATTATTTCAGATCCAGGACATCACTCATGCAGAAAGAGAAAGCAACTCTGATATTTGGAAAGGTCTCTCCCTACATGTGCTAAGTCAAAGTCTGGCCCCCCACACACTCTCCTCCACTTCGTCTGCTTTTTCTTGCACTGGTTTTCTTGCACTGATTTTATTCTAATTTTTATCTTTTGTTTTTACTTTTTTGGGCCACACCCAGAAGTGTTCAGGGCTTATTATTAGTGGGGCTCTTGGGAAACCATAAGAGCTGCGGGGATTGAATCCTGGTTAGCCACATGGAAGGCAAGTGCCCTGCCCGCTGTACTAACACTCTTGCCCTCACTGCACTGATTTTAATAGGTCATTCATCTAGGGTGAACCATGCTCCTTTGTATTAAATGTTTGACATAAAATATTGTACATAACCTCAGCCCAGATTTGAAAGACAAGAACTAATCCCCACACTTCTGGGGAAAAAAAAACAACTAAGCTTTCAACAGTTAATGAAACAGCACAGGCCCTTTGCATTGAGAAGCATGCTGAGATTTAGACCTACTGCTGGTATTCCCCAAAAGCTCAGTCAAGCACTTGATGTTCGTCTTACGAACAAATTAACTTCTTTTCATAAGATGACATACCATAACTTGCAATATATCTCCTTTGAATATCATTTTTCTTAACTGAAATATAACTCAGATAGAACCTAAGAGCCCAGATTTTTAAAACAACTGTCTTGGTGGCTCTTCTTTTTTTAATAATTTTTTATAAATTCAATTAAAAAATTTAAAGTTATTTACAAAATTAGTTACAAAATAATTTTGATTATTTTGTAAGTAATTGTGCCTTTGATTTACAATGTTATTGACAGTTGAGTTTCAATCATAAAATATTTGACCAATCCCTCCATCAGTGGCAGCTTCTGGCCAGAACTGTCCAGTGTTCCCCTCCTACCCCAAACCCCATCATATACCTGTCTTTCAATTTGACAGGCACATTACAAAGTTTCAGTGGTTGCAGCGCACATCTCATGTTTTCAGTTTTAAAAGGCTGTGTTTTGAATATATGGCTCTATCCCTCACCTGATTCATTGGTACAATTGAAGCATTGATGCCTGTTCATCCATTACATCCAGTTCTCTTCTCCCTCTTGATTTCTTTCTTTCTCTGTTCTTCTCTCTAAGTGCTGGGCTAAAGGGAGATCTAGGTAGCCCCTTTTTACTACAATAAAATTCCTCATCCAGTATTTTATAACTATAGATAAGTGAGACCATCCTGTGTTAGTCTTTCTTCTTCTGCTTTACTTCACTCAACATGATACCTTTCAGTTCCAACCACATCCTTCTTTAGAAAACCACCAGCTTGACCGCTGAGACATTCCACACACAGTCTAAGAGCAGAAGAACCCAGTCCAGTTTCATTTATCTTGTGTGGGCAAAATCTGGGTCAGCCATTTCAGCATCAAGTCGATTGCTTTAAATGAAGATAGCCCTGAATCAGAAATCATGTGATCATAACTGTGGCAGACCAGAGACCAGAGACTCAGCCAAATCCTCTAGTTCATTTCCCTACCCACAGGTAGTTGTTGGCTTTTCCTGTAGGATTTGCAAACATTTGGTTTTCAGGAACTTCAGGTGGAACCTTTGGACTCTTCTTTAGAGGCATAAAAGAGAGAGAGCCCAATAGGCTGGAGCATTTCTTTGCATACAAGACACAGAGGTTTAATATTTTGCACCAGATAGTCCTGAGCACTGCTAAGAGCAATCAATGATCACTGCTCCAGAGCACTACCCCTGAGCACTGATGACTGTAGCCTCCAAAACAATAAAAATAAATCAAATAGACCATCATCCAAGCACTGAATAGCAGTTTTAGAGTTTCCTATGGTAAACAAAAGATCAGCTGTGTATAAAGAAACCCTAAATCTAAAAATCCTCACCAGTTAGTGTTTGCAGCAGGTTTGTGGTACCCTGTAATGTTTTACTTAGTTTGTCATTATTATTTTATTAAAACTAACATAAAATTGAAGCAAATGATTGACATAATAGCCAACAAATACAGGAAACTGAGATGAAGGCATTCATATGTGTCCATCTATGCATGCAAACTATGAGTTTGCTCATAGTGGCTTACCTTTTACATGGATGTGCTACATTAGCCAGCCACCACCCTTCTGTGGCCTGAGTAACAAAATTACTAAAACTCCCATAAGAGATGCCTAAATATTGTATCTGCAAATAAAATAAAATTTGAAATTTGATTATTTTTCTGTATCTCTAAGAGAATGATGCTTTTCTTCCATAAAACATGCACTTTTAATAACAGATCCTTTGGCATCTGATTTGAAAACTACTCTGGCTTCACCACCAAGCATATGTGAAAACTTGAAAAGAGGGCTTGCTTCCTCTGTGCATGACGGCATCACCTGTAAATGGGGTCAACAGCTGTATGCACCCCAGATGTTATCAGGATGAAGTGAGTGCACAGGCATAAAGCCAGCACACAGTGATGCCTGAAAAGGTTCAATAACGATACAACTCAATTATGTTTACTAACTAGCATTTACTTAATATCATAACTCAAGTGAAAAGCTAATATCCTCACAACCAAATGAAGTTCTGAGTCAATAAGAAAAGCAAATGCAGGACAGGGAGCTGGAGAAGAAATATGCATTCAAGTAAAGAGCAGAAGACTATCAAGAGGCTCCCAGGATGGCTGGCACCTTTGGAAAAGTGGGTGGTCAAGCATAAGAGTCACATGCAAAGGCCAGAAATAGGCAGATGAGATCAACAGGATGCCTCAGCAGAAGTGTCCTAGGCAAGGCGGCAGCAGAGGGAAGCTCAGAAGTAAGCTCCACTCCTGAAAATAGCCACAGGAGGGAAAAAAATAGCTCAGTCCTAATCTAGCAGTAAGAGGAGCTGGATCATGGACAAGATACTATACTATCCCTGGAGGAGCTACCAGTGCTATTATTCAAATTGCCTGGGTACAGGCTCTCAGTTGCTTTCCCAGTGCCTCAGTACACAGCACATCCCCTGGTCTATGGCTAAAATAAAGGTGCTACCATCCATTCCCAAGTACTCTCTCTAAGCCTGTGTTCATTTTGATTCTTCCTTTTCTGACCTCCTCTCACTCATTCCTCACCCAAAACTTTCTGGGGGTTAGAATTAGCCTTATTTGAAAGGTGAAATGACCGACCCAAGTATTCAGATGTGAAAGGGAGTGAGGGACAGATGGGTGCACAGGTAGATGAGAGAGGGTGGCATGTGTCTCCAGCAGAAGCTGTCACCCAGGAAGAAGCTGCAGCTCTCCCTCCAATGTCACTCCCCAACCAAAATGTTCCCCATTGCAGTCATATTCATCTCATCACACCCCCAGCACAATCACCATCTTGGAACTTTTATGTTTGAGAATGTTTTTATTGTTAAATAAAATACTGTTAAAGGCCTATTTTTCTTTTATTATTATTTGTTATTATAACACCATGAGATAGACATTTACAAAGCTGTTCATGATTGGGTTTCAGTCATAAATAGTTGCAGCACTCACCCTTGATAGCAGGCACTCTTCCTCTTCCTTCTTTCTCTATCTATCTCTGTCTCTATCTCTCTCTCCATCTCTCTACATTTGTGGCTTACCATACGTACATTTAGGGGGTTATCATGTATATCCCTTTGCCTACATTCAATGTTCATTTCTAATCTGGCATTACTATTTCCAACAATTAGTAGACCACTGGTATATATATTTATATTCCACATTTAAGCGCATTCTATATCTGTCCTTTTCCTCTGACTGATTTCACTAAGCATGATAATCTCCATGACCATCTATTTGTAGGAAAATTTCATGACTTTGTTTTTTCCTGAGAGCTGCATGGTATTCCATTGTGTAGATGTACCAAAGTTTATTTATCCAGTCTTCTGTTCTCAGTCATTCAGGTTGTTTCCAGATTCTGGCTATTGTGAATGTGCTGTGATGAATATAAAAGCCCAGATAGTGTTTCTTCTGTGTGTTTTTGGGTCTCCAGAGTATATTCCCAGGAGTGGTATTGCTGGATCAAATGGGCGCCCAATTTCTAGTTTTTTGGAGGAATGTCCATATTGTTTTTCAAAAAAGGCTGAACCAGTTGACCTTCCCACCAACAATGGATGAGAGTCCGTTTCTCCCCAGCATCTGCGTCAGCACTGGTTGTCTTGCACTTTTTGGATGTGTGCCAGTCTCTGTGAAAGGCCTATTTTTCAGTTCCACATACTACAGGAGAATACACACCCACATACACACACAAACTATAATTCTTCTCATTCTGTACTCTACCTTCACTTCCAAGAGAAAATTGATAATGGCTGCCAACATTAAAAAGCAGTTTCCATGTATTAGGAACTATATTAACCTGGAAATCTTCTATGTTCTTCAACCTTCACAATTATTCCAATTTATACTCAAGGGTATTGAGGGCCTAAGTAGCGGAAAGGGGCCAGTTCTAAGTCAGCCTGCACTCTTGGCCATTGTTGCCCAGCTGCTTAAGGTATCTTCGCTATGTGTGGTGCTGGAGTCTTACACATACAAGAAATGCACTCTACCACTAGCTATATGTCCAGTCCATTAAAAAAAATCTTTATTCTATTCTTTGTCCTTTTTTTTTTTTTGCAAAGGGGCCTACAACACAATGCTCAGAGTGCCTGGGGTTCAATCATGTTGATATCAGCTCAAACTTGTGGGTTTGACATTTGATGCTCAGGTCAGCAAAGGGGCACTGGCATTAGCAGGGCTATACCCAGTGATACTCAGAAGGGCCAAGCAGAGCTGGTGACCAAGCTCAAGACTCAGGGTAGGCAAGACGAGCATACTAGCCCTTTGAATTTCATCCTTGGGCCCCTCAAGTTCTCTACCCATATGCATGTCAATTTCATGGGGACACTAAACAAATAGGGCAAAATGTGATTATTTTTCATGGGATTCTAGACTATGAGACAAAATGTGTTATCTCAATTCCTAGTATTGCTACACAGTACATGCCCACTGTGGACATTCACCACTGTTTGAACTGACTACCCTATGTTCGATTCATGTTTAAAATAAATCTAATCTCTGTAACAGTACCTGACATATAATAATCATGAAATAAGTACTGGCTAAATAGCTAAATCAATTGCACATGCTATCCTCATTTTATCAGTTTATTTCTAATTAATGTTTAAATCAAAGAGATTAAAGATTATGTTTAATCTTTATATGTGTTGCAAGGGGGAGAAATGTTATATTTCCAGAAATAATTATTTGATTATTTTCTATGTAATTTATATTTGACACTTCATAAAGCTCACATTATTTTCTCAGAAAACTGAGGGCTAAAGAGTTCACAAACCTTTCCTTAAGGCCGCAAGCTGATGAGCACCTAAACTCATATAAGCCTAAGCCTCCCTTGACACAGACACATGCTCACCTGTGACATGGGGTTCACTCTGGGGACCATCATCAGTGGGAAACACTTCAGATGCACTTTCAACTGTGACATCTAACAATTGAATTCTCATGAGTGAAAGGAGTGGTGGGGTCTTAATTTGGGATGAAGGAGATCATAAATGGCTCCTTCCTATCTACTGGCACATGCAGGAAGCAGAGGAGTGTTGGAGGCCTGGAATTCTTGAATCCAGTTGGTGACTGGAATCCAAGTAGGCAACCAAACCTGGACTCTAAGAATCATTTGTTAGACACTGGGTGTCACAGTTTTATGTAAGATATGCCCACTCAGCAGTACAGTGAGGCAGAAGGAACCACCCCCTCAATATGTCAGAGGAATCCTGAGCAGCCTCTGTTTCAAAACTGCTTATCCTGTTTCCATGTGTCTCTGTATATAAAGGTCTAATTGATATGCCAAATTGCAATTTGATTGACTGGAGGCCTAGTGTAATGACACTTGGGAAGAAAATGTGCTAAATGTAAGAAAGCGTTCATAGAAGGTTAAATGAAGACTTGTTCACAAAGCAGTAAATTTCTTTGTTTTTTCCCCCACTAAGAAATTATAAACTACACAGGGAAAATGACTGAAAAAAATCTATGTTGAAATACTATTGAAATGTTCCAGGTTATAGCAAATTGGAAGTCTCATGTTTCTTTCTTGAGATTCTATACTTTCCAAGCAGCCTAAAGGAAGCATATATTAGTCTCCCAAGAATTTATACAGTTATTTTTCCTTAAGTTGACAATGTACAAGTTCCTTTGAAGTATAAGAATGCATGGATGGAGTTATTGTCTCCATTTTGTAGCTGAGGAAACTGGGATTCAGAGAGGTCAAGTAATTTTCTCAAAGTCTCAGAACTTTGCATTTTGCAATCAGAACTTTAATCCAGAATCAAAACTCAGAGCCCAAAACTGGAGCTGCAATGTCTGAGCATAAGCATTGCAATAATTTCACAAATGTGGCTTCATTTCTTCTCAAAGCTTTAAAAATCTGAGACTCTGATCACACAGGAAATGACTATCAAGGCCATTAACTATAAATCATCTGCATCTTCAACCAATTTCAGAAGGTCCCCCCAAAGGCAAATGAAACAAGTGTCTTGGTTAGGCTATGATATTCTATGACTGAAACCCAACTAAATTTCATGGTGATTCAATTTTTTTTAAAAGTTACCTTAAACAGAAAAAAGGGTCTCTGAAGTTATTATTAAGTGGAGAAATGAGATCACTCCTGATTACCTGGCTGGATCCTAAGGCCAATGGCAGTGTCTCTTTTATTTAAAAAATATAAAAGTCAGCATAATATTCAAGGCCAGGGAAAACAGGACTTGTCAATGGTTGGAATCTACAAGAGTGTGGGGGTGGAGGGTAAGTAAGATAGAGAAGGGACCAGTTTGACAATAATAGTTGAAAATGGTAGCGCTAGACAGACTGAGTATTGAAAGTAAGTTATGGGATATACGTGAAAGCCCTTCAGTGTCCGTATTGCAAACTACAATGTGCAAAAGGAGAGAGAGAGAGAGAGAGAGAGAGGGAGAGGGAGAGAGAGGGAGATAAAGTATCTCCCTAGAGGTAGGTTAAGTGTGTGGTGGGGGTGAGGGAAATGGTGCACATTGGTGCAGCAGCAAAATGTGCACTGGTGGAGGGATGGGTGCTGGACCACTGAATGACTAAAACCCAATCATGAACAGCTTTGTTATGGTATATCTCATGGTGATTCAATTTAAAAAAAAAAGCCAGAGGAGGAGTTGAGAGACATAAGAGAAGGCACAGACAGAGCAGAAGGTGATGAGAGATGGAGGCAGAGGGCAGAGGGAAGCCAGCCAGAGCCAAGAATGTCTGGAGCTGCCTGAAGTTAGTTGAAAGAAACAAGCACTGATTCACCCCTGAAGGTCTTTAGAAAACAGGAACCTGCTGGCACCTTGACATTTGACATTTGTGCTCCAGAACTATAAAAGAATTAACGTCTGATGTCTTAACCTACTTACTTTAGGCGAATTTGTCAAGGTATCCTTAGGAACTTAATACACAAGAATACCAACAGCAAAGCAGATGAGCATTGCACTTTACAGCTGCTAACACTTCCATAAGGCATCACTTTGGGCAACCATCATCACAGTCCCAGAGGAATGCAAGGGGCCCGGCCCATAGGTCAGGATTGCAGATTAACCACTGGATTTGCTACTGTATTTACTCTGATGCAAAAGAAAATGGAAGGACAGGATGGTGGAGGCAGAGGGATGGCTCATTCTCGTGAGCCTTAGAGGCCATGGTGAGTTTTTGAGTTTAGTGTCAGGGCTTCAGGAATCACAAGATGTAAAATAAGTTCAGTGACAATGAATCAGGCACAGCCTGGAGGCTGGGGAGTTCAGGGAAGGGTAAGTCGTGGGAAGCTACTTCAATACCTGAAGGAATCAGGGCTGCTATGAGGGGGCTGGGGAGGATGTGAGGGATGGGCAAGCCACCCTGGCCAACCTGGAGACATGACAATAGCCGCTGTGTGCTGAATCTTTGCTCCGGGCCAGGCCCCATGCCAAGTGTTGACAGACATTACTGTATTTCTAATCCTCACAAGGTAACTGGTGTTTTTCCCATTGTAAGAAGCAATTCTGGAGATTACATAGCTTGCCTGAGGTCATCCAGTTTAGGTGGAGCTTTGAGCTGGCACCTGACACAGACCCACGTGTCCCACTAGGAGGTGGCACTGCAGTGACAACTGTTTGCAAGCGATTCAGAGGGCAGGGGGCATAAGGTTAAAACTTATGAGCCATCCATGTCATTTCTCATATAAGGAGGAGGGGGGTTTGTGGAGAGACAATACAGAAGGTAGAGGGTAGAGTACGTACCTGAGGCTGACCCAAGTTGTATCCCGGGCACTGCATTATAGTCCCCTGAGCATTGTCAAGATGATCCCTGGGCACAAAGCCAGGAGGAACCCCTGAGCACCACTGGGTGTGACCCATAAACCAAATATAAATAACAATATGATGGCTATATCTGGGGAGATCCTTTTTACTCTTTAGTAAAATACTTGGGAAGAGAGGAACTTTACCTATATTCCCAGATCAAAAGATAATGGCCTGCCACCCTCTGGCAGAAACACACTCAGAGCACAAGGGTGCCCCACACATGCACATATGGGGCACTGGAGATTCTTGCTAAGTAAGAAGGATGACACCGTGCATGATGAAGGGAATGCTTCTGTATTCCTTTAGCATTAAATTCCCTGGCCCTTGATCTAAACAAAATCAGGGACATAAGAGTGGGCAAAGGGGGAGATGGGGAGCAATCTGCATGACCATCCCTGAGGAGAACTTCATCATGGGCACTCCAGAGCATGTGTATAAAACACGCTATGTTTTAGTTCATATAAAGTCGCTTCTAAGTCCTCCACACATGATCCATACTGTTACTGCCTGAATCCAGAGAAGCCAGTCTTTGCTCACCCCAAGCCTGCCATGCAGCTACTTGAGGAAAGCTGGACTTGGGAGGGTGAGTGTCAGGAGACAAGGATGGTCCCCAGGAAGGAGGTTGGCTATGAAGTGACCACACCATTGATGCTTTTATTAAGACAAGTGAGAAAATGGACTCTCTCCTCCCCTCACAGACATTTGGAGGAAATACATGAGACAATTCCCACTCTGTTCTTTGTGATCTTGACAAGAAAATTGTCAGAGTAGGTAAATTTGAAGGCTATTAAAAATACAGGGGGCCAGGGGGCGGAGCAATAGCCCAGCGTGTTTGCCTTGCAGCGGCCGGCCCATGCCAGCCCAGGTTCAATCCCGGCATCCCATATGATCCCCAGCACCACCAGGAGTAATTCCTGAGTACAGAGCCAGGAGAAACCCCTGAGCATTGCCTGGTGTGACCCCAAAAAATACGGGGCAGAGAAATTGTACAATGGTAGGACACTTGCCTTGCATGCTGTTGACCTGGGTTTGATTCCCAGCACCCATATGGTCCCATGAGCACTGCCAGGACTGAACCCTGATCTAGGAGTAAACCCTGAACACTGTTGGGTGTGACCCAAACACAAAACAAGCAAAACAAGAAAACATAGTCACATGCAATAGGAATTCATATAAACGGAGCCACTAGCAGACAGGTTACCCTCTAAACTCACTACTTAGTTCAAAGACAGGCGAGAGTCCTGGAACAATAGTACAGCAAGAAAAATGTTCATGCTCCACCAGGCTCTATGAGTTCAATCCTGAAACCACATACAATTCCCTGTGCACTACCATCAGGAATGATTCCTGAGCACAGAGCCAAGAATAAGTCCTGAATACCAGCAGAAGAGGCCAAATAAATAAAACCAAAAATAAAAAAATACTGGTATAATTTCCTATAAGCCATTCTCTTGAAATAATAATTGGACTTATAATAAATCTATTCCTAAAAAATTCTTTCATCATCTTTGGCTTGATGAGACCTAGCTCCTGAAACATAGATAAATGTTTCTTCAAGACAGTAAATCATCTGCCATGTGTTAGAAGAGACTATACCCTCCTTTGTCCTTTCCAAAGAGTGGAAGGGATTTTTGGCAGTCAGACTCACATTAGGATCTCTGGGAATAAACTCGCTAATCCCCAACACAACACTTAGAATCCTTCAGGGTCAGAATTCATAACAGTTCGTATTTTCATTGCCTCTGTAGAGACCAGGTTTATAAAAAGAAATTCAAAACAAAGGGCAAGAGATAACTGGCACCAAAGCTGCAGCCAACTCTGGTACAAAACATGTCCAGGTGTTGTCTGGGCCTGGAGTCTAAGCCTCAGATGACAGTAAAAAAGTCATGACAGAAAACCCACGATGGATACAGGTGACCTGGTTTCAAATTCTGACTTTGCTCTTTTCTGTGTGACTTTGGACCTGGAGATCAGTTCGGGAACATGAGAGAATTTAAATGACTTGGAGATGTAACTAGAGGAAAAGTCATGAGGACTTGGTTATAAATAGGATGCAGTGGGTGGGAAGGAAGATCCAGGGTAATTCTTAAGTTTCCAGCTTGAGCAATAGAATGGATCTGAATATTTCTCCTTCATGTTTGTTTCTTTCTTTGGTAGCCACACACAGTTGTTCTCAAGGCTTATTCCTGGCTTTGTGCTCAGTAATCACTCCTGGTAAGGCACAAGGAGTCATGTCCAGTGTAAGGGATCAAAAGTGGTCAGCTGTGTGCAAGGCAAGCACCCTCCCAGCTGTACTATTGCTATGGCCCCTGATTATTTCTCTCTTGAGTTTATTTTTGCTAGATGAAGAACAGAATGTATATGTCAACTCAGCACCAAGGTCAGCATGGTAAGTGAGCTGTTGCAAGCAAAAGCATGTCTCTCTTTTTCTCTCTCTCTGTCTCTCTCTCCCTCCCTCTATCTCACACTCACATACACACATACATAGTACATGTATGTATGTTCGTGTGTGTATGTTTGTATGTGTCAAAAGTCTGTTCTTAGTTTTCTACTTTCTATTCTTCTGCCTTACACAGAATCCTGGACATTCTCTCAACTTCTTTCCCACACATTTGCCTACTCAAAGCTTCACCAGAAAGAAAAACAACCTGAAAAGTACTTAATTTCTTTTTGTTAACAAAAAATTTTCCTCCCAGTTCTAACAAGCAACTCACATTAGTCACTACTCCCACCAGGGCCACCCTCACCCTGCCACGAATCAAACAATGTTCCTATCCTCATGTCAAATACTCTAGGTGGCTCTCCGCCAAATCTGTAAGCCTAGAAATTCCCCAGGCAAAATTCAGACCCTAGAGCCTAGCAATTATTTTCAATAATATGCCTCACATTAACACCGTTTTTCTTGTCTTAATGGAGCTAACATTCTGCTGCTTCTGCTGAGGTGACTTGGGGAGAGTGTAACAGGGTCCCAAGCATGATGCCTAAAAGGGAAGCAGTCAGTGGTGTGCTGGAGCAGTGGAGACCCTCGGAGTGTGGATGATGCCTCAACTCCCAACTCTTGAATGCAGAGCTATCACATAGGTAGCTTGAAAGCAGCCATACTAGGAGCTATTAGTCCACTAAATCTGAAAATGCTATAACAGGGGTTTTCCCTGACTTTAGAGACATGGTTGTCAAGTGGCTCCCAGCACTGGTGCTCATCTTTCATTTTTAAGGTGAATGCACTGAACCCAGGGTCTACACCCAGGGCTCTGCCCCGAGGACCCTAGGTGGTTGATGGTTGATGGTCTGACATAGAAAAGACTAGGCCCTGGGATGAACCTAGAGCCACAGCAGTACCTGGCAAGCTACCTGTGGTATATTTGATATGCCAAAATCAGTAACAATAATGGACCTCATTCCCAACGAATGGAGATGTTACTGGCGTCCACTCGAGCAAATTGATGAACAATGGGAAGACAAGTGATGCACTGAACACACGCTATGGTCTTATGTTCCCCTGCTCTGTCAGTGATCCTCAGAATGGCTGTGAGAGCCTCATCAGTCCTCAGGCTTCCTCCTCATTCCTCTCTCCCAAAACTCCTCAGTCAGTCTGTCTGGTCCCCCCTTTCTAACCTCACCCCATCTTCACTACCATGTACCTAATGTCCCACTCAACTGTTCTTGGGAGATATTTTTTGGGTTCCCTAGAGGAACCAAATTCAGTGGTTCTCTAGGGAACCAAAAAGTAGTTCGATATCAATCTACCATGGGCCAAAAGAATTATTACTAAGAGAAAGAATCATTACTCCCTCAAAGTCTCTTCTCTGCTATATACAAACTTCTCTTATGAATGTTTTTAGCATAAATTACTAGAATTATATTAAAATGTTCATATCTATTTTTCCACTTACAAAACATTCCATGGAGTCATTTTGAGGTCAAGCTGCTCTTCTTGGAAAAAAAGGATATGTAAATAAATATTTATTTGAGAACCATGAGGAAGTCAATATGACCTAAGCCTTTCTAATCTTTTTTTTCCTTTTTAAGAAACTAGCAGTAGATTAGTACAAATAATTTTTAAAGGTAGTTTAAGCATTTCTAAGCTTCTCATTAAAATACAAATCTAGCTAGTTAGCTATTCCCAGCCTTCCTGTCTATACACATATAGAAGAATCACCAGGAAGCGATTCATCCAAGATAGTGGGTGTAGTAGCCTATATGCTCAGTACAACGTCAGACACATCCGCTTAGCTATCAACAAAGGGAACAGGGAAATTGCAAATATGTATAAGATTTTAGTCTGTTTGCAATACCCAAACGTTGTGATCACATCCTCCACAAGTAACCAAGAATTTCATTAGGTGAAAAACTTCATTTGACATTTGAAAACTTTGAGTTTCCTTGTCCATGAGTTGCAGGGAATTTTAGGGATATTTAAAGACTATGTGTAGAAGAAAAACTCATTTTTTCTTAATTACCCAGAATGTATCAGTACCCTTACAAACAGGATCAAAGGCAAACTAGTTACAAGATCTGATTATAGTAATTTTGTGCCTCTCTGGAAGTGTCCGAATGAAGGCTAGAGCTGACAGCAGTGCATTGAGCACAGCACAGCCAGCAAGGGTAAAGATTCTGCTCATCTTTAAAAACAAGCTCTATTTTAAAAATTTTTTTTAAAAAATTTTATTATACCACTGTGAGATATACAATTATAAAGATGTTCATGTTTGGGTTTCAGTCATACAGTGTTCCAGTACCTAGCCCTCCACCAGTGCCCATTTCCCACCACCAATGTTCCCGATTGCCTGCCCCCTTCCCCGGCCTGCCTCTATAGCAGCACTTTGCCTCTTCTCTCTCTCTCTCTCTCTCTCTCTCTCTCCCTCTCTCTTTCTTTCTCTCTCTCCATTTCTTATACACTGTGGATTGCAATTCATACATTTAGGGGTGATCATGTATATCTTTTGCCTATATTGAATGCTCATTTTCTACACTGGCATTACCATTCCAACAATGGACATGGAGAGGATTATGCTGAGTGAAATTAGCCAGAGGGTAAAGGACAGATATAGAATGACTGCATTCATTTGTGGGATATAAAAAATTGTATGATATTAATATCTAAGACCAGGCAAAACATGGTCCAGGAGGACTTGTCAGTGGGTGTCAATCTACCACAAGTGTGGTAGATTGAGTCAGAGGTTAGGTAAGATAGAGAGGGAACCATTGTGCTAGTAATCATTGGAAACAATCTCTTAAGAGCCCACAAGGATGGCGCTATTAATCCCTTTAGAAAGGTAAAGTGCATCCACACCCGCTAACAGTAAAATCATACCTTCCACAGGTTCAAAGACTCAGGCCTTGGAGCTAACACAGTTCTTGAGTAAATGACAAACTGGCATTGCATGAGGGTTCCTAATTTCTTGTAATAAGTTTCTTTTGTGCAACTAAAACCTAAGTCTGTTTAGGAAAACCTTTGTGTCCACTGCCAGCTTATTACAGCCTGCCCAGAATGGGGCAGCAGCATCCCCTACTTGGCTTCACGGAGTCATCAATAAGTGCCTGGAAGAGGGACAGGGGCCCGTCAGTCTCTGACCTCATACTCTTCTTCAGAGCTTGGCAGAAGCTGGAGGAAGCCAAAATTTTCTGGCCACTTATGTTTTCCTTGACCTCTGATTTAAAATGATAACAATTAAATTTTCTTCATCCCTAATTAGGACTAAAGGAAGAATTCTTTTCTTTTTTATTTGAGAAAAGCAAAACAATTCTCATGTTATGGTGTACTTTCCAACTGTGTATAATTTTCAGATATTTCTTTAAAATATGTACCAGGTCATTTTACGAATTATTTAGAACACAACATACCAACTGAAACTGTTCCAGATTTGATGAAAAAACACATTCCCCCTTCTTTATTGTGTTTATTACAGAACAGAGATGGTATATTCTTTGAATCATCTCAATTATTTCGTGACTATTCTCCCCCAAAGAGGCATATTAAAAACAGAAAACACAAGGGACAAAATGATGTCTTGGCAACAGGAATTATAATACTTATTTACAACAGGCCTGGAAAATGCCGGATGAATGGCATCACACGCTAGCTCACAGACTGAAAAAAGACCGATGGGAGTTCTTTTTTTTCATGTTCTATGAACATAAAGGCCCTTTGACCTCTCGCACCAGTCTAGTACAGCCCCAACAGAAGTTTACATACAGATCAGACTGGAGGCAGGATTCAATTTTACTTTTGTTCTGCTAACTCTATTTAATGCTTCATATTTATTAGGAGACACATGAACATTTGTAATTAGTTTCCCTGAAAAAAATTTTATGTGGTATAGGCACTTAATTAGATACATGTATAGAAAGTATTGAAAGATAATTTTGAGGCTAATAAGACAAAGCATTGTCCCTACCAGAGCTACATATATTCAGCAAGAAAGGTGGGGTTTGATGTTGTTTGTTGTTGTTGATGATGACGAATCAGGTATGTGTGTGCGTATGTGTGCACAACTGTTCATATTTGTTTTTCATTATAAGACCACAAAATTTGACCCAAGTTGTCTTGAATTGTAATTCAAAAAATAATTTCAGGTCTTAGAGATTATACAAGGGCTAAGGTACCTTGCACACAGCTGAACCTGGTTTGATGCCTGGCACAGCACACAGGGTCTCCTGAGTACCACCAGGAGTGATCCCTGACTGCCAGTGGGGCCCAAAGTAAAAAGCATTTTCACATAAACTTTTTCAATATTCCATAAAACTCTGACCTCTTCATATGGGTATACTGGTGATAGTGTGGTGTTGAAATTACGTCCATGAGAAAGCACTATTAGTAGTATTGTAAACCACATAATAATAAAAAATATTTTTACATTTTTAAATCACTTGTATCACTTGTATACTGTTGTTCATCGATTTGCTCGAGTGGGCACCAGTAACATCTCCATACTTCTTGTCGAATGCTATTATAGGCCAAGGGTATCTGTTCACACCAGGAACACAAAGAACCTCAAGCCATTCATTCAGGTCATGGGAATCACTTTTATCACTTGTCTTCCCATTTTTCATCAATTTGCTCAAGCGGGCACCAAGAACATCATAAGTCCTGTCACGTGTTAGTATAGCCCAAGGGCATCTGCTCTCTCCCGGCACACAAGAGCCTCAGACTATTTCTTCAGGTCATGGGAATGAGGTCTATAATTGTTACTGGTTTTTCACATATAAAATACGACACGGGTAGCTTGCCAGGCTTTGTCATGTGGGTGGTATACTCTATAGTAGATTCGCATCTCATGCATTTAAAGATGAACCACAAAGGGGAGAGATTGGCTTTTCTCTTGGGTGGAGCTCTGACGAGCTATGGAGTGCAGATGTTGGAAATGGTGGCCCTCATGGTGTGGGGATTCCTCTGACTTCCTGCAAGGCTCTGTTGGCATGGCAAGCTAGAGCTAGGTGCAGAGTAGAATGAAAAAAACCTTTTTTTTTCTTTTTTGGTCACACCCAGCAATGCTCAGGGTTTACTCCTGGCTCTTCGCTCAGGAATTACACCTGGCGGTCCTCAGGGGACCATATTGGGATGCTGAGGATTGAACCCAGGTTGGCTGCAAGCAAGGCAAATGCTCTACCCGTTGGACTATCGATCTGGCCCCCCACAATCCATATGGCACATAGAAGAAAACATAGGCATGTTGGGGGAATCACAGGGGTCCCCAACAGTATCAGAACAGAAGTTCTCTTCTACCTCTGAGGCCCCCTGGGAACAGATGAAAACTCATGAGTCCGGTGCAGTTCCAAAAGGCTTTCAATAGTAGAACAAGCTCTACTACCGCAATCCAATATAATGGAAGACCTCTAGCTCTGGTCAGAACTTAGACCATGCACCAGGGCCCCAGTCTCCCACCAAAGAGGATCCCAGCAAAGAGGATCCCACCAGAGAGAGTTCCACCAAAGTGGATGCAGTACCTCAATGCAGAAGCATTAAAATAATAAATCTCTCCAGCTATGTATACTGAAACGCAAGAAGAGCTGCTTATGGATGACCAAGACGGGCCTGAAGGAAAGCAACTACTCAGGTGTATAAGTGCCATATAGAAACATTCTTAAAAATGAATGTTCATGTGTATTGCTTAGAAGAACATTCCCAGGTCATGGGAATGAGGTCCATAATTGTTACTCATCTTTGGCATATCAAATCCGACATGGGTAGCATGCCAGGCTCTGCTGTGTGGGTGGTATACTCTCGGTAGTAGGTAGGCTCTCAGTTCGTGCATTTACTGATGAACGGGAGAGATCGGCTTATCTCTTGGGTGGAGCTCTAAGGAGCTGTGGAGTCCAGATGTTGAAAACGGCGGCCCTCCTGGTGTGGGGGGTTCCTCTGGCTTCTTGTGATGCTCTATTGAGATGGCGGCCAGGGCTAGAACCCACCTTCCCTCCCAGATGCCTCATGATCAGCTGAGCACAGGAAGAGCTATTAGCAGCTCTGCCCTGTGTATCTGTGTCTCTGGTTCAAGAATACCTGAGCTTGAAATAGGCTTCTGTAGGGTGGGACTCTGACAAGCAAGGCTTGAGATCGATTTTTCTCTTGGTGGAGCTCTGATGAGCTGTAGAGTCTGGATGTTGAAAATGGCGGCCCTGGTATGGCAGCGGCTTCATCCCCTCACCAAAGCTAGCCCAGTCCAACTGGGACTTGTTGAACAGGGAGATGTCATCCCAGGTGGGGGATTTGAGGCAGTTCCCCCATCTTCCGGGGTTAGGCTATGCGAGGAGGGAAAGAAGAAAGCAGTGACAGATCGTTCACACGCTCCACAGCCTTGCACAGTGAGGTGGGGTGGGGCTGCAGGCCAGGGGCTCAGGTGATGGCGGCTCCCCTGCCCCCAGGTGCCCCAGAAGAGTCACTCATGCCAGCCCACGGGGTGGGGGCTCAAGGCTGGGCCACGAACTCAGCTGAAGTCGCGGCAGTTGCCTCAAACGCGGCAGCAATGGGGGGTGGGAGACGAAGCACTTCCCCCTCGTCCCCCTCCCCTGTGGGGCGGCAGTGGCCATGGAGCTGCTGGTAATCCAGGTCAGGAGGGGGCATGGCTGTCGTAGCTGCCTCTGCTGCTGCTGCCCGGCTGATGCTGGAGCTGCGCCCACGAGCCTCATCCTACTCTGCCTCAGGGCGGAACTTTTTAAAATAAATTTTAAATAAATTTTTTATTTAAAATAAAACATTTTAAAATAAATTTGTTTAACTCTGTCTTATCATAACATGTGATCGGAATCCTCATTTTTTTTGTTCTGTTTTGTCTTGGGGTCACACCAAGCAATGCTCAGAACCTAATCCTGGCTCTGTACTCAGAGATCACTCCTGGAAGTCCTGAGGGAACCATAGGAGGTGGTCTTGCATTCAGCTGACATGGGGACCAAACCTGGTCAGCTTAATGTAAGGCAAGTGCTTTATCTGCTGTGCCATCTCTCTGGCCCCTGGGCCCTCATTTCTTTAGCAACAATAACAACAAAATTTAGATTCAGTTCTTACTATTTTGCCACTCAGACATCATCAACAAGAAATTAGCAGACTAGATGGAAAACAGGCTTTAGCTACCATCAGATTTTTTTTTTCTACAAAGAAATACTTTCAGAACAAGCAGGAATCTCTGATTCATAATTGTGTATAACAAACTTAAAAATGCTGTGGCAATTCTTCTCATTAAGCCTATCTCCATATTTTTCCCAAATCCATGGGTCTTTCTTATAAAGGGAAATATCTTTTCACAATTTGAGTCACACATTCTCAGCAGGATCCCAATTCTGTGACATCTGATTAATGTTTGTCCAAACTCCTGCCCAGTAACAAGACCCTCTGCAACTCAGCTAACCACTTAACAACCCACATCATTAGGGACCATTATCTTTTATAATGTTGATTCTTGGTATCCAAGAACTGTGGTTAAGGCAGACTATTTAAAAGGCAATAAAATAACAATAGTCTTGCCAGCTATGGACACAGTCACCAGAACTACCAACAGGTCATAAGGCCAGATGAAACAGATGCCAGGAACAAAAATAAAAGAGAGAAAACTCACTTTAAAAAAAAATACACTTCTGTTCCCAAAGAGTGAAACTGGGCAGAAGATGCCACAGGTATGAAAATTGACATTGACAATACAGATAAAGGTCCCACAGGTATGAAACTGACAGTTGGCAATACAGGTGAAGGTATCTTCTTTGTTTAATTCTCTCATTGATTTCTCTTTATTGATATACAAATAATTGGATTTTATTTCTATTTCCTTGATACAAAGCATTATGAACAAGAATTTGTTCATAGTAAAATCAAAACTATAAAGTACTACTGTGTAAATCTTTCAAGAAAATTTCATTGATTTCTTAAATCTAAATCCTTGTCAAATTTTATTTCAGGCAAACATTAAATATTTTTTGTGCTGAATAAATTCTATTTTTTTGGCCATAAAATTCAGCTTTACAAAAATTTACATAGTGGATTCTTGTCATGACTGCTGTTCAATGCTATTCTTTCAATTTAATCTAAGACCATAAGAAACCTCACTACTCATCAGGCTCGACCGAAGACTGGGCAATGCCGTTTCACAATAATGTTATATCAATAATCTGTTTTACAAATGAGAAACAGGGCCAGGTAATAAGAATTTTAATGTCGCACCAACCAAAAAAATCACCAGAAACATGGTTTAAAATTATATTTATGTTCTTGGGGATCACACTGTATTGTCTCCAAAGTTTTCACATCTTAATAATTTATAACAGAGCTGAGAGGCAGGCCTCAGGCAGGCCCCGGAGCCACTACAGCCACAAGTTAGGGGAAAAAAACTGAAATTACAACTCCCAGAATTCCGAGCTGCAGAGAAAATAAACTGAACACTTTAAACATTCATACCAGGACACCTCCCCCCTCAGGTAACCTCCCTGGGGGTGTGAATTCAATACCAAGAGAAAGGTAACATACACAAAGAGGGAAGAGGAAAACACCATCTGCTGAGCATCTCCAGAGTCCTACCTGACAGTGAGGAAGAAACAACACCCCAGAAGAATCCACCCCTGAATACCACAGCACCATGGGGAAACAACACAGTTCCCCAGCTTAAAGAGCAGATGAAGAAAACAACCTTGAAGACTTAAAAAGAATACACACTTACAAAATCTCTCTGACAAAGAATTCAAAGAATAAATGGTGAGGATGCTTAATGAGCTCAATGAAAAAATGGAATGGACGAACAATAAAATACAGGAGGACATATTGAAGCAGTGGGAAGGGCAGTCAATAAATTATGGGAGGAAATGCGAGCAGAAATGAGAACAAAGCAAACAGAAATCTCATCAATAAAAACTCAGTAGATAAAATGAAAAACACAAACAGGGCTCTCAACAGCAGGATATAGGAGTGGAAGACAGAATCAGTGAGATGAGGATGAGCTGCAGGAAGCACTCAGGGAAATGCAACAGATGAAAAGAGACTGAAAAATGGAACAGTAGCAGAACTGAGAACATTGGGATGAATTCAAGAGGAACAATATAAGAATCATTGGAGTTCCAGAGGAACAGGAAGGCAACCCCAAGGAAATAGGTACAAAAAAAAAAAAAACCTTGCAGAAAGTTCTCAGAGTTAAAGGATGCAGACATCCAGATCCAAGAAGACTGAAGGATACCAGCAGAAAGAGACCCCAATAAAAAGACTCCAAGACATATCCTAGTCAGAATAATTGATGTTATAGACACAATTCTTCAAGAGGAAAGATCAAAGAAGGAAATTTTATATGAAGGAGCATCCATTCGACTTTCAGCAGACCTATAAGAAGAGACCCTTCAAACTCAAAGGCAGTGGTGGGATATAGTGAAAAAACTCAATGAAATGAAGCCTCACCAAGAATTCTTTACCCAGCTAATCTCTCATTCAGATCTGAAGGACAGATACACAGCTTCTTGGATAAACAACAGATCAGGAACTTCATCGATTCAAACCAACCCTAAAAGAATGGCTGAGAGAGCTACTCTAAGACAAGACAAAACCACAAAGAACAATAAACTTAAACAGAAAGATGACAAAATCCCATGACAATAATATCTCTCAATGTCAACGTTCTAAATGTACCAGTTAAGAGACACAAGTGGAAAAAGAATCAAAAAAAAAATTGAACCCAACATTCTGCTACCTTCAACAAATGCAGCTGAGCAATCAGAGCAAAAGATAGGCTCAAAGTTAAAGACTGGAAAACAATCCTTCACTCAAACAATCCCTCCAAAAAGGCCAGGGTGACCATACTAATATCCAACATGAACATAGACTTCCAGACTGAAAAAGGTCAGAAGGGATAGTGAAAGTAACTTCTCAATAATCAAAGGATAAATATATCAGGAAAAAATTACACTCCTAAACATATATGCGCCCAATGACAGGCCAGCAAAATACCTGCAACAACTGCTAATAGACTTCAAAGAAGACATTGACAGCAACATGATTGTAGTTGGAGACTTTAACTCTGTTTATCAACTCTTGGTAGATTGACAAGACTAAACTCACCAAGGAAATACTGGCCCTAAAGGAAGAAATGGAAGAAAGAGGGCTAGTAGATATGTAGGGCATTCATCACCAAAACACGAATGCACATTTTTCTCCAGCACACATGGAATATACTCCAAGACACATTACATGCTAAGTCACAAAACATACCTACATAAAATCAAGAAGATAGAAATTGTTTCAACTATTTTTTCCAGATGATGATGCACTGAAAATAGAAGTTAATCATACACAAAACAGAGAGTCATAGCAAGCACCTGGAAACTAAACAGGTTACTGCTGAACAACCAGCAAGTGATAAAAAGAAATCAAAGAGGAAATTCAAAAATTCCTGGAAACAAATGAGACTGAAGACACATAACTTGTGGGATACAGAGAAAGCAGTGTTAAGAGGAAAGCTCATAGCTCTTCAAGCTCTCATCAGAAAGAAGAAAAGCTCTTCATAAACAGTCTGACTTCACAGTTTAAGATCTTAGAAAGTGATCAGCAAAAGGAGGTCAGCCCAGGCAGAAAGAAAGAAATAATGAAACATAGAGTGGAATCTCCAAAAACAACCCAAAAGGTCAATGAAACCTGGAGCTGATTCTTTGAAAAAAATAAGCAATATTGACAAACCAATTGCAAGACTTGCAAGGAAAGGGAAAGAGAAAAGCCAAATAAATAGAATGAGAAATGAAAAAAGGTGGGACCGGAGTGATAGGCCAGTGGGTAGGGGGTTTGCCTTGCACACAGCCAGCCCTTGCCGGCCCAGGTTCGATCCCCCGGCATCCCATATGGTCCCCTGAGCACCGCCAGGGGTAATTCCTTAGTGCAGAGCCAGGAGTAACCCCCTGAGCATTGCCGGGTGTGACCAAAAAAAAGCAAAAAAAAAAAAAAAAAAGAAAAAAAAAGGGACCTCGAACAGAAACCACAGAAGATCATCATAGATTACTTTGAGAGCCTGTATGCCATGAAACAAGAGAACCTAGAAGAAATGGACAAATTCCTGAATTCCTATAGCCTCCCAAGGCAGCAACAAGAAGATTTGGAATACCTCAACAAACCTATAACCATTGAGGAGATAGAATCTGTAATCAAAAGTCTACCAAACACAAAAACCCAGGTCCAGACGGATTCACTAATAAATTATATCAAACCTTTAAAGAGGTCCTTCTCCCAGTCCTTTTCAAGCTCTTCCAGGAAACTAAAAAAACAGAAACACTCCCAAACAGCTTCTATGAGGCACGTATCACCCTAATACCCAAAGGAGACAGAGATGTCACAAAAAAGGAAATTTACAGACCAATCTCCCTAATGAACACAGATGCTAAGATCTTCAATAAAATACTATCAAATAGAATCTAAAGAGTCATCAAAAGATTATACACCTTGACTAAGTAGAATTCCCTGGGAATGCAAGGATGGTTCAACATCTGCAAATCAATCAACATAATACATCATATCAATAAAAGTAAAAATAAAACCATATGATCATATCAATAGATGCAGAGAGAGAATTTGACAAGATCCAACACCCATTCATGATAAAAACTCTCCATAAAATGGAAATTGAAGGGACCTTCCTCAATATACTCTAAGCCATCTACTACAAGCCCACAGCAAGCATCATTCTCAAGGGGAAAAACTGAAAGTCTTCCCCATAAGATCAGGGAAAAGACAAGGCTGGCCACTGTCACCATTTCTATTCAATATAGTACTGGAAGTACTTGCCGTAGCAATCAGGAAAAGAAAGGGACAATAAGGGTAAGTAGATAGGCAAGGAAAAAATCAAGCTATCACTATTTGCAGATGACATGATATTATACCTAGAGAACTCTAAGTGCTGTACCAAAAAACTCCTAGAAAAAATAGATTCCTATGGTAGAGTGGCAGGGTACAAAATCGATACCCAAAAGTCAATAAAAAAAAGAGAAGAAAGAGATATTAAAGAAACAATCCCATTCACAGTTGCACCACAGGAAATCAAGTACCAAGGAATCAGTTTGACAAAGAACATAAAGGATCTCTACAGAGAAAACTATAAAATGTTACTTCAAGAAATAAAGGAGGACCTGAGGAAATGGAGACACAACCCCTGCTCATGGATTGGGAGAATTAACATTATCAAAATTATAATACTCCCTAGAGCTTTATACAGATTCAATGTGGTCCCTATAAGGATATCCATGACATTCTTCAAAGAAATAGACCAAACACTCCTGAAATATGTGTGGAATAATAAACCCCCACGAATAGCTAAAGAAATCATTGTGAAAAAAGAAGATGGGAGGGATCACTGTCCCCAACTTCAAACTCTACTACATAGTAGTGGTATTGGTGGACACTGGAAAAGAATATTCACCTACAACCCACCTGATAAGGGTTAATATCAATGCAATATCAGGCACTGGTAGAACTTTACAAGAAGAAAACAGTCAACCCCATCAAAACATGAGAAAAAATGAGCAAAAACTTCCAGAAGAAAGAAATTCGAATGGCCAAAAAGCATAGGAAAGAGTGCTCTACGTCATTAATCATCAGGGAGATACAAATCAAAACAACAATGTGGTATCATCTCACACAACAGAGACTGGCACACACCCATCCAAAAGAGCAAGAACAACCAGTGCTGGTGTGGATGTGGGGAAAAGGGGACTTTCATCCACTGTTTGTGCAGTGCCAACTGGTCCAGCCCTTTTGGAAAACAATATGGATATTCCTCCAAAAAACTAGATATTAAGCTCCCATTTGACCCAGCCATACTACTCCTGGGAATATACCTTAAAGACCCAAAATCACACAGCAGAAACACTATTTGCACTTCTATATTCATTGCAGCTCTATTCATGACAGCAAGAATCTGGAAACTACCTAAGTGCCGGAGAACAGAAGACTGGCTATATGGCTGTCAGAAAAGATGAAGTCATGAAATTTACCTGCAAATGAATGGACATGGAGACTATCATGCTGAGTAAAATTAGTCAGAAGGAAAAGGGCTAATATAGAATGGCTGCATTCATTAATGGGATATAAATATATACCAGAATTCTACTAATTGTGGGAAATGGTAACACCAGACTAGAACTCAGCACTAAATATATACACCAGAGGGCCGGGTGATAGCCCAGCAGGTAGGGTGTTTGCCTTGCACACGGCTGGCCCATACTGGCCCGGTTTGATCCCCGGCATCCCATATGGTCCCCGAGCACTGCCAGGAGTAATTCCTGAGTGCAGAGCCAGGAGAAACCCCTGAGCATTGCTGGGTGTGACCCAAAAATAAAAAAAAATTAAATATACACAGAGACTTACATAATAAACCCTAAATATCTGTAGGGCAAGTCATAATGTATAGTAGAAGAGAGAGATACAGAGATAGAGGGAGAAACAGAGAGAGAAAAGAAAGAAGAAAAAGTGCCTGCTATAGAGGCAGGCTGGGGATGGGTGAGAAGGAATGTAGAGATTGTTGGTGGGAATGGGGCACTGGTGGAGGGACTGGTGCTGGAACACTGTATTACTGAAACCCAAATATGAACATGTTTGTAATTGTGTATCTCATGGTGGTATAATAAATAAAACCAGAAGAGATCTTTCTTAAAAAAAAAAAAAGAAAAAAAAAAGAAGGAAATCAGCTTCTCTCTTGGGTGGGTCTCTGAAGAGCTGTGGAGTCTGGACCTTGAAAATATAATGGTGGTACAATTTAAAAAAAAGTCAATTATAGCATACATTTATCTGTTTAGAATACCCACTGTAAAACTCTTAAAGATCAATAATGATATATCAAAGTATAGCACTGCATAGAGACAGGACCAGTAGGACAATAATAGTTGGAAATGATCACTCTGGGCAAGAACTGAGTGTTGAAAGTAGGTAAAGGAACATATATGACGACTCTTCAATATCTGTATTGTAACCAATAAAGTATAAAAGGAAAGAAAGAGATAAATATAGACAGAAGAAAAGTGTTTGCTAATAGAGGTTGGAGGGAAACTGAGGATATTGGTGGTGGGAAATGTACACTGGTGAAGGGGTGGTATTGGAACATTGTATGACTGAAACCCAATCACGAACAACTTTGTGTATCTTGCTGTGATACTGTGATTCAATGTAAAAATAATAATAATTTTTAAAAAGGGAAAAATAATTTATAACTAACATTGTTTTTTTAATTTTTTAACAATTACAGAAATGTTCATGTTTGGGTTTTGGCCATACAGTGTTCCAGCACCCACGATCCACCAGTGCCCGTTTCCCACCACCACATCCCCAATTCCCTCCCCACTCCCCTAACCTGCCTCCGTGGCAGGTCCTCCATCTCTTTTCTCTCTTTCTCTTTCTCTTTTCTCTCTTTCTTTCTCTCTTCCTTCTCTTACATATTATAGATTGTAATACATGTACTTGCAGACATGGGGCAGAGCGGCGGGGGGGGGGGGTTCAGCCCGCCCCGGGTTTTGTCCATATTAGAGGTTATCATGTATATCTCTTTGCCTATATTTAATGCTAAGTTCTATGTGGTAAAAGCACTTTCGACAATTATTAGCACACTGTTCCCTTCTCTGTCTTACCTAACCTCTGCTCCCACACGTTGTGGGGGGAATTTCCACCTTTGACAAGACCTCCTGATCCACGTTTCGCCTGACCTTGGATATTGGAATCATAATATATATAGGTCATGCAAATAAATGCAGTCATTCTATATCTGTCTCTCTCCTTCTGGCTAATTTCACTCAACATCATCTTCTCCATGTCCATCCATTTATAGGCAAATTTCATAACTTCATTTTTCCTAACAGCTGCATAGTATTCCATTGTGTACATGTACCAAAGTTTCTTTGTCCAGTCATCAATTCTCGAGCACTCTGGTCATTTCCAGATTCTGACTATTGTGAATAATGCTGCTATGAACATAAAAGTAGGGATGGTGTTTCCACTGCATGTTTTTGGCTTCCCAGGGTATATTCCCAGGAGTGGTATGGCTGAGTCAAATGGGAGTTCAGTTTCTAGTCTTTGGAGGAATGTACATATAGTTTTCCAAAAGGCTGTATCAGTTGACATTCCCACCAACAATGGATGAGAGTCCCCTTTTAACCGCATCCCCGCCAGCACTTGTTGTTCTTGCTTCTTTTGAATATGTGCTAGTCTCTGTGGTGTGAGATGATATCTCATCATTGTTTTGATCTGCATCTCTGATGATTAATGATGATGGACATTTTTTCATATGTCTTTTGGCTCTTCAAACTTCTTCATTGTCGAAGTTTCTGTTCATTTCTTCTCCCCATGTTTTGATGGGGTTGACCATTTTCTTCTTGTAAAGTTCTACCAGTGCCTGATACATCCTGGATATTAACCCCTTATCAGATGGGTATTGGGTGAATATTCTCTCCCATTCTATGTACTATCTTTGTATCTTATAACAAACATTCTTTTTTTAGTTTGTGTTAGCCCCCCCCCCCCCCCCCCCCCCCCCCCCCCAACACCCCCCCCCCCCCAGCCCGCCCATGGCAGGTTCTTTATTTCTTTCCCCCTTAAGTAAATATCTTTCCATTTTTTCCAAGGATGAAAACACCTTTCCAATGACCTAACAACAATTTGAAAGTCAGCCTATAACAAAGAACTTAACATAAATTCTGACACTCAAAATACCCAAGATGTGCAAAATTGTCCACATAACAATTATTGTTACCAGTGTTAAGAAATATATCAGTATCAGGGCCGGAACAATAGCACAGCGGTAGGGCACTTGCCTTGCACACAGTGACCAGTGTTCAATCCCCAGCATCCCATATGTTCCCCTGAGCACTGCCATGAGTAATTCCTGAAAGGAGAACCAGGAGTAATCCCTGAGCGTAACTGTTACCCCCTAAAAAAAAGAAATATATCAGTATAGAAACTTAATTGTATAAAAATAATGGCCAACTTAATTAATAAGCTATTTTGTACATATTATAATAGCATTTTCATCAATTAAATTACTGTAAATAAAATAAATTTTATTTACAGTTATAAACTTGAATTTTGGCTTGAGATAAGGTAAATTTTTTCATATTATTATAATGACTTTGATGGTGTTATTACTAGGAAATTAGCATCGAGAAGGAGAATATGCTGACCCTGGAATCAACATTTTATAGAGCATATCATCTTGTTCATATCAGGATATTTCAGGGGCTAAAACAATCTTGAGTTAAATTAATATCTTTAAAAAAATGAAAATATGGGAGACTAGGCATTAGCATCCGGAGGTTATAATTAGAGAGTTATTCACTTTGAATGTCTAGAAAACTCAGTTCTCTATTCCCTGTGAGTTGCTACTAGAGTAAATTGAGATCACACATAAATTATGTGTTAGTTTCATATATGGCATTTTGATTAAGAGCAAACTGTTTCCATTTTGTAGCATGCAAACTGACAACAGAATGAAGTCAATTGTTGAAATTCTATCCCCAAAACACGTAAATGTTCATCAGATCCAGAAAATGCAGGTAGAATCTGATCTGTGATCCAGTAGATTTTCTTAGCCATCTTTTCTGGGATATCAGCTTGGGCAGGGTAGAATGTACATGATTCAGGCTCTCAAATAATAAAGATGCCAGAGAACTGCCACAGAGGGATCAGGAATTGTTGTTAAGAATGCTAAGTTCATTCTTCCAGGCTGAAAAGATGGCAATTCCAAACTTCACAGAGATTCTCTGAAACCATTTACAAATAATATTTCCCACAATTTAAACAATACTAACTCTAGCATATTCTTCCATCCATAGTTCAAAATCCAAGACACCTATTTATTTTACCTATAATTTGTCCCAAAATGTAGGTGCAAAGTACTGCTATAATATAGTTTGTCACTTTTGCAGATGTGTTGAATGGCAAATAATGCAGAAATTTAGAAATTCCCAATTTGCATAGAAACTCACACAAAAAAAAGTAATAACACCTGAAAAGGAATGGGAAATTCATTGCTGTTCTCTAACAAAATCCTCCTCATTCTTATACTGTAACCAAAAAATGTTACATTTCAGAATGTAATGTACCATTCGCCACTCAGTGGCTGAAGACACCATAGAGCCTCATTAGAAATAGACAAAGGTAGAGTCATGGCTCTCCACCCAAAAGGAAATATGACTCATAAGAAAGTACATCCTGAATAGTAGTATGGTATGACAGACCACTTGATAGATAAGAAAAAACAAGCATTCTGGATGTTGAAAAGAACACTGGGACCCTCTACAGAAACTAAAGTTATTAGACAAGGAATAAGGTGAGGGAGAAGGCAGTCCAGGAAATTGTAGGATGACCAAGACCTTCAACTCTTGGGAACTGAGGTTCGGAAAACAAGGAGTCTTGGCTGGAGCAATATAGTACAGGAAGTAAGGCTGTTGCCTTGCATCCAGCTAACCCAAGTTCAATCTCTGGTACCTCATATGGTTCCACAAGCCCTGCCAGGTGCGATCCCTGAGCTCAGAGACAGGAGTAAGCCCTGAGCATCTCTGGGTGTGATCCAAAACTTCCGCCCTCGAAAAAAAACGAATGGAAAAGGATTCCAGTGATGAATGGGAGCTGCAGGTTTCCACTCTTGTACCCCATCCAATTTCTTCGTAACTTCTAAGGTGGCTTTTTTTTTCACAACTACCAAGGTACCTTTCCTCACATGATTAAACCCCTCGAAGATTCACGACTGCTCAACAGACCTAGACCAAAGATCTAAAATAACATCTGAGGCCTTTTGTCATCCTCATCAACTCTTTTCACACCACTTCTCCAACCTCACCCACTAGCTTCAGTTGAACTGATTTCAACGACTTCAGGGCATCCTCCATCCTCTTTTCTGCCTCCAATTCCCATCTTCCTCTACCTCTTTCCTGTGTTTCTGAGTCTGGACTGCTTCTAGTCTCTATTGGGGTCTCCAAGATACTTAGCTTGACACCCAGCTTGTGAGGAAACCTAACAGACAATGAACTCTCCTCACTCTAAAAATCTCCTTGGCAGTACTTTTTTAGACAATATCTCTGAGGATATATAGTATCTCTGCCCATACATTGCTCTATTTCCAATTCCCAAGAGATTATGCAGCACATTACCAGTCTCAGTATGGATGCATTAGCCAAATCAACACAAATTTTGTTGTTCCTCTTTCAAAGATGATCACTGTGACTTGTCTGATGAAGACAGTCCAGTGCTTTCCCCAGATAATGAGAAAACTAGTTTGTCTGGAGGCCCCAAGTCATTACTGACTCTTACTGTAATGAATTATGTCAATACGACCAAGTATCACCATGCTCATTTTAACCTTTAGATAAGCACCTGTTCCATACATCAGAGAATTGTCAAATAATATAGTACAAGAAATAGCACAAGATTTAAGTGAGACACTTGTCTTACACACAGGCAACCTTGTTTTGATCCCTAACATTCATGTTCTCCTGAGCACTGCCAGGAGTGACCCAGCAGCACAGAGCCATTCAAGAATAGCCCCTGAGCACCCTCAGGTATGCCCCAATGTCTGCAAGTACAACTAAAATATCACATAGTCGTGGCACTCAATCCCCTCAGACAGAAAACACTGCTTTGTAGAGTTCGTAGATTCTATATTTCTCTTCTGACGTCATTCTTGACAAAAACTACAGAATAAACCATATGCTTCAGACACAAACAAAACCCAAGCACAGAGTTTAAGAGTATTTCTATGATCAACAGACTTTTCCCAAAATCCTCCGTGGATACATGTAAGCATATAGTATAGTAAATTAAATTGAGAGCAAAGTTCCCGATCTTATTTCTCTCTTTAATTAACCAAGAATAGTTTTCTTTTGTGCATGAGAAAATTACCTGGAGGCCGATAAATAACATATATAAGAAGAGAACTTGGCATGGAATTCTAGTCAGTTGCCGTGGAGGTGTGCATTTGTGGTGTTTATTTTAATGAAAATTATTATCCACAGGAAAAAAATAATTTACTAAGGCCATCTAGTTGAAAAGAAAGGAATGTGCCCAAAAAATAGCACATTTTAACACTGATGACTCAAAATGCATTTTTAAGCCTGAAGAGTGCATATAAACAGGGAGAAAATGTTTTATGTTTTTAAAATGTTTTATACATAATTTAATTACTGATGGCATATTCTTGAGGAAATCCACATAGGTGTTCTTTGCACTAAATATTACATTTTATGCTCTAAGATGAATTATGCATCCACACTGTAGGTGTGGGTTTTGACTTTGTGCTTAAGTTATGTTATCAGGCATTCCTTAAGAAATTCCACAACTGAAGAATCAAAATTGAATTAAGTTAAGTAAACTTTCAAGACAAAAATTCTCCATTAAAGAAGAAAATCTTAGACTAATCTCTGTGCCATTTCAGTAAATGCTATTTTGTTTATGTCTCATCTTTCAGATTTGCATTTTACAAAAACAGATTTACAAAAATCATCATGAAAATTATTTCACTAACTGAAGTCATTCTTGCTACTTAATCAGAATTTAATAGAGGACACTCTGTGCCCATTTTAAGTATCTACAAAAAGAACATCACAAATTCATACTTTATGCTTGACAAGAGCCTTATAAAAATGATATGCCAAGGTACATTTTACAGAACTGGAAACCTAGAAACCAAAAGCTATGAATTTCCATGGCGGTGATACTGCCACAAGAGGACCAAACAAGGCTTTTAGCAGGTAGGAAATCCTTAGCTATTACTAAGATAAGTGGCCATCCAAGGCTAACTCCCACTTCCCAGGCTAATGCCTTAGTACTTATTTATTTTCTTTTGTTAAGGAGAATTTAAATTCATTTATCTTCTTAGGTGGTATAATCACTAGAACAAACCCCCCAAAACTGTTGACAAATATTGGTCAACTTCAACTAGTGAGCATGTCACAGTATTCAGAGAAACATAAAAGATGTCTGTGAGACATCACAGTGTTTGGTATAGAGTGATGAACAAGAGATTCACCCTGAAGCTCCCAAAGTTTGCAACCATAAGTGTTACACAAAGATCCGTTAAAATTTCATTCCAGAGTCTGGAGCTATAGTATAGCAGATGGGCATTTGCCTTATGTGCAGCTGACCTAGGTACAATCCTTTGTACCAAACACAGTACCATGAGTCTGCCAAGAGTCATTCTTGAGTGCATATCAAGAGTAAGTCCTGAGCCCTGCCATATGTGGCCCAATAAAATAAAATACAAATTTCATTCCAAACCAACAGCAAATTAGGGTGATCTGAACATGACTAACAAGTTTCTAGAAAAACTCCCTCCTGCTGAAAGTGATAATCGGCTGGTGATTTGCATTTCCCCTTGCAATACTAAGTGACACTGAACACCTTTTCATACACTATTGCTTCCTATGCAGAAGTGTTTGTTCATTTTTTATCCATAGTTTTTAGAAGATGTTGTTAGTTTTTCTGTTTCTAAGTGTTGCATTTTATATATCTTGGGATATTATGCCTTTGTCAGATATATATATATATATATATATATATATATATATATATTCAACTATTCTCTCCCATTTGACAGGGTGTATTTTAATTTTAACTCATGTTTCTTTTGAAATGTAAGTCATTTCTAATTTGATGTAGTCCCATTTATTTTTGCTTTTGTTATCTTTACTGATGAAATATGATCACTGAAAACACCTCCAAGGTTCATATCCTGGAGAGTTCTGCCTATATTTAATTTAATGTATTTTATGGAGTCTCAACTAATCTTGAGGTCTTTAATGCACTTTGAATTAAACTTCCACCCTTCTTTTCCTTCTCTCTTTCTTTTTTATATTTTTTTCTTACATCTGGCTGTCTCGTTTTCCAATACCATTGATTAAAGTGATTTTCTTCTTCCACTTCATGTTCCTGGATCTTGTGTCATAGATTCATTGCCCATAAATAAAATCATTTACCTTGAGGTTTCAATTCTGTTCTACTGGTCTGAGCCTCTATCCCTTGTTTTGGTTATAATCGCTTTATAGCATAACTTAAAGACAGAAGTGGGATACCTCCCAACTACTTTATTATCAGAATGACTTTGGCTATTCAGGTAGTTTTGTGATTCATTTAAATTTTAGTAAATGCCATTGTAAGTTAATAGGACAAAAAATTAAGTTATTAGCTAACCAACCCTACTGCTAGTGACTTATCCAATTAGTTTATTTGCACATGCACCTTTATATTCATAAAAATAATGTCACAAATATCAGTATTATATATTAAAAACATTACAAAATATTCACATGTCTAATTCCAGAAAAAAAAGAAAAATTAGGACATATGAAAGAACCAAAACTTCTTAAATATATAGCTAGAATAGGGCGGGGATGATTTTCATGGTCTAGGATGGCAAGGTGAAAACCAGACCAGGTTAAGAATGTACCTGTAGTAAACAGAAAATACTGCCTGCCCTATTTTCCCATCTGCATTGTATTGAAGAAGTTCACAGATCTTGGAAATACTTTGAAATTATTGATCACTTGATCACTTGAATCCCGTTATTCATCGATTTGCTCGAGCGGGCGCCAGTAACATTTCCCTTGGACCCTATCACGTGCCAATGTAGCCCAATGGCATCTGGTTGATTCAGGATTTTGAAGAGCCTCAAACCGTTCCTTCAGGGTCTTAACAAGGAAGTCTGACCATCTTGTAGGTGGGCGGCCACGTGATCCTTTTGACATCCCCATCCGGGGATCCAGTCGGTAACGGCTCTCGTCCAGCGGTTGTCTCCAAATCGCATTACATGTCCAGCCCATCTGATTTTCCATGCCTTGGCAAACGAGACAGTGTCCCTGATTCTGGAATAGCGACGGAGGTCAGAACTCCGATTCCTTCACTCACTTGAGTGAGACGTGATATTCCAAGCATAGCTCTTTCGATGCCTCTCTGGGAGACCCGAATAGCATTCTCATCCTGCTTTCGTAGGGCCCAGGTCTCTGAGGCGTATGTTAATGCAGGGAGAACGGTGGAGTCGAAGAGATGTGCCCGGAGCCGGAGGTTCTTTGTCCTTTTAGCTATTTCTTCGATGCCTTTGAAGGCATTCCATGCCGCTCTCTTCCTCCTGCGCAGCTCAGGTTTTAGGTCATTCATCATGTTGAAATTATTGTAATTGTGAAACAGAGAAACCACACAAAGCCTCAATCATTGAATCCCAGCTCTCTATAAACTACACACACACACACACAAAACATTTTAATATGACAATATACCCAAGATTATAAACACCTTCTTAGTACACAATTACACATACCTTCTACAGTCAATGCAAAAGACCCTTCCAACATATCATTCTTTTCTACACTCCCTACTGGTATACCCAGAGATACTAATCAAATCAAGATCTTTTTCTGCACATACTCTGACCTGGGTATGTATGGCTACCAATTAACCCTCTCACTCAGCATACACGCCCTAGCATGACCTCTTCTCTTGGCCTCTGCTGTGAGGGAATTGTTTTTCCCTCTTTTACATTTTTCTCTCTCTATCACTTTTTTATTCTCATAATTTCCCCCTTGTGCATCTGTTCTCATGATCTGATCACATTCTAACTCCAGCCCTTCACTCTATTAAAGTTCTTTAGTAAAATCTTCCCTAAGGTCTGGTTTTTCTTCCAAACTGTGTTCTCCCTTAAATGTGTATCTTGCTTGGATGTCTTTGTTTCTTTGGTTGCTTTTCTGCACTAGAGAAGCCCATGTTCTCTCTTGAATACGTATTTCCTCTCTGTCTTACCTCTCACACCTTTCTAAGCAATTTTATTTTGATAAAAATGATCTTCCTTCACACACACACACAAAAAAAATCTTAAGGCCTGATCCTTTCTCCTACATTCCCTACACCTTTTCTCCATTTGTTAACTGTTCTTAGATGAAGCCTGAAATTGTCAGCATAGTTATGAGAAGGGGAAAAGGAAAATAATATTGTCAGGCATTCAGAAACTAGCCTGGCACTCACAGTTAGGACATAAAAGTCTGATAGATTTGATCCTATGAAAACACCCACTTCAGAGCAGAGGTAGGTAAGACAGAGAAGGGAACAGTGTGCTAATAATTGTCAAAAGTGCTATTACCACATAGAACTTAGCATTAAATACAGGCAAACACATACACATGATAACCTCTAAGTATACGTATTATAACCCACAATATGTAAGAGAAGGAAGAGAAAAAGAGAAAGAGAGAAAAGAGAAAAAAAGAGATAAAGAACATGCTATAGAGATAGGCTAGGAGAGGGGGAGGGAATCGGGGACATTGGTGGAGGGAAATGGGAACTGGTGGAGGGATGGGTGCTGGAACACTGCATGGCGAAACCCAAACACGAACATTTTTGTAATTGTTTATCTCATGGTAGTATAATAAAATATATTTAAAAAATAAAATAAAGCTAACAAACAATACGAACATTAAAAAATACCCACTTCATAAGTTACAAGAAACCATGACAAAATGAGGGGAAATAAGTCTACATCATATTTTGTCTAAGGAATAATGAAGTCAAAATGCCATCAACAAAATACCAAACACTTGCTTCTTTATTTTTTTGGGGGGTCTGCAATGAGTAATGAATCTAACATGTCCTGCAAGTATGCTCCAGGAGGTTACTGGCTAGACAGCTGGGACTCTAACATCAAAGGAAATAAACAAGCTCTCAGTTATGAAGGAAAATAGGATGTCATCTGCCTTATTCTCTCTGTCTTTCAACTGCCAAGCAGACAGCTCTTCATCTTAGCTCTGGCTAGAATATCTCCTCTTCAGATATAACAATCTATCTCCCAAAGCACAAGCATTGATGAAAAGAGCACTATGCTTCATGCAATAGCATCATCTTTCTTTATACTGAACAACTATGGCAACTAAGATGCTTTCTAATGTTTCTCAACAAAAATATATATTTCAATTATGTGAATACAGCAGTTAAAGGGCCTGTTGGCCTGATCAAGGTACATTATTTGTAATTTGCTGCTAGACACAAATTACTCCCCTGCAAAGAGATATAATGATCTGTATCTCTCTTAGGATGGTTCCTATGAGCAATTAAATATCACATGGTATGTAAGAGATAACACCTCCAACCTACATGTAGGAAGGCTGTTTCTGTTTTTTCATCTTAAATTAACAGTCTGCCAGCTGGGTTAGGAATCATGTTTTATTTATCACTGTATCAGCACCTAGTGTGCTGCTTAGAAAATAAAAGTTCAAAATATTCACTAATATTTTGTGACTCTATACAAATAAAAGTATATGAAAAATAGTTATTTTTAAGAACACAAGGAGGGTGGGGGTGAGGGAATGGTGGAGGCATACAGGATGAGAGAAGATGCGTTGAGATCCTAAGGCACCCTGAGGCAGAAAGAGGTCTTCAAGGGGTCTCCATCCACCCCCGCTATTCTTGCAGGCATGTTCAGGGAGGAAGCACATAAAGAGTTGACTCCTAGGTAGTCTCTCTTCTTGACTCCACCGCCTTCCAATCTTTTTTAAAATTATCACCTATTTATAAAGCAATCCCCAAACTCTAGATCCCTTTATTTTTTGATCCCTTACCTCCAAACCCCTTTCCCTCTAAGCAATAGAATATGCCTGAAATAACTCTCAAGACTTTCTAGCACCAAAACCTTCCTCCTCTTTAAACTCTTTTTAGCTCACACCCTCCCTTTACTCTCACCATCCCTTCACATTCCTACATATCTACTTCCACCTCATCAGGTCTTCCCTGCCATGGCTTCCACCAACTCATTATCAGTCTTTTCTGGCCAATTCCCATAGGCTATTCTTAGATTCCAAGTCACTCACCAAAAAGCACTTCTCTACAAACACCCTCAATATATCCTTTGCTCCTGTTATCTCATAACATTTATTCTACTTCTTCATTTTCTGAACATACGCAATGGTTTCTGAAAGATATATCATCAGGAAACCAGTAGCCAAGATATCATGTACAAATAGGGAAAATAATTCAACACAAAGTGGTAGACGTTATTTTATATGAGTTTTTTCTTTGATTATGGGGAGTAAGAGCACATAAATAAATTTATAAACAGGAAAGAGGAAAAGGAATGAAAATCATCCTCATTTCCATTTGGACCTGAGCTTCCTCCCCAGAGTTGCTTTCCAGTCTTACCTGGCTCTAACACAGCAAATTATATTTCTTCAATTGTTCTTCTTAACATAAGCCATAGCGGTCCAATTTTATTCACATTTTTGTTTCAGTACCCCAAAAGTATTTTCATACATTTTTCATTTATTTTTGTTAGCTCCTGATACAGTTAGTGAAAATGTAGCTCAAGTATATATGTATATGTGTAATATATAATGTATATATATATTACACATATACATATATATACACACACATAAATATATCCCCGAACAGTCTACAATTGTAATTAGATGCCTACTTGGGTCATCTATGTTTTGTGGGGGAGGGAAAGATTATTATTGGTTTGATAGTTATTTGGTTACAACTATAAATAAATATCAAACTATACAAGATCTATATTTGCTAAGCCGAAATTTTTTTTTTGCTTTTTTGGGTCACACCTGACAATGCTCAGGGGGTTACTTCTGGCTCTGCACTCAGAATTACTCCTGGCAGTGCTCGGGGACCATATGGGATGCCAGGGATCGAACCTATTACATTCGGTTACATGTAAGGCAAATGCCCTACCCGTTGTGCTATTGCTCCTGCCCCAGAAGCTGAATTTTTAATGCAGAATTTTACAGAATATAATTACAGAATGCAATTTTAAAGATAGCACATATTTCCTACAGTGTTTAACAATCTAAGTAACAAATTAACTAGCATATATCTCCCAGTAACTACCATGTTCCAGGCACTGTTTCTGCTTAGTACAGATGCTGCAGTAAACAAAAATTAAGTTTTTGCCTTTCAAAGACTTAAACAGTAGAAAATAGCTTATTTTTTAATGGTACAACCAGTGTAGAAACTTAAAATGTTGATCATCAGTTCCCTCACTACATTATATATTTTATGGGGTGAAGGTCGAGCCTCAAGTTCAGGGTTTTCCAGTCAAAAGGCACTTCTACCATTCTTAGAATCCTAGAAAATACTTTCAAACGAGCTCCATATTTTATAAAGCAATTTTGCTTCTGAGAAATCCCAGTAGACATCCAAGTTATACACTGAGATGAATGAAATCTGGGTCTCCGAGTATCTCTTCTAGAATCTTTTCCAGTATACAGAAAATAGTCCAGAACAAAAATTACATGAGGATAAAGATAAGAAGTCTGAAGGGGTTATGGTCTTTGCTCAAAGAATCATGATAGGAGGGAAAAAGACAAAGGTAATAGTAACAAAGCAAAACTACTAAAGAAGATGTGTCAATCCTGGCCAATGTTTTTGCTCTATTTCTTATCTTATTCTAATGTTTATTAATAGCATATACATAACATGATTTTAACTGATACATGTCTGAGAATAATTAGAAGAATGAGAATTTTTCCTCATTAAAAATGTCATATTTTGAATATTACATTTCTTAAGTAAAATAATTTGTCATATTTTTATTTGGATAAAGATAGTATCAAAGTCAGCAGTATTAAATATAATAAAACAATATTCACATGTCACTATGGGAAAGTGGCTTTAAAAATCAATGAAATTATTATAGAGTAACACACTGTTTACTCAGGATCCTTGAATTCAAAGTCATTAATCAGAAAAGAAAATAATCTTGAACATTTCAGGGACTGGATTTGTATGTGTTAGAAATAATATAAAGCTTTTTATAAAACATGTGGAACTAAATACAGTTCCTATCTTGTGGGTGCTAAAGAATTTTGATATTCAAGTAAAATTAGAAGCACATATAAGCCAAAAATTATGTCACAAATTAAAACAGTATAAATGATCCAAATGTTCAATGTCACATAACCAAGTGACATTGGATATTCACTACCTTCTGCACAAATTATTGCTATCAATATTATTGCTGTAAATGTATTTCATTCAAAGTACAATAAATTTGTAAAAAGAAAACAACAACATAATTCCGATGGAGACCAAGAGTAAAGCACTATGACATGGACTTTCACTAGCTTCTCCTAATCCTTCCAACCACCTTAGAGGTACAACTACTCTCATTTTATTGTTGTAGAAACAGAGGCTTAGGTTACTTGCAACAATCATATTAATCCACATTATATCAAGTTAATATTTAAGTTACTTGTAATTCAAACCAGGGCAGTTTGGTTTCAGGAGTCATACCTGTAAGCATCTGCTTCTACTCTGAATTATATTGTGCTCCTTGAAGGACCTTACTCCAATATCTTTAAAATACTACTGTAGGAAAGAAAGTAGTTTGCTGAGCATTCAAAGCCCTTCCTGCAAACAGCCCCAAACCTCTCTTTCAACGACACATTTTATTTTATACTTTCTTCAATATAAAACAAGTACTGTGCATCGGCACACTTCTCTAAGGAAGACTTCACTAATTCATCTTTTCCAGTCAAAAACTAATGTGTTCCTCATAACTTAAAGCCCACACCACAGTATTTAAACATCACTTGTATTTAAACATTCTAATCGGTGATTCATGAGCTTCCATGACGTAAGTGCACATAACACATTCTAACTTAAGGTCACTGTACTGGAGATGCAGATACTAGGATTACAGTTGACAGGCTGAATGTCAGTGAAGTTTAGTAGTCATTTACCACCATTAGCTGTTTTCCTCAAGAACAGTATTATTCCAGTTGTCACTAGTGACATCAGTAACAGACATGCAGCCTAGTTACTCCACATCCGATCATTTCTCACATAGAGCACTTAGATAAAAAGGAAAAAAAAGTTCTAAGTAAATGATCTTTTCAGTTGCATCTAAAATTTCCCTTGTGAAATAAGTATCTTACACTTTAGGGAAAAAAATAGTCTTTATTGAATATAAAATCTAGATATATATGCTTCTTAATTATAAATAAAAACAACCCAAATTAAGAAACAAATATCCTCTCATATCTTAACCTAGATACATGTGGTTAAAGTTTTAGAACAGTTTCCCAATCTGAACAGGTTTTGTCTCAGAGGGATGTCTCCCAGCAATCTACAATTTCTTTTTGTTTAAGTGTGTAGAATGCTTGCCTTGCAAGCATTACATTACAACCTAGTGGCCAACCTAGGTTGCCTTGCACACAACCTACCCAGGTTTGATCCCTGGCATCCCACATGGCTTCCCAAACACTGCCAACAGTTAACTCTTGAGTGCAAAGCCAAGAATAACACCTGAGCATTGCTGTGTGTGGAAAAAAATTTTTTTTTCTTTTATCCTTTCAAAATCATCCTCTATACTCCATCAAGCTCCAATCCCAAAAGAGATTTATATAGTAATCAGCTCTCTAAAGGCCTGGGACTGCACTTTCTGCAAAGCATCTTTGTGCCAAGATGGGGGAAGGGTGAGGGATTTGGGGGGTTGGGGGTACCACAAGCAGAGATAATGGACTCAACCATCAGTCCAGAGAGAAAATGAAAGTGAAGGGGGTAGTTTTCATCAGAACTGCCCCTCTTATCTGCAGTAAGGGACACCTGCAAGCAACATTTAAACTCAAGAATTTGAAAGCACATGGGACAAATACTTGAAACTCAGAACACTGAGGAGGTGATTAAGAATAAAAATGTGCCTTGAAGAATAAAGCTGGAATGTATTGACAAGATTGGGAAAAGGAAAAGAAACAAACATCTGGAAACTGCTGCCTGACAATAAGAGATTGTTATCTGAAGATACCCCCAAAATAGGCTGATTCTTCACGGTTATCATGGGTGCTCTCTGAAATGCAGTGTTTACAGATCTTAATTTGTTGGCAGAAGTCAGTTTGAAACCCACTTACCAGCTGTGCAGCCCAGGGAAACTTACTCTCCTTGACCTTTAATTTCCTCATCTAAAACAAAGAGTTCCTATGGAGAGAGATGGGGTTGAGAGAATACATAGAAACAAGACAACAAGACGGCAGGGTGCCTACCACATGGCCAGTGCCGTGCATTATAGCTGCTGTTAATGTCATTTGAATTTCATTATCTGAAGACACTGAGAAAGATATTTGTCTCTCTATAACTGGACCATAAATACCACATTTGGTAAAGATATTATATATATTTGCTCTGTTCAAATGGCAATTACTAGCCACATGTGTCTACTGAGTACTTAAAAAAGCTATTAGTCCAATGGAACTGGATTTTAATTTTACTAAACTTTAATTAAAACATAAACAATTACATGTGACTAGTGGCTACTGTCTCAGGCACAATAACCAAAACATTATTATCAATAACCAAAACACTATTTTCCTTTGAAAGAAGAATGGCCTAGCCCAATGAATGACTATAATACAGCTAATCTGACCGCAACCCTCCTTGATCACTTGATATCCCGTTATTCATCGATTTGCTTGAGTGGGCACCAGTAATATTTCCATTTGACCCTATCACGTGCCAGTGTAGCCCCAGTGGCATCTGGTTGTTTCAGGAACACTAAGAGCCACGAACCATTCGTTCAGGTTCTTGATAAGGAAGTCTGACCATCTTGTAGGGGCCACAACCCTACAATATGGGGGCCACAACCCCCAAAACACAAAAACATTAATAAAAACCTATGCAGACCTATGTCCATTACAATCTTCAGTACAATAGTCAAGATATGGAAATGACTCACATGCCTAATAATAAATTAATAAAAAAATTTTATCTATCACTATCTTCCCATTAATCATCTATTTGCTAGAGCGGGAACCAGTAATATCTCCATATGTCCCATCTCATGCTAGTAGAACCCAAAGGCATCCACCCGCTCCAGGAACATAAAGAGCCTCAAACAATTATATTAGGTCACGGGAATGACCTAATATAAATGTTACTGGTATTTGGCATATCAAATACTACACAAGCAGCCTGCCAGGCTTGCCGTGCGGATTTTTATATATGCAATGAAATATTACTCAACTATAAGAAAGATGAAATCTCGTCATTTGCCTGAAACTTAGATGAAACTGAATGGAATCTTAAGCAAAATAAATTGCAGTGAAAAGAACAAATACCAGATAATCTCACTAATGCATCACATACAGAAAAACAAGACAATAGAATGGACAGCATCAAACCATGACAAGCCTTTGGCCTAGAACTACAATACAGATTACCAAGCAGTGAAGAGAAGTGAAGATGGCAGGGTGGGGAGAGTATTATTTGACATGATACAAGGATAGTTCATCAATAAATGCACGAGATGAGAGCCTACTAGTATCCACCCACACGGCAGAGCTTGGCAAGCTACCCGTGTCGTATTTGACATGCCAAAAACCAGTATCAATTATAGACCTCATTCCCATGACCTTAAGGAACAGTCTGAGGCTTTTCATGTTCCTGGAGCAAGCTGATGCCCTTGGGCTACACAAGCATGTGACAGGACATATGGAGATGTTACTGATGCCATTGGAGCAAATCGATGAACAACAGGAAGACAAGTGATACAAGTGAAAAGGATAGTGGTGAAAGGTCTTGGGCACTTTGGTGGCAATAGGAGTATGGTGATTTTTGTTCATCAAAACTGAAAAATGGAAAAAAAAATAAAGTCATGACCTTTATGATGTTATATGCAAAATAAATAAAAAATAAAATATAGAATGGAGTATCACTGTATCACTGTCTTCCCATTCATCATTGATTTGCTCAAGCGGGCACCAGTAACATCTCCATATGACCTGTCTCATGCAAGTAGAGCCCAAGGGCACCTGCTTGCTCCAGGAACATAAAGAGCCTCAAACAATTCCATCAGGTCATGGGAATGAGGTCTATAATTGTTACTGGTATTTGGCATATCAAATACTACACAGGTAGCTTGCCAGGGCTCTACCGTGCGGGTAGCATACTCTTGTAGTCATCTCAAAATCCAGCATTTATTGATGAACCGTGCAAGCCAGGATGTGATAGGCTGGTCTGCTGGGTGGAGTTCTGACGATGGGGAAGTCCAGATGTGGAAAATGGGAGGCCTTCATGGAGTGGGGGGTCATCTGGCTTGTTGTGAGGCTCTGCTGGGGTGGCAGGCCAGGGCTAGAACCTGCCATCCCTCCCGGGCGCCTCATGAGCAGCTGGGCACAAGGAGAGCCAGTGGCAGGTCTGCCCCATGTCTGTGAGTCTCTCCATAGAATGGAGTAAGTAATAAAACTTATGCTTTTTGGAAGAAACAAGCTGATTTCTTAAGATATTTATTAAACAACAGGTAATTTTTAAAAAATTGAAAAATGGAGGTACATTACAGTGAAGGGAGAAAGAAAATAAACACACACACATACACACATATGACCTCCCCATCCAAACAACACTAAGCAGGATAAGGACCTGGGTAAGGTCCTCTATATTACCTTATCTTACTCATTGTTGTTTGTGGGCAGAGGAAGAAGACAGGGACAAAAGGGAGTCCCTTTTCCACACTATGGCATTAGAACAAATATCTAAGGAAGGCATTAGCAATGGATTGAAGAAAGTATGGATCAGGTCTACTGCTGATTATTCCTCTACATGTGGCTCCTGATGCTTTCCCCATGAGTAGCCTAGGGATATGGGTTTGAGAAAAAGAATAGCATAGAGGCAAATGTTCTTGTATTCCCATTCTCTCAAGTGAGGGAATGGTGTTCACATGGCTTATTGCTTGTAAAGGGAGCTAGCTTATAGTCTTTAGCAGTGGGATTCAGGGAAGAGGTTGGAACAGAGACTAAGCATGGCCTTTCTGTTTGGATAGGGAGGTCACACCTGGAGGTCCTTAGGGGCTTGATCTTGACTCGCGCTAGCGATCACTCCTGGTGGTGCTCAGGGAACATGTGTAGTGCTGCGGGTCAAACACAGATCAGTGACGTGCTAGGCAAGCAAGCGCCTTGCTTTTTGAAAGAATCTTTTTAGAGCTATACAGAGAATAGACTCCATGGCTAACAGCAGGAAGCATGACAAGAAATTAGAAGGGTATTGAATGACTTGGGTAAGAGGATGCTGGTGGTTTAGGTTAGCATAGTAACATCAGAGGTGATTTAAAAAAATTTGAATTCTATATAGAAGCTAAAAAGTAGAACCAATAAAATTTACTCCTTTGCTGAAGTAAACTATGAGAGATCTGCACATTGCAGGAGGAACTGCAAAAGAAAGACCAAGAACATGGGATCAAGCAAGACTCAGTTTGCACTCACTGTGTCTGCAATTAGACGTAAAAGCAAATAAACAGATTATCAATTGAACAAGTTATTCTAATATTCAAAGGTGAGATTGAGATCAAAGATATCAATTGTAGAATCAGTAAACAGGTGGTGGCTAAAACTATAAACTGGATGAGAACACTCAAGGACTGGAGTAAGAAAATAAGAAAAGTATGAGACTGAAAAAAGGACAAGTAGCTGACTTAAATGTGATTTTTCCTTTGAAGTGCAGAAGCTTTTTAGTTTCATGTAGTCCCATATGTTTATCCTTTCTTCTAGTTGCTTTGTTAGTGATGTTTCACCTTTGAAGATGCCTTTAGCTTCAATGTCGTGGAGGGTTGTTCCTATATTTTCTTCAATGTACTTTATGGATTCAAGTCTGATATTGAGATCTTTAATCCATTTTGATCTGATTTTTGTGCATGGTGTTAGACACAGGTCCAAATTCATTTTTTACATGTCGCTGTCCAGTTTTCCCAGCACCACTTGTTGAAGAGGCTTTCCTTACTCCATTTTAGACTCATTGCACCTTTATCAAAGATTAAATGATTATGTGTTTGAGGTTGGGTGTCAGGATACTCAATTCTATTCCATAGGTCCACAGGTCTGTTTTTATTCCAATACCATGCTGTTTTAATTACTACTGCCTTGTAGTACAGTTTGAAGTTGGGAAAGGTGATGCCTCCAATCTTCTTTTTTCCCGAGGATTGCTTTAGCTATCCTTGGGGGGTTTATTGTTCCATACAAATTTCAGGAGCGTTAGCAGTCCACAGAATGGGAAAGAATATTCACCCAATACCCATCTGATAAGGGGTTAATATCCAGGATATATCAGGCACTGGTAGAACTTTACAAGAAGAAAACAAACAACCCCATCAAAAAATGGGGAGAAGAAATGAACAGAAACTTCAGCAAGGAAGAAATTCGAATGGCCAAAAAACATATAAAAAATGCTCATCATCACTAATCATCAGACAGATGCAAATCAAAACAACAATGAGATACCACTTTACACCACAGAGACTGGCACATCTTCAAAAGAGCAAGAACAACAAGTGCTGGCTTGGATGTGGGGGAAAAGGGGACACTCATCCATTGTTGGTGGGAATGCTGGCTGGTACAGCCTTTCTGGAAAACAATATGGACTTTCCTCCAAAGACTAGAAATTGAACTCCCATTTGACCCAGCCATACCACTCCTGGGAATCTACTCTGGGAAACCAAAAATACGCAGCGGAAACACCATCCCTACTTTTATGTTCATAGCAGCCTTATTCACAATAGCCAGAATCTGGAAGCAACCAGAGTGCCCGAAAATCGATGACTGGATAAAGAAGCTTTGGTACATCTACACAATGGAATACTATGCAGCTGTTAGGAAAAATGAAGTTATAAAATTTGCCTATAAATGGATGGACATGGAGAAGATTATGTTGAGTGAAATTAGCCAGAAGGAGAGAGACAGATACAGAATGACTGCATTTATTTGCATGGCATAAATATATATGTACATATTATGATACCAATATCCAAGGTCAAGTGAAACATATATCAGGAGGTCTTGTCAAAGGTGGAAATTATCACAAACATGTGGGAGTCAGAGTTTAGGTAAGACAGAAAATGGAACAGGGTGCTAACATTTGTCGAGGGTACTAATGCCAACCTAGAACTGAGCATTAAATAGAGGCAAAAAGATACACATGACAACCCTTTTAATGTATGTTCTGTAATCCATAGTCTGGAGGGGAAGGAAAAGAGAAAGAGAGAGAAAGGGAAAGAAATAAAGAACCTGCCATGGAGGTGGGCTGGGGGAAGGGGGAGGGAACCAGGGACGTTGGTGGTGGGAGATGGGCACTGGTAGAGGGACGGGTGCTGGAACACTGTATGACCAAAACCCAAATATGAACTTTTTAATTGTATATCTTTTTTATTTGTATATTTCATGGTGGTATAATAAATTACTTAAAAAAAAAAAAAATTAAGAACAAAAAAATGTGATTTTTCCTAATTTGTAAAATATAAAAGCAACTCCTTAACTATCAAAAAACTATAGTGGTATACATATAAAAATATAAACATTTTCTTTTACTATATTTTGTAACTTCACTGACTCCAAGAAGCATAAGTCTTAAAATATTCCATTTCTCTTTGCTCTTTTTATTGATTTTCAAAAGTTTTCCTAGAAGACAATTTTTTTCTTGAACTGGAAATTTCTCATCTGGAGAGGTGAAATGGGATATTTTCAAGGAATTCTAGAGCATGAACCCTCTGAAGACAGAGAAGTTCTGAAATTCTGACAATAGCAATCAGTATTAGATTTTAATGTAGTGAGACTGGGGTAATGTGCATAGTGAGGGCGGGAAAGATTTTGAAAGGGGGTGGAAGTGTGCCTTGAATTACCCACTTCATACCCACTTCAGCTGTTGAAATTAAACAGCTGTAGCAGTTTAAATGATTGGTTCCCCTTCCTGCTCCTCTGCTCATTTCTAGTCCAATGAGATTTTTCTAGCCCAATGAGATTTTTTTTTCTGATACACTAAAGCCCTCAGCACAGAGCCATTCCCAAAATGTCTGATCAACTATAATTCTTGTATAAGGCCATTCAAGAGAGAACTGAAATAAATCTTGCTATAAAACTTCTTTTGCTTTGGAAAGGAGACTTAAGAGAACTAGTTAATGTCAAATGAACCATTTGTAATAATCTGTTTAAATGTGGATATTTCTACCAACTGCTTTCCAAAAAAACAGTGAAAGCTATCCAGATATTTGTAACTCTCAAGTTTATATGAAATAAATAAATTAACGGAATTCTGGAATGGTGAGCTCTTTAAATGGCTTTTTTAGAGCAAGCTCAGAAAAGAAATTAAGAAAACAAAAACAAACAAAAAAAAAAACAAGTTTGGTCAAGAAGATGCCTCTGTGGCTGGAGCATGAGGGTGTCCTGGTGTTGGCCCTCTGCGCTGCATGGTCATGCAAGCAGCTCTGAGTATGGCCCAAAATCTAAAAAGAAAAGAAAACCATGGCTTATCCTAGGTCTTATTTATAAAGTGTATGAGGAGTCAGGGACTTTCAAGGACTCCCCACCCTTACCTTCTTAAGCACTGCTAACAGAGTTCAGTAGGAATCAGAGTCACCTGGAGGACTTGTTAAAATATAGAATGAAGATTAAAACTCGTTTTGGGTACACTGTGTCCGCAGTGGACTCTGAAAATGGATTTCTAACAAATTCCCAAGTGGCACGATGCTTATTCTCTGAGAACCACACTTCACTAACCACCAATATGAGGAATGCAAATTATGTCTGAGCCAGAGCTGAGAGATTTGCGTTGACACTAATCTCTTTTATTTACTTCCAGCAGAATAATGATTGATGGCCAATGATGCTGGCATAACTTTACCATATGATTTGCAAGTCCAGCCCTAGTTATTTACGGTGTGCATCATTTTCCAACCATCCAGAACTTCCAGGAATTCATAGACACCAAACCACACTTCTGAAAGCCGTCCCTAAAAGGAAAGCTTAGAATTTCAGAGAATTGTAGCAAAAATACTCAAAAAATCTATTCAGCAATTACTTGAATAATAGAACCCTTGTCAAATGTCAACATAACCAAAGACAATACAAAACATACTCAACATAGACTACGGAGCAAAACCTAAGAAATTGAGAAAGAAGAGGACCCACCAAACAATGGAAAGGTTACATTTCTGGTTTGGTTTTTTTTTTTTTTTTTTGGGGGTCACACCCGGCAACCACATGGGATGCTGGGGATCGAACCCGGGTCAACCGTGATCAAGGCAAATGCTCTACCTGCTGGACTATCGCTCCAGCCCCGGAAAGGCTACATTTCTAAAGGGGAACATACCCCCAAAGTGCTCAGGGGCTTACTCCTGGCTCTAAGCTCTGGGATCATTCTTGGTAGTCTTCAGGGGACCACATCCCACTCTTCAAACCCAGATCAGCTGCATGCATGGCAAGCACCCTACCTGCTGTACAATCTTCCTGGCCCCAGGAAATTTAATTTTAAGATATATCTTATTTTTAAGATACTTCTTTAAAATTTTTCATCATAACAGGGGACTAATATTAAAAGAACATCAGTGAATTAAAATTGGTCCATATTATTAAGTACAAATAAAATTCAGAATTATGTCACCTACTCTGCCAAACTTGTACTGCTAACTCAAAGAGGTAAATATTAATTGAGAGCACACTCTGGGTGAGCCCTTGAGGGATGAAATAAACTTTCCTTGCCCTCTGCTTCAGTGATGTCAATGACAGGACCTGGTGAATAGCATTAACAGAAAACCAAAGCTGTAATGAAGACTGAGGGAAAACAGTTCCCAATACTCTTGGAGATTAGTCCTGAAGTGAACAGGAGGATTGCAGGAGCATCCCAGGTGGCAGCATAGCAAATCCCAAGTTCTAGAAACAGAAATTACTCAGGCACATCTGCAGAAATATTTCTAAATGTATCGTGCCAAAATAATGGAAATGGCATTGGAAGTACAGTGAAGAGTGAGAACATCCAAGCAAGAAGAGGATAACATGCGAGAACACGCCCCAAAGGCCAACAGACCCGTAAGAGTTTGACCTTTGCATCATAGTTAACATTCAAGGATTAAGGTTTTTATCCTGCATAGGAATGACAACATGCCAGTCAAACTGAAGCTATAGAGATTCAACTAGTAGCAGTAACACCAAATATGAAATAAGAAAACTTTTTTTTTTTTTTGCTTTTTTGGGTCATACCCGGTGATGCACAGGGGTTACTCCTGGCTCTGCACTCAGGAATTACTCCTGGCAGTGCTCGGGGACCATATGGGACGCCGGGGATAGAACCCGGCCAGCATGGGCGGCCGAGTGTAAGGCAAACGCCCTACCCACTGGGCCATTGCTCCGGCCCAAGAAAACTTTCTTGAGGCTCAATCAAAATGTCAGGAAGGGAAGAACTAAAGACCACAAGTTTGACTGCAAGTTATTGCTCTATTCTTCAACAGACAGACACTAAGCTGGACCAGAGAGTGCCACACATGAACAGGGCCTAGGGGTTACCATGGGATCCAATAAAAGCTTTTACTATTGGAAACCCATAAACCAGTGAACTATGCTCAGCATTCTCACAGTAACAATATCTGAGAGAGAGAAAGAGAGAGAGAGAGAGAGAGAGAGAGAGAGAGAACACTCAAACCAGGAAAACCCAAATATCTTACTCAATATACTTACATAGAACATAGCTCTCTGAGGCCAGGGCTAATGAGCAGGTTTGCTTTGGACTGAACCCTCAGTGCCTGACCAGGGCCCTGTACATATAGTGTCATGCTCAGTTTGTGCCACTGGTGAAGCATCTTCATGTTCCAGACCATAGGTCACAATTGGGGTGCAAAAATAATATCATCATTTAAGAAAACCTTATTTTTTTCTTCAGTTATTACTTTCCTATTGTAGCTCTTACAAATTGACACTAACTGAATGAATGGCTTAAAACTATACAAATTTTCTTAACATAGGGGATTGCATCAGATTACGAAGGTTTTACTTGGCTCAGAGGAGAGGAGAGTATAATAGCACCTGCCTAGCAAGCACATGGACATAAGCTCAAATCCTCAGTGTCTCACATACACAAAACGTGATCCTGGAACACTGCTATTTACGCCTGGCAGCTCTGCTGTCTGGAGTCCCCAGTATCATAGCAATTTCTAGCCACATACAACTAGGTGTGGGTAACACCACAAAAAGGGGTGCACGAGATTCAAAAAGTCCCAAAGAAAAATCTCTAAGACACATAATCATAATGACAAAAGACAAAGACAGAATACTGAGAGCAGCACAATGAGGGGAAAAGGAATTTATATGCAAAGAAAGACTCACAGCAGATCTACCAAATGAGACTCATGATATAGTTTGTTGTTTTTTTTTAAAAACTAACACCTCACAAAGAATATCCTATGCAGTGAGATTATTATTTAGATTTTAAGCAACAACACAAAGCTTCATGGACAAGCAATAGTTTAGGGAACTCACGGCCCTGAAACTAGCTTTTCAAGAAGTTTTAAAAGTGGTTCTTTATATGAAATAGTTAAAATCTACAGTTATAAAGAGTGAGGAGAATTATAAAATTTAAAGAGCAAAATCTGTTAGGACTATTTCATGTAAGTGCTAAAGTAACTGGCACGAATGTTGAAAATTGATTTTTATGAATGAAAAGGTTGCATAATTGCCACAATGAGATTCAACTAAAAAATTAATGTAATAAATATATTTTAGATGCCAGAGTTGAAACCTAGTTATGTGAGAAAAAGCATCATATTATATTGTATCAGTTAATTAAAAATAGTTCAATAGGTTAAAATTATATAGCAATCATCACAAGTTGACTTTTTATTGACTTACTTTCTGCTAATTCTATTTTTCATTCTTTTAAGTTTTGTAAGAACAAGCAATATGAAAATAAATTAGTTGTGCGCCTGCCAAGAGGGTAGACGGCAGAGTGGGAAGGATGCTGGGACACCACACTGTATGCCTGAAACAACTTTATTATGAACAACTTTCTAAATCAGGTAAAAATAAATTAAAAACATTCAAAGTAAAGAAGATTCTTTAAAAGAAGAGACAAGTTTCTCTGCACTTTGCCCCTTCACTTATGGCACTTATCGCTCCCTCCATAGGATTAAGAAAGCCTGTTTATTCCTAGCTTGCTGTGAGTTTTATACTTTTTCAGTAGTGAATTAATATTTCATTTATGCTGAACGTCATATGTCTACTTAAGCGATGATTTTATATCTTTACAAGTTTTTATTCTTGATCACTTGACATCCCGTTATTCATCGATTTGCTCGAGCGGGCACCAGTAACATCTCCATTTGACCCTATCACGTGCCAGTGTAGCTCAATGGCATCTGGTTGCTTCAGGAACACGAAGAGCCTCAAACCATTCCTTCAGGTCATGGGAATGAGGTCTATAATTGTTACTGGTTTTTGGTATAATATTTTAATTATTAATACAACTACCTAAATATTATCAATAATTTAATATTTTCAAATGTAACTCCATTATTTCCTTTTAAGATTAAATAATCTTTTATAATTTTATAGACATAATCAGATTTTCCCATAAAATTTCTTAATTCATTTTCATTCTTACTAAATTATATTTTAAATGTGTTAGCATAATTATTCACACTATAAAATTTTAATTTAACTTGTAAATGGAAAAATATATATTTTATAACTATTTTTATCAGTTTATTGACATATTTTGGGGGAATTTTAGCTTAGTTTTATTCATCTATATACATGTAGGGGTATACCACCTCCACAATACATTTTTTTTTATTTCTCTGAGATATGGAGAGACAGCATAGCAGATAGGGTGCTTGCAGTTGATCTGGTTCAATCCCCAGCACCCGATATGGTCCCCTGAGCACAGAGCATGGACTAAGCTGTGAGCACAGCTGGGTGTGACCCTAAAACAAGTAAGCAAACAAATCTCTCTCAGACGTGAAATATAAAGAAACATATTAAGGGAACAACAAATTGCTAATCAGAACCGAAGAATTTGCCTACAGAACTGAGCATACATGTGGGGTGCGAGGAGGATCCCCTGGGACACAGCAGGAGGAAAGTGGGCTCTATGGTGATGGGGGGGTATTGGAATGATACATGCATGAAAAGCATAATTAACAATATTGTAAATCCTGATACCTCAATTAAAATGGCTTTAAAAAATGTTTAAAGGGGTTTGTGAAGAGACAGTACAGCAAAAAGGATGCTTTTGTTGCAAGTAGCAAACCCGGTTCACTGTCCAGCATCCCCTATGGTCTCCCAAGCAACACTAGGTATGATCTCTGAGCACAGAGCTAGGAATGAGCCCTGAGCCCCATGGGGTGTGGCCCACAAATGTGTGTGTGTGTGATGGGGGTGGGTAATGCCTGGCAAGCACAATGGAGATAAGTGAACATTAAGAGTGATGTGCACTTCCTGAGAAGCACTGTGCAGGCACCTTAACTACAAGAGCACAAGCCTTGGGGAGCACTGAGTTGACTGAGTTTATGAGCACCATACCTTGATGTGTAATCATGGGAGAGCACCACTATGAGGGGAAATTCCCCAGTTATCACAACAATATTATCAACAAAGGAGAATTGAAAGGAAATTTCTTCAAAAGAGTTGGGGTCCAGAGAAATCAGAGAGATACAAGGTCTAGGCACTTGCCCTGCATGTGGCTGACCGCAGTTCAATCCCCAATACCACAATATAGTCCCTGAAACTACCACTAGGGGTGATTTTTTTTAATTGAATCACTTAAGATAGACCATTACAAAATGTTAAAGATTGGTCTTCGGTCACACAGTGTTCCAATACCCACTCCTCCACCAATGCACATTTCCCAACACCAATGTCCCCAGTGATTTTTGGGGTGATTTTTAACCACAGAGCCAGAGTACATAATGTACATATAGGCATGACACATTTTCCCCACGCCCCCCCACACCAGCTATTACATGCAAAATAAACTAATACAAAACAAAAAAGTACCTAAAATCTAGGTTAAAGTATTTATGAAATGTTTCTCTAACAAGGAACTAACACCCAATTAAATATAAATAACTCACACAACAACAAAACCACAAAAGATCTGACTTGATGCTTTCCCAAAGAAGGTACATAAAAAATTAAGAAGTGTTCAAATGCCTGACCATTAAGGAAATGTAAATCAAAACCACAGTGTGTGAATGACCTATATCAGTTAGAAACTACAAGTGTTAGCAAGTCTGTAAAGAATAAAAGGAACTCTTGAACTCTGTTGGTAGGAATGAGAACTGGAGCTCTCCATGAAAAACAACAAGGAGATTTTAAAAAGCTAAAAATTAAAGGACTATATGATCTAGCAGATGATCTCTGTCCGATGATGATCAGGCCTGACGATGTCTGTCAAGTCCACCCAGGGGACCCCAGATGTTGGGAAGCTGCCAGGTTCCCCAACAATATCAGAAGTTCTCTTCTACCTCCGAGGCTACCCGGGAATGGATGAAAACTCATGAGTCCGGCGAGTTCCAAAAAGGCTTTTAATAGTACAAAAGCTCTACCAATGCAATTCAATACAATGAAAGAACTCTAGCTCTGGTCAGAACTTAGACCATACAAAAGAGCCCAAGTCTCCCACCAAAGAGAAAGGATCTCACTGAGAGGAGTCCTACCCCAAAAAAAAGGACAGAGATCATCTACCTCTGAACCTGGTTTTGATGCCACATCTGATGGTGCTCAGGGATTAATTCCCTGGTTCTGCAATCAAGGTACTATATGGGGTGCTGGGGATTGAACCTAGACTAAATAGCAGAGCCTCGCAAGAAGCCACAGGAACCTCCAAACCACAAGTCCGCCATTTTCCACATCCGACTCCCCACTCATCAGAGCCCCACGCAGCAGAAGAGCTGGTCACAAGCCCGACTCATCAGAGATGCTCCCTGCAGCAGTCTTTTTCAAGCTCAGCCCAAGTATGCTGATCCAGAGATGCAGATACACGGGCAGAGCTGTTACCGGCTCTCCCAGTGCCCAGCTGATCACGAGGCACCCTGGAGGGAAGGCGGGTTCTAGCCCTGGCCTGCCACCCCAGCAGAGCCTCACAAGAAGCCAGAGGAACCCCTGCACCATGAGAGTCGCCATTTTCCACATCCAGACTCCCCACTCATCAGAGCTCCACCCAGCAGAAGAGCTGATCACAAGCCCGGCTAGCACAGCCACTTTGTGGCCACACTGTTCATAAATAAATGCTTGAGATTATAGGTGACTACAAGAGTATCCCACCAGCACGGCAGAGCCTGGTGAATTACCCATGTCGTATTTGATATGCCAAATACCAGTAACAATAATATACCTCATTCCCATGATCTGATGGAATGGTTTGAGGCTCTTTATGTTCCTGGAGCGAGCAGATGCCCTTGGTTCACTAGCATGTGACAGGATGTATGGAGATGTGACTGGTGCCTGCTCAAGCAAATCGATGATCAACGGGAAGACAAGTGATACAAGTGATGATCCAGCAATGCCACACCTAACTATTTATCTGAAAGAGATCACTGTATCACTGTCTTCCTGTTCATCATCAATTTGTTCGAGCGGTACCAGTAACATCTCCATATGTCCTGTTTCATGCAAGTAGAGCAAAGGGCACCTGCTTGCTCCAGGACATAAAGAGCCTCAAACCATTCCATCAGGTCGGGGAATGAGGTCTATAATTGTTACTGGTATTTGGCATATCAAATACGACACAGGTAGCTTGCCAGGCTCTGCCGTAGGGTAGCATACTCTTGTAGTCACCTCTAAATCCAGCATTTATTGAAAGAGATGCAAACTCTAAAATAAACAGATATCTGCACCACTGTAAACAGCAGCATTTCTCTTTTAAAAAATAGACAAAGCATGCAATTAACCTACTTTTACAAGGACAAGTGACTGGATAAGAAGCTGTGGTACAATGGAGATTTCAGGATCTCCATTGACTTTTGTCTAAGACCAACTTCATCAACCATATTTAGAGAATTAGCTCCAACAACCAATAGATAATGGATTGTTCACTGTATGAATAGGAAAAGCACAAATAGACGTTGAGATTGTTAGGTCCTGCTATGGCCCCAACTGTGTAAGTCCTGGGGTCTTGACAAATAAGTTATTGACCACACGCCTGTCCTGGTCATCTGAATGGTATAGGTTCCCCACCAGTTGAGGACAGGACATCCTCAGGGTTGATTAAGCACATGACTGGAACAGGACAGACCACTTCTCTTGTCTTTAAGTTTGCATGACCTTTTTAGGATGAAATGTTTGAAATACGCTTTTCTTTGGCGTTTATTGGCTATATGGATTTGCCCAGGCTGTGACGCATGTAATGGCCTAGAAGGCCTATAATCCCTGATTTCTTTCTCCCTAGCATTGAACAGTCTCACTAGGACCTGCATGTCTCAGTGAAACGATCGGCCCCAGCTAGCTGGAATAAACGCTGTGTATTATTGCAAAAAAAAAAGAAGCAGCTGTGGTATATGTACTCAACAAACTCCTACTCAGCTGCTACAAAAAGATGAAGTCTTGCCTTTTGTAACTATGTAGATGAAACTTGATGTGATTGTGCTAAGTGACAAACCAAGGCAAAAAAATATTTACTGGGACCAGAGCAACAGCACAATGGGTAGGCCATTTGCCTTGCACATGGCCGACCCAGGGTCAATCAGCGTCATTCAATATGGTCCCCTGACCTCCACCAGGAATAATTTCTGAGCAGAGAGCCAGGAGTAACCCCTGAGCATCACCCAGGGGTTACTCACCAGGTGTGACCCAAAAAGAAAAGAAAAAAATTATTGGATTATGTCACTCACCTGTAGAATAGAAATAACCAAAGAAATGAATTGGCAAAACATAACAAAAATGTCTATTGTCCTACTCTGGAAAACAGACTGGTTACCAGTGAGGTGAAGGGACGGGCGGCTAAGAGAAAGGGTAATATAATAGCACAAAAACTTTGGTGGTGAGTGCAGTGAGGTTTATATGTTTATAGAGATGTGAGGGCTGTGTACTATAAAAAATTATATTTTTGTATCAAATTCAAATTCTGTCTTATGCCTATATTCCTATCTTGTGATAGGAAACACTGGCATTTTCACAATATTAAGTCATCTTATCCATGAAGATGAATAGATTACTGTTAGGGCTTTCTTTAATTTCTTTAAATAATTTTATTAGTTTATTTTTGAGTAAAAGTTTTAACTTTAAATGTTCAAAATATAGAAAAATTATATTTTTGTAAACCAACAGCAAATCAATGAAATTTGTTTTGCAAACACAAATACAAGCTCAGAAGTTCTTAGAGGTGAGTCTGGATAGCTCTTACAAGTTATAAGCAAGGTGTCAGTAGGACCCCCACCCCCAGTCTCTGGAGCTCTAGGGAAATACTTTCCCTTTGCTTGACCAGCTTCTCAGGACATGAATATTCCTTGGTTCACAGGTATATTCATCTTCAGAGTCAGTCACAATCCACACAATCCAATATCTGTTTTACAATCTCAAAATCCTCTAACTCCAGCTTTCTCTCCTCTTTCTCTCACTAGTAACGATCTCTGGGATTAGAATCAACTTAACTAAGTACTCTAAAATAATCATCTCATTTCAAATTCTCTTTTTTTTGTGGGAGATCACACCCAGTACTGCTCAGAGCTTACTCCTAGCTCTGTTTTCAGGGATCACTCCTGGTAGGGCTCAGGGAACTATATGCAGCTCCAGAGATCAAACCTGGTTCGGCCATATGTAAGGCAAGTGCCCTACCTGCTGGAATATCACTCCGTCCCTTTCATTTTAAGAATCATTTCACACCACATTTCAAACATCATTTCACATCACAGAGACTGGCACATATCCAAAAGAGCAAGAACAATAAGTACTGGAGTGGATGCGGGAAAAGGGGACACTCATCCACTGTTGGTGGGAATGTGGGCTGGTACACCCTTTTTCGAAAACTATATGTACATTCCTCCAAATTCTCAAAATTGAACTCCATTTGACCCAGCCATACCACTCCTGGGAATATACCCTGGGAAGCCAAAAACACGCAGCGGAAACACCATCCCTACTTTTATGTTCATAGCAGCATTGTTTGCGATAGCCAGAATCTGGAAACAACCAGAGTGCCCGAGAATTGATGACTGGATAAAGAAACTGTGGTACATGTACACAATGGAATACTATGTAGATGTTAGGAAAAATGAAATTATGAAATTTGCCTATAAATGGATGGACATGGAGAGGATCATGTTGAGTGAAATTAGTCAGAAGGAGAGAGACAGATATAGAGTGACTGCATTTATTTGCATGACATAAATATATATATATACATATTATGATTATGATACTAACATCCAAGGTCAGGCAAAAGTGGATCAGGAGGTCTTGTCAGAGGTGGAAATTACCACAAACATGTGGGAGCAGAGGTTAGGTAAGACAGAGAAGGGAACAGTGTGCCAATAATTGTCGAAAGTACTATTACCACATAGAACTAAGCATTAAATACAGGCAAACACATACACATGATAACCTCTAAGTATATGTATTACAACCCATAATATGTAAGCGAAGGAAGAGACAAAGAGAGAGAAAAGGGATAAAGAACCTGCCATAGAGGCAGGTTAGGGGGGGGAGGGAATTGGAGACATTGGTGGTGGGAAATGGGCACTGCTGGAGGGATGAGTGCTGGAACACTGTATGGTGGAAACCCAAACATGAACATTTTTGTAATTGTTTATCACATGGTGGTATAATAAAATATATTTTAAAAAAAGAATCTTAATAACATTGGCAAGATCTTTTGGCTATCTAAGGTAACAAGATCACAGGTTTCTGGGATTAGTATGTACTTTCCTTATCAGAGTACAAATTATAACAAGAACAATAGGCATCGGGCTGGAGAGATAATAGAGGATTATCCTTGCCTTAAACAGGGCCAATCCAGCACCGACAGGTGTGATTCCTGAGTACAGAACCAGGACCCCTAAGCATCACCAGGTATGAACTCCCAAAAAAGGAATGATAAAGAGTTCTATATCTTAAATCACAATGAAAACTAATCAGCAAACAGGCAATGCAGTCAAGTAAATAGAATTCAATCTCCTTGAAATAATTTCTCATGCATTAGACAACTCAAATTACTTGCTCCAGTCAAAGAAACTATCTTAATAGTCAACTATGGAATGTAGAAAAATGATATGTGTAACTGAAGAGGTTACAGGTTTCTTTGAGTGGACTTTCTATAAACTCAACTGAAAAAAGGAGAAAAAAGAACTTAATTAAATGTCATGAATCTTATGCCAACACCCCAACAATAAAATTCCATGAGATAAGACTGTTGCTAATGTCAAAGGTCTTGACAATCTTAACAATGTTTGAACCAAGAATTTTGGAATTTCTCTGAGGATCAGGTGATTTATAGTGCTACAGCAGAATGCTTTCAGCTGAGATGCAGATGTCACAATCAGTAAGAGCAGAAGCTTCACCACTCTGCCCCAATAATCTTGTTGTTTGTGTTTAAATGTTTATTGTATCATCATGAGAGATCATTACGAAGCTGTTTGTTTGGGCTTCAGTCACAATGATCCAAAACCCACCCCTCCACCAGTGTACATTTCCCACCACCAATGTCCCCAGTCTCCCTTCCACCATCCCCATCTACAGCCTGCCTCTATGTCGGACACTTCTCTCTCCTCTCTCTTCTCTCTGTCTCTGTCTCTGTCCCTCTCTCTTTCTCTTTTGTCTCTCTCTGTCTCTTGGTCTCTGTCTGTCTCCTTGCAATACAGGTACCAAGAGGTCATCTTGTTTGTTCAGGGAGTTTGGTAATTTAATTTAAGGTACAGCTGGATAGCTCTTTTTAACTGCATGACAACTCGAGGGTGTGGATATGACTGCCAGGCTTCCAAAAGCAGAAGGAGGTCTGGGGAGGTAGCCCATTCCAACTCCAAAAAAAATCTGGAGATTCCTGTACAAAACTCGAGTACCCTATTTTTCAGCACACTAATTTTTCTGTGAGGTCTTTATTGAGATGGTGGAGTCCATCCGGGAACATGGCAGAGATTTTAAATTGTGCAAACGTGTGACTACTAGAAACTCTGGGTGGGTACCAGTCTAACCCATCCCCCTCCTATTCAGCCATGTGCAGGACTGAGATTTATGGTGACTTTTGATCTCTTCAGAGATTTATTTATGGGTCTCTGAAGCAAGGCTGGTGGAAGAGCTTACATGGTCACACGTAAGATCCAGAATTGGTTTGTTAGCCCCCAAAAATCTTGAACCGATTCATTCTCCCAAAATTCCCTTAGGGTTTACTGCAGAACTGCTGCTTTCTCAGATTTTCTTCTTTCCATAAACCTCTCATTTATAGCATCTTGCCTCCTTAGACAGCCAGAAACTCACAGTCACATTATGTATTCTTTTTAAAATCTAGGATCCTTATACAAACACACCAGAGTTTCTCCCATCTACATAGCTACTTCCCCTGCAAAGTAAGTTGACTTTTGCTCCAAACCCTCTCATACATCTTATGTGGCTTTTCTTCCCTTTTTCAAATTCTCTTTTGCCTAGGGTTTTCAACAGTCAATCACGAATGTCACTGAAGGAGTACTCTGTACCAAGCTGAGCATGTGGTTCTAGGATTCACAAGACTGTGATAGTTCCATATATATTGGATTGACACTCTTCTGAGGAGACAAAAGTCAGCAAATAATGACACCAATCAGTACTTGCCACAGAGAAGCCTCTAAATTACTATACATAACCAAAATCCAAATAGAAATTTTAGATAGTTGCCAGAGTATTTAATAAGGAAATTTCACAGTTATGTTAAAATTTTCTGTGACTAGTTTTGATTCTGCAATGTCAGGGGTCCAATTGTGGCAATAGGGATCACATAATCAGCAGTGCTTAAGTATCACATTTGTAAATGTAGGGTAGTCCCAGGATCTGAACTTCGGGCTTTATGCATGCAGAACGGGGTTTTACCACTGAGTGACATCTCCAGGTTCTTCTGATAGTTGTTTTGTTAAGAACTGGTTATAAATGAGTAATAACTATTTCTTTTGATAGGTTTCCTGATTTTCCAGTCCTCAACACTTGCTTTTGTCTCTACTTCCAGGTGTCCTCACATTTTCACATTTTTGTTATATAGACTGAAACTGTCCAATAATGGGGTCTCCTGCCACACATAAATTTGTGTTAACTAATTAAAAGATAAATAATAACTAAAAGTTATTATTACTACTATTTTATTAATATTAGTAAAAGTTCAGGTTACTAACCACATTAAGCACTCAACAGCCAAGCATAGCTACCATGCCAGTCCAGAGATATATAAGTACTCCTACCAACATAGAAGGCTATGCTATTTATGGTTCTCTATATCACATAGGCATTTCCTATAGACATACACAGTTGTAAGTCCTGCTGCAAAAAGGCATGTCATTGTTTAAAGAAGTCCTCTTTAAACTAGATCGGAAAAATTCTAAGAAGACCTCCTTGTGTGAGTGACCAAGAAGCTGGTCATTAAGAAATGTACCCCTCATGAGGTTATTGAAGTTGTTGAAGAAAAAATTGATCAAGGTGAAGAGAATAACAGACAAGAACAGTGAGCTTAAAGACAGTAGAAACAAATGCTAGGATGACTTGTCCATGACAGGAAGCTTGCCACCAAGGGAGAGTCCAGCAAGGAAAGGACAGAAAAGGGAGCACTATGACAATAGTTGTAATTGATCTCTCTGAATCAGAACTGAGTGCTGAACTGAGTGCTGAAAGGAGCAAAGTGATGTTGGATTATAGTTCTAAACATTACAGGCTTAACACTGGGTTGTCCTTACTCCTTCCATAGTTTAATTGAATTACACCCATTCCAGTGCTCCTGGAGGCACACCCTAACCAACCAAGACACAGCCAATCCTCTGTGTTTAACTTTAACTCTCCTTCCCTCACTCCCTGCCTCAGAAGGAGGAGCACTTTACCCAATAATTTTCATTGAGAAACACTGCAGGGGGTCCATCTCAGCTCTTTTCTCTTGAAATCTCCATCCCCTTGCTCAGTTGTCTTGAGTAAGTACCACTCCTTTGAATGAGGAGTTGGAGGGTGGGAATAGTATACATTTTGGGGGACCCTTCTATGTGGATCCGGCATGGGACATTTTTTCATCCCAGGCTCACAAACCCAAATTAAGTCCCAATGCATATACACTAGGAGAAGAAAAGACTTGAGGATGTACAGGACATGTCCAGCAGGCTCGGGATGGCTGCTGAGGGGTCCTTGAGTTCGCTTCTGGGTTAAGCTTCCATGCACTGGTTAGATAAGTCTTCCCCTGGCTCTTGGTTGAGGAGTGTTTATATTACTTCCTTAGCCCCGGAGTCCTCTGAAGACTTCTTTAACTCTCCTTTGTGTACTTCTTCCCCTATCTGTTAGTCACAACTATCTCCCTACTCAGACACAGTCATTTACAAAGTCAAACCTACTGATGACTTTGGGTTTTGTGTATGTAAATGAAATATGCTTTTCTCTTTTCTTTATGTCCTCTGCATATGTTTATGTAAGAGTAATGTCCTTTTGTATAGACATAGGAAGACAGTTAATGCTATGCTTTTGTAATATGGGAGTTAACTGACTCTGAAATATTTACTCCTGGGCATCAATCATATTTACCTGAAATAAGTCTCAGTTGTTCTTACATTCATCTTAGTTTCTTACACCCCAAAAGGTATATCCCACTGATGGACCCAGGCCAAACCATAAGTGATCTATCCTGGCTTTGATAAGGGATAGCCTAAGCACCACAAGAAGTATATAATAAGTTAAGAGAACAGTCATTGAAGAAACTATAATGACTAAAAATAGACGAGTCAGTTAAAGACCCTGTTGGGATTGGGAAAACTAACTTGCCTGAAGACCATAGTCAAGGAAATATGGCGAGATGTCCTCAGGAAAATTCACCCTTTGCCATGAGTACAGAGAGACCATTTTAAACTTACTACATGGTTTAGGTAAAAGACCATGTCTCTTAATATATATCTCATATCATTATACATATTATACTATTTCTTATATCTTTATACAAAATGTCCAGAAGTATTATTAAGAAGTATATTTAATAATATTATTTAAATATATTACTAGTAAGGAAATAAGAAAGCAATATGCCTCTAGATGGAATCTCACCCTTGGTGGATCTCCTAGAAGGAATCTAGAGTGCTGTAGCCCCTAGATGGAACTCCATCCTGGAGTGGATCTCCTATAAGATTTTTTCCCTGATGGGGGCCTTACATCTGTTCATTATTTTTATTAATGTTTAATCACACCTATCATAATTGCTATCCCTATCCCTTTAATGATCTCTATAATAATTCAGGTCTGGGGCCGAGCGATAGCCCAGCAGGTAGGGCGTTTGCCTTGCATGCGGCTGGCCTGTGCCGGCCCAGGTTCGAATCCCGGAATCCCATATGGTCCCCAGAGCACCGCCAGGAGTAATTCCCGAGTGCAGAGCCAGGAGTAACCCCTGAGCGCGCCGGTATGACCCAAAAGCAAAAAAAAAATAAATAAATAAAATAATAATAATAATAATAATAATAATAATAATAATAATCCAGGTCTGCTTGAATTAAATTGCCACAGATTACCAGAGAAATCTGTGGCCCATGGCCCATGGGTCGGGATGGTCACCAACCAAGAATACCAGGGGACCCCACAGAAATCAGACAATGTGATATGCATGATGCCCTTTCAGTAACAGCAAACCACAGGGCCCAAAGTGAAAGAAAATAGGAGAGGAGAAAAAGAAGAAAAGAGGAGGAGGAAGAAGAGGAAGAGAAGGAGGAAGAGGAAGTGAAAGTGAAAGCAAAAGCAAAAGAAGCAGAAGCAGAAGTAGAACAAGAACAAGAAAAAGAACAAAATCGGGATGGGAAGGAAAAGATAAAGAGATAGATAGAGAGAAAGGGAAAGAAATAAAGAACCTGCCATGGAGGTGGGCTGGGGGGAGAGGGGAGGGAACCGGGGACATTGGTGGTAGGAGATGGGCACTGGTGGAGGGATGGGTCCTGGAACACTGTATGACCAAAACCCAAATATGAACATCTTTGCAATTGTATATTTCATGGTGGTATAATAAAATACTTATTTAAAAAAAAAACAAGAACAAGAACAAGAGAATCAGCTATAGAGGCAGGCTGCAGGTGCCAGGTGGGAGGAGGCGGTGGAAGGAAATTGGGGACACTGGTGGCAGGAAATCTGCACTAGTGAAGGAATGGGCATGGGGATGTTGTATATTCAAGATTCGATCATGAATAACTTTGTAATTGTACATCTCATGGTGATTTGATTTTTAAAAAAAGAAAAATAAGAAAAGTTAAATTTTTATGCTTATATTACCTATTCTGAAGACCTTCAGAATATTTCATATCTTATTTTTTTTTACAAAAAAAAAAAACCTCAGCTCAAATCTAAGCAGCATAGGATTATATATAAATGTAGAACTTCAGATCTTACTGTCGGAGGTTTTGTTATTTTTTTTCCTCCAGGTACCATTGAAGAATACATACATAGAAAAGCAATGTTGCTTCCTCTCCATTTTAGGATGATGGCTTACAATTCTGAGACTATCAAGCCCCTGTATACAAAGGCCATCTGCTGAGCAGACCCTTCCCCTGGGAACAAATGCTCTTCTTGCATGGATTCCACTGTGATCTTTTTTCCTTTTGAAAGGACAGTGACTTCTCCATGGAAAAGGCACATTCAATGTTCTTCAGACCTAGCATCTTGCAATTTTTTAGAAGTTGCATCATGGGAATAAAAAACACATATAGGGAGTTGCTTTAGATCATACGTGGCTGAAAGCCAAGATTTTGCTAACAGCTTCTCAAGTGCTGGGATCTATTTATTATTTGAGGCATTTTCGATACTTGGTGGTAAGAAGAATGTGGAAGCAGTTCTGATCTTTTCCCCAGAGGAGGACCTTTGCTTTTCTGATTTTATACAACCAGTCTCTACCAAGTGGCAACTCTTTCCAAAGCTTAGTTCATTCTGTGGGGAACAGAGAGAAAAACAGATGACTAAGTACTGCCCTAAAATGCACACAGACCTGAGTAAAGGCAGACATGTAAACAAGCATAATCCCTCTCAATCAATGGAAAAATAGACATATGCTACAGGTGTTGAACAATCATCTCACATGTTGGTGAAAACATCGAGGTAAGCACACATCTGAGCTCAACAAGGAAACCAGCTCACAAACAGTGCTTCCCAGAACTGTCATGGTGTGACCAGATACAGTGTTGGAAGCAAAATAACTCCTTCATGTCACATCCCAAACTAAGTCCATCGACTACCTCTCATGCCCCACATCCTTGAGACTCACAGATAGAAATTGTTATTCTCATCCATAGACTCCCAAAGCCACAAACTACCTGCTAGTGTCTGAGTTACCCGTCATTAGCCTGGTCCACTTCCAGCAGCAGTCAGGACCTCCATCACGCCCAGATGACGGAACCGCCGCTTCCTGCACTCCATGTGTTTACTCGCGAGAAGAAACATAAAATCCTCCACACACAAGCCCTTCCAGTTGGCCTGTCTAATCCTTGCCTGCACTTTCATCTTCACTGTGAAGCAACCTTGTGAAAAAAATTTATTTTATTTTTCAGGTGCCACCACGGATAAATAAGCCTTTTGATCAGGGAGAAAGCACACGTGAAATTGAGAAAGGACACGTTTTCCTTTCTCTGGGAGGGTTCTGGGGATGTCAGTCACTTTAAAAAAATCTCTTCTTGGGAATGCTGACCACATCTGCAAATGGTTCCTGTAAGGTCTCTGCAGAAGCGCATTTAAGAATAGAGCTGTTCTCTGTGATAAGCAATCTTCCTGAGGAAACTGAGCAAGCCTCCTTGGCCTCCTCAGCTGGACTCTGAAGTCACAGTATTTTCTTTTCCTGTATGACAGGACAGAAGGAAGTGATTCACACACCTGAACTCACTACAGAATGAACATTTCTCACAGAAGAGTGTTTTGATAGTTTTTCCTTCTTTTGAAGTCACGATGTCCATGCAAACTTTCAGGGTTCCAGCAATGGGGGAAAAGCTAGATATTTCATGATAATGTGAATAATGTTATGATTTCCATAATTTAGGCCTTTCCATCACCCAGCTTTTATTTGTTTGTTTGTTTGTTTTGTTTGTTTTAATCAGAAGCAAGCATGTTGGCAAATTATAAGTTGGATGGAAGCCATTCTCAAACAACTATCATACCTGTCTAGCTAGCGGTAGAAGAGCCAGCTGCTCTACTTGATGCCACTGAGACCTAAGACAGAAGAGTACTTGTTCTGGATCACAAATTATTGTGTTTGTCTAGTGCACAATAAACCACAAAATTCACTCCCCCAATTTTTAAAGGAAGTTTTGTTTTGCTTTCTAATTCTATAACTGCCTGAACTAATAGATAGGACCAATTAGTTGAACACTTGGTCATCAGGCCAGAAGAGCTAAAGTAATACCCCAGACAGGAGGAGCCATGGCCTCTGCCCTTGGAAACCAAGGACAAAGTAGGTACCCACATACACAGGATCTCCAGAAAACTCTGCTCCAACATACACTCCGAGCAGGAAGCCTGAATCAGACAGAGCCTGAGCCTCCTTCTGAATCAGGAAGGAGCCCTACCTCCCTGGGCATCCTGAGAGCTCATTGCTATCATGGACTCAGTAGACCCAGAGGTCTAAATTCTGGGTCCCTACCCAACCCTTCCCTGCTCCAGCACTTGCTGCTCTAAGGACTAGAATAAGCTAAAAATCACCATCAAAGAAGGCACGTATAATTTGCTTATAACTTAAGAATATTTAGTATATAAACTTGAGTACACATGCATGCACACATTATAAAGGTGAAGATGAAACTCCATGGTAGAAGTGTCTCCTATATGTAATGCTCTGTATACAATCCTGACTCCAACAAAAACAAAACAAAAATAAACACTTAAGCATATTTAGCTATTTGGAGAATGAGTCTCCATTAACCTTCACTCTGATCTCATAAACAGTAGGAGAATCCTGTCTCTGGTTCCTTGTCTAAAATTGAAAGAACTCAATTAAATTTCTTTACTGTTCTGACCTGCTTTAAAAAAGTCATTATGTTTTCATTTGGATACCTTTAAGGCAAACCATGCAAAAATTGTAATTCAAGATGTAAAAATAATAATTTTTTTCAAAGTTACTCCAAGAAGCAGGAATTTTTGAATGAATTTTAGTTTCTAGCTTATTCCTTCCTCCCTCTCAGATTGCATGCCCTTTACAAAGAATGTTATTAAGTAAAGCTATGGTTTGAAATGCTTAGGGTTACATACACACAAAAATACCAAAAATACCACACTCTAAAATTCTCGGTGTGCTATAAGAATCACAGTTTATCATTCTCTAACAATCTATTGGCAATTAATATTTAACCACTCTTGCACTGAAGACCTTTTCTAAAACACACAAGAGAAAACAACTATGCAGATGTTATTTTAAGACTCTGCATTCAAACAATAACCTTAAAGCCATAACAAAATCAGCCAAAGACTACAAATACTAAGGTTATTACTTAGGAACATTAACTCACAAATATTTATAGATGTCAATTGGGGAGATACTAATCTGAGCTTTAACTTCTGATAGTTTATACAAATGGTGAAGACAGATGTGCTCACATTGCATCTTGATGAAACCATAAGCACGTCATGATCAGAAGCATAAATAATGTTTCTGTGCCATGTTGCATGCCTGTATCAAGGAAAGGGTTGAAATGTATCTCAGGCTACTGTAAATCAGAAATACAGTTAAGCAGGAACTTCCTCCTCAAATGTAGAAAACAAACACATTGCAGTGAAATTGAGAGCTATACATGATTTGAATGTGAGTTTCTTCATAGTACATTTTAATTGACTTATACAGACAGGAAAGAAGGGGAACATAAACATTCTCCAAACCTTCCCAAGCTCTCCTAATTAGCCAGTCCTGCATAAAGCCCTTCATAGTTTTAGAAAATCTGAGAGCAGTGAAATAAAAATAAGATAAATGAGGGGATGAGAAGGAGGAGGGGGCCCAAATATTTCAACACCTGTTCTCAAATTCTGTATTTCCAACAAAGAGAATGTTGCAGGACAAATCGACACAGAAGACTAAGAATAGTTTTGTCACTGGACCACAGAAAGGTCTTTTTTTTCAGGCAATTATTATGTTTATTTATTTATTTTTTAATTTTTTATTATACCACCATGAGACATACAATTACAAAGGTGTTCATAATTGGTTCTTGGTAGTACAGTATACCAGCACCCATCCCTCCACCAGTGCCCCATATCCACCACCAATGTACCCCACCCCCTCCCGCCCACCCCCAGGCTGCCTCAATAGCAGGTACCCCAGTATCCTCTCCAGAAAGGTCTTTTTGAATGTTGATGTTTATGAAGGAAATCTGTTAAATAAGCTCCAAACCATCAGAGAGCACAAGAAAAGTTGTGCTTAACATGAGAAGTTTATGTAACAAAACAATTAGTGCTGGACCCATAGTCCAGCAGGTAAAAGCATTTGCCTTGCACTCAGTCAACCCAGTGTTCGATCTCCAGCCTCCCCTTACGATCACTCAAATACTGCCAGGAGTAATTCCTGAGTGCAGAACCAGGAGTAACGCCTGAGAACCAGAGGGTGTGGCCCCCCAAACAAACAAAAACATTAACCTAGACATGTAAAGTAACCAATCTGACATGTTGAGTAACCAGTAATTAAGTTCTACTAGAAAACTATACTAGAGTTTAAAAGGAAAGAAGTATCTCCAATATTTATTTCAAAAGTTTTCAGAATCTTTGTGTCTAGTAAGCTGCTGGGTAAATGTAGATATAAACCCTGAAATATATTAAATGAATTGCCCTGCTCTAGAAAATGTTTAATATAGTTCTAAAAGTGGCTACCATATCTCCTCTGAATCTAAACCACCATCAATTATAAGCACATCTTAATTTATATACACAGAGAAAATAAAAGTTTTATAACAACTCCATAAACTGTGAAATGAACCCTTATTTCAAAGATGCAAAATGTGTAAAATAAGGAAACTACAACTAACTATGAATTTGAAAAAGACAGAATGAACATTTATGTGTAATGACTATCTAACATTCATAAAATAAATTAAAAAAAGTAAATAAAAATAAATGACTTTATGATCAACTTGATAGAAATGTAGAATAAAGCAAACATAATCTAGGGGCCAAAGTGATAGCATAG